>OX380346.1:13010739-13450739 GCA_947425015.1 Pterostichus niger | reverse complement strand
CACTGTGGCACTGCAGATAACGCGAACATGAAATCTTGTTGGAATTCTAAGAATATTAACTATAACTGTCTCTATTATAATTGAATGCCCTATATTCGAAAACCAAAAGATGTCACACTCAGCCTTAATGGCACATGTAGTTACGAGTGTCAAATTTCGCGAAACCAATCTTACCTAAACGCAACATAACAACAATGAGATAGTTCATATTGTTACATTATATAATTGTTTTTATATTGGACGCATTTTTGGCAAAACTCAATTCGCTCGTATCTTAAACAAATAAACTTTAACCCTCTTTAACAAAAGCTTCACAAATGTATCCCTTTATGATTTGGTTTCGGCAAAATTTGCATCAATTATCAATGCATCCCCCATTTGAATGGATTTTGCACTTCGCCGTTCGTTTCTTCTTCCTTTAGACGAGCCCTAGAACTAGAAGGCTATTGACCCTCAATTGGGAGGAGAACAATTACATCATTGAATTTGTTGACTTGACATAAGTTACTCATTTTACTTCTACCATTTACATTCAAAAACGACGTGACAAATAGTGTACCACGAACCTTCTAATATTTATTCATTCGATTCATCTTAAAATTAATATCTGCCAAACATTTGAACATTCCCTTCCTGGCACATCATGTTCGCTTCATCCACATTCATATTACTTAATTCCTTCCACTCAGAATATTTCGTTTCCTTCAATTATATTCACTCGTTTATCCCTAGATTAACAACGCATTCTCCCCCTAATAGTTCTTCCACTTGGATTGGCCTATATACATCCTTTTTCTCCCAGTCTTGTAAAACAATATCATTCAATAATTCTTGCATTCAATGCGTATAAATCTCCTGTTTCTCTCACACACCAAAACACTTTCTATCTCTTGTCTCCTACATATCTCGCGACTCTGCAAGATCAAGTCACCGTTGGAAGGAGGGGCACTGACAGTCGACGGTCGAACAGTCGACGATCGCCAGACTGAAAGGTCTAAGTTGGCGTGCGTGCCGTTTGCTACTCAGTATTGCACGGGTCTTGTAGTGTGAATGTCGTGGTCTCGATCGAATGATGTCAAAAAGTGCGCGAAATCGGTGATGAAAACAGACGTTGGACTAACATTTAGTTCTTGTGATTGTGAGGAGTATTTTCAGTGAAGTGTGGACAGTACTCTGTGTTTTTTAATGGTATTTAATATTTTTTACTTTCTCTCTTGTTATTAAGGCTCTATTTGGGTTTTAATATCTGTTTCTCTTGGTTGCTAGCATCCTAATTGATCTACATTATCTTCATTTCAATGCTTTAACCATATCTATGTTCTGAATGAATTATATAATCATTTATATTATTATCAATAACAATATTGAAACCCTATCCTATGTTTTAATATGTCACCAGCAGCTTTATTAAGATAAACACAATTATTATTAGTATTGGAGTACTGAACTACTTTTTCAAATCTTGATGAGATATCAATAGTCCTAGTGAAAAGTAGTTAGGGATATTTGAGTTAGAATTAGGACATTAGTACTGTTGAATTGTTATTGTTTATACAACTAAGTCAACAATTGAAAACTTTAATAATAAGTTGTATAAACTGTATATTACAAGAGTATTATAATTCACAAGTTTACGAATTCTAACGTCGCCAATTCCAATTTACTAAAAAAGGTCAAATGTTTATAAGTGGTTCATTTTAACTGCTGGAATTGGGATACATTTTTTTCTGTATAGCATACAAAATAATATATTTTTAAGAATAAATTAGAATGAGTAAAAGATGTCCATAACTTTCTTCTTTTATGTATGGCAAATTCCTTTTAAATTTAAAACTGATACCTGATTCTAGCTTGACAGACTCTCACAGCTGATCAATTCAAATTTTAAATATTAGTAATTGTATTTAAGTGTGTAGGTTAAACTGCATTAGTTTTTTTTATATTTTTAATGAAATATAATAAATTTATAATCGTGTAGGTTTCTCCAACTGCTTGTAGGAATACTTGATTGTTTTAAACGATTATTATTAATTGAAAACAATCAATATGTAAAAGTTTTGTAGCTTTTACTTTTTGTGGTAACTTTCATTTATAAATAACCTACAAAATATTTAACGCATGATTTAATAATAATATGTAGCAATTAGAACTTTTTATAAAATCGTTTTTATTAAAATACACTAACAAAGAAATTAAACAATATCTGTTGTTTGAGGAACAATAGCAGCACGTTTTACAGATTCTGTAAAATAAAAATGTCAAACACTAAACCTTTATTTCAAGGTCTTTTCACTGTTAATCGAAAGTCAATCACGCGAAACATTTAGATTGTTTTCTCGAAGATATCATTTTAATATTTATATTCTATTTATTGTTCAAATTTCATACTTGCGTAAAGGCAATTTCAGATTTTTTAATTCGGTTTAAATTTGCATATTTTACAACATAATATACTTACGGTATATCTAAGAAATACTGGCAAGTTTCAAATATAAAAAATGTTCCACAAAATATGCGCCATCGAAGATTAACATTTATTTATTACTCTGCATAACAAGAACTAAACTCCTATTGCAGTACAGGGGACCTAAAGTTTATAGTGGTATCCAAATCAGTTCGCCACAATCGTATTTTTTTGTATTAAATTAAAGTTGTAAATATAGTAAATATAATGAGGTAGATGGCTCAGTGGTATCGAGTCGGCCTGTGGATCTTGAAAACCCTTGTTCGATCTCCACAGCCGACAAACAATTTTCACTGTGTCTCCCTCTCCACTAACGTGATTTGACGGCTGGTAATATATCATTTACCGAGATCTGCTATGGTAGAGTGTCACGCCCAGTAATGGGTAATTTTATTTACTTATTTTACTATTATTAAATTAATTTTAAATGTTGTTCAAAATTAATTGTTATTTATGTAGTTAGTCATGTAACTAGAACAAATAGAATTAAATGAGTAACGGTTAATTGTTAAACAAATATATTAAATTGATTTTAGTTGTCATTAAATAAGAAAATATAATATGTAGATTGATTCAGATGCTGAATTTAATCATGTACAATATTTATTTTAATATCCCGGATATCTAAAGTTTAAGAAACACTATTCTAATATTATCAGGGAATAACAGTAACAAGATACTTATTTGCTCTAACATGACATTGAACTATTTGTCTCTGAAATAATTCGAAAAGATTTGACAGCGGGCTGTAACAAAGTGAAACAATTCAGAATTTGTTTTTGATATAATTAGGATTTTTCAGTTTTGTTTATCAAATTTATTAGTGAATATATCGAATGGTTTAGTGCACACATGTGTTCAGTAACATTTATCTGATTTAGCAGAAATTAAGTTTAAATGTTTATAGGTTTGTAAATTTGTATTATTATATCACTTTCATCTCACAAAATATTTTAAAAATATATTAACAAATATAATTCCGTCAGTACGGTAATGTGGATAGCGATACGGAATTCGAATCCGGAGTTCCCGAGTTCGAATCGCACTCAAGCTAAAAATTATATGAACTACCACACTACGGTTCGGTGAGTGCGGACCCTGTACTGTAATTGGGATAAGTTCCTGTTGTACAGTGTAACATAAATAAATAAAAAATAGAAAAATTTAAACTTAATTTCTGCAAAATCAGTTAAGTGTTACTAAGCCATCGATATTTGTTATAATTTCAGTATTCCTTAGAAAATTATGTATCAAGTGTATGGCTTCTCTGAATTGTCGCACTTGGTTTAAACGGTAGGTGACTGGATAAATTAGTAGTTGACCGTTGGTCTGGGACTGATTTGACCCTTGTAATTCATCTCTTGCAGACGTCTAGGTTTCTTAAAATTGAAAAATCGTGCATGGGAACAATTATCTTGAACCAAAGCAACAATTTACTCTCTTACCCCTTGTTAGCACGTCCCATGAAAAACAGATAAAATTAGTATGTAGTTTTTTTAAAGTTAAATTTATGACAGAAAAATTCGGTAGACGTCTGGATTTGACACAGGGACCCTCATCGCTACATTATGTCACCTGTGTACGAAGTATGGCGTCAACAGAATTCTTCTGTTATAGTGTCTAACGTAGCATCGATCCCAAGTCTTCTATATGATGAGATAATGACAATGGGTTTCGTGTACAGCACTGATTTAAAGGAAATAATACCACGAACTGATTTTTGCTTTTATTGAGACAAGTCGTCTCTTTTGGATGTGCAAGATGTAGTCTTGCCAGTAATTTAATAATTTTATTCTACGATTGCTATGAAAAGTTGACAATTACGCTCTTATTTGTCATCGTAAAGTTGACGTTTTCTGTGGAACAATCGAAAAATATCTGTTTTGCGCGTCTCCAATGGCAACGCGCGAAAAAGACGTTAAATGCGCTTATTTCAATAGTTACCAGGGATACAAACAAAACAGAAATTTGTCATATTGACAGTTGACAGAATGAATTTATTTTCAATATGTATACGTTTTAAATAATTTTAAGATGCAATCGTAGAAAAAAATATGTGTGTATCACGAGCGTAAAGTGTCTTTGTTCCTCTTACACTATTGCAGCTCTCGCCTTCGGCTCGCGCTGCAATTATCGTGCTCGAGTAACAAAGAATCACTCGCTCTTAATACACAAATAACTATTAATAATATTTTTTCTACAACTGTCAAAAAATGTTTTTTTTTCACTAATATCAATACGCGAAGTACGTGATTTTTCCATCATTTACATTACCATTACAACACATATTTTGCACATTATTTTGCACCCTAGAGCGCAAAATGAGTATTTTGCGCACAGTTTCGTATTCTAGTGCGCAAAATGAGTATCTCGCGCACGCTCACAAATTATTTGTTGTCAGGTTTCATTAGTTACAACACATCAATAGTATCAAATTAATATTATTGTTGATTGTTTCCCTTTAATTTACTTAAATAAATTATTAATTATTGTATAATTAATAAAACATTCATTTTGCGCACTTAACACAAAAATAACTATTTTGGTTCACATGTTGTTGTTGTTGTGCCACACCCAGTAATGGGTAAAAGGCGTGATGATATATATATATATATATATATATATATATATATATATATATATATATATATATATATATATATATATATATATGTTGTTGTTTTACCATTTCATTTTTATGTTCCAATATAATTGTTTTTTCGGTAGAACATAATTGCGTAATCGTACAGTACAGGGCAATATCCGAGAGCCAAGTGTGCAAGATTTTGTTTGAATCCAAGGAAATTAAGTCTAAAGAATTAAATCAAATTCAATGAAAAGTTATCTAAACCTGTTGTGATTCTTTTGCAAATAATTATATCTAGTGCACTTATAAATATTTAATAGATCCATTCTAATAATAATTAGAATACAAAATGAAGGTAGTATGGTAGACTCGTGACTACGTCCGTTCATTAAAGTAAACGCAAATACATTTTACCGTAATAAGTAACACTTCTGCTTGTGCTTATTCACGTTATGTAATTGTTTATTTATGTACTTTATTTATCATTGGAAAAAATGCAACTGAAAAGTTTATAATTAAACGAAAGTAATCTAAGTTATATCCGGCAGAATTTGCTTTTTTAATCAACCATGTCAAAAAAGATGACATTTACGCCATCATTTAATCTAGACAAAATAAAAACAAACGAAATGTTTTGTCAGAATGATAATTATTGATATGTTACACTGCAGGACAGGAACTTAATCACAATTGCAGTAGCTTAAAGTGAAATCTGGGTCATTTAGATATAGTCATATTTTTTGGGCAGAAGTTGAAATCTTCGAGAATTGAATGTGCAAAGTTTTGTTTGGTAGACACAAGTTATATCCTCTGAGCTACGACTACATGTATATAGACCGGCAGTATGATAGTGTGGTTAGTATTACGGCATTCAAATATGAAGAATCCGAGTTCGAATCAAATTCTTGCTAATAATACATATATGAATGACCACACTGCGGCTTGGTGTATCCAGACTAGAGCTGTGCAAAATAATTGATCAATCAAATTTAATCGATTAATCGGTCAAATAATTTTTTTAATAATCGATTAATCAAATGTTTGATTAATCGTTTATTTTATTAATCGATTATTTGATTATACGATTAATCAATTATTCGATTAATCGATTGTTTGATTAATCGATTATTTGATTAATCGATTGTTTAATTTATCGATTATTTGATTTATCTATTATTTGTATAATCGATTATTCGATTAATCTATTGTTTGATTAATCATACGTACATACATACATAACATCACGATATATCCCATTAAATGGGGCAGCACGAACCCCTGAAACATTCATAGTGCATCAGTGCACATCAACATTCTCATCCTGACACACGATTAATTAATTATTATTTTTCATTATTTTATCAATCAGTTAATAGACTATTTAATTATTTAGTCGTATTATTGTGCGGTTAATCAAATGTGTGATTAATCCATGATTTGATTAATCGATTATTTGATTAATCGATTATTTAAATAACCGATTATTTGATTAATCTATTATTTGATTAATCGATTATTTGATTAATCAATTATTTTATTAATCAATTGTGTGATTCATCTATTAATCAAAATAATCAATTATTCTTAATAATCAATAATCGATTATTGAAAACCGTAATCGAACAGCTTTATCCAAACCTTGTATTGTAATTGGGGTTATGTTCCTGTTGTAAATAAATAAATATGTTTCTTTCACAATTAAGCAAGTATTCTAAATGTAAAGACACCTGTCTTAATCTTACTTTTATTGCCACAGAGCAAAATGATACGCAAAATTTTAATTGTATTATAATGTTGTATAATAAGTTTTTTTAAATTTTAATTTAACTTTTAAGTAGTGCAGTTTTTATAATTTTGTTTGTTTGATAAATTGACGTTATTAATTAATATTAAATTGTCAACTATTTTTTTTAATTTTCTAATCTAGATTAATTTAAATAATATACTGCAAGTTTTCTAAGAACTTAATAACGGATATAAAAGAACAAAAAATATCTGTTGTCTTGCTAATGGTAATAGTACTAATAAATAATAAAGAACTTGTCATAGGCGTATCCACAGCAGATGCTATGTTTCAGAAACAACTTTGTTTTTTTACAAATAGCACACGAGTACTATACTTGAAATTAATAAAATGATAAAATTGTACATGCCTCTTGACAGTTGTAGTCCAATGGATAAAACTGTAGTAAAACTTATGTTTACTAATTAACAAGCAATCGATCGTGTGATAAACTCTCGCTGATTTCAACTTATAACAAAAAATAGAAGTTTATTAGTGGTCCGGATTCCATTATAAGCTGTAGGTCCCTGTATTGTAATTGAAAGCGAGTTTCTGATGTGCATAGTAACAAAATAAAATATTAGATACATCTCTATATACTATTTGTAGATTCCAGATCTAGATTAGGTCTTGCTAGAAACTGGGCGAAGTGTAGTGTATTGTCTTTATGGCTAGGGTGCATGAAATTTTGTTCGGATATTGAATAATTATTATTCAATACTTAGCAGAATGTAAATAAACCAGGATTGGCTCTAGGGTCCGTCATGTATCTCTAACAGAACAGAACAGAACTAACTTTTAGCTGTTTACAGAGTTCCATGAGAAATAAAAGAAATAAGTTAACAAATCTGTCAATACAAAAATTAAAATTATTTCTTTTATTTTGTATGGCATTTTATCTCGCAACAAGGATGCATGTATTGCATATTTTTATCAATAAATTTGAAGTTATTGAATATAGTTTTCAATTCTAAATATATTTTGTATTTGCACTTTTAACAAAAAAAAGTAAACACCCTGTATAAGGTTTCTTCACATGCTTGATTTTTGTGAAGCGTAGAAGACAAATATTTAAGTATCAAAGAGTTAATTATTTATATCTTATTTATATATTATATTATCGGATAGATAAGCTCAGTGGTATTGCGTCAAATTGTGGATTTTAGAACCCGGATTCAATTTCCAGAACCGACAAACAATTTTCACCACATTAAAATTAACCGTGTGACGCTCCCACTATTAACATCTTTGAGACCGTTATATAACTTCCCACGCATAAATATATCATTTACCGAGATCTGCTATGACAGATGTATTTATTTATTTTTTAAATATTAATAATGTCTATTTTTTGTTTCAGAACTGTGTCTGAACCCTCCAAAATGACTTAGCCTTACCTTATCATCCATAATAATAACCAACCCTGTGATTGCCCAAAAATGTCTCTTCTAAACTTCACCACCCCATTCAGCGCGACTCCAAACCCGCCATCATTTTACCAACCCCCTATAAGTTACACTCCCCCTCAGCCTCAAGGCTACCAACCTAACTACCCGCCTTACCCCCAGAACCCTCAGAACCCCCAGAATCAACAAAACCACCAGAACAACCCTTACTACAACAGCTACCCCCAACAGCATCAGCAGCAAGCTCGGCAAGCGGCACCACCGCTGCCGCAGTCTCAGCCAATTCCAGATAAGCCTCCAGGTTTTACGAGAGTGAATGCTGGTACTGCTGGGGGGCCAGGCACCAAGACACAGATACACGCGGTGGTGGACTATGATGATGACTTTGGAGATTATTATGATGAGGAAGATGGAAAGGAGAAAATGCCGGTGACGCCTATTCAAGGACCGATCTACTTGAAGAATGGGTCTGTTCCGGTTGTGCCACTTTATTCGTATCCTGTGCTGAATAATGGGACTTTTGTGCAGATTCCGGTGAGTTACTTTCAATATTATTTATTTTTTATTTAAATTACATTAAGTTTTAGTTATTTATGAAATTTCAGTACATGTTGATAAATTTACCCATATAAATGAAATTCATAACTACAGTACTAGCCACTATATAAAATAGTATTATTTAAAAACAGACCAATTAATAGTATGTTATGCATCAAGGGAGGGAAACAAACGATTATTCCTCGACTTCAGCTCGAACCTTCGGCCTTCGCTTACGTCTCGGTTTGTCAACTGAAGTCGATGTTTGCCAACTTTACACAAGGGATAAGCGCGCCCTCCCGTGAATCATATTATACTTTTCGTAACAAGTGCACAAAAATTACCGTCCTATCGGGACAAATATCAAATATGGGTTGCGTAACTAGTTACCTAGGAAACACCGCAAACAGCTAATAATCGTAGTCCCTAGGGAGAGAAACATCTCCTTAGGGAGAGAAACATCCTACCTAGGGAGAGAAATATCCTACGTAGGGAGAGAAACATAATGTTTCTCTCCCTAGGGGAGAAAAGCAGTGTTTCTCTCTCTAAAATTAGGGAATAAGAACGTGTTTCTTGTGTATGTGTTACGAAATAGTTATTTACGATACAAATGACTAAAGACAGTACTCCAATTTAAAGAAACTTTGTAAAAGTATTAACAAAATAAAGAAAAACATATAATATCAAATTGATGATGTTTCATAAATACTAAACTAAAAACTATTATAATAAGAATTCTAAATTCAAAGCATAAAAATATTTACCTAAACTATACTTTATTTTTATTTATTATAAAAATCAATTTATTCTGAACACATTTGAGGTATTTTTCTAAAAAAGTATATAGGTAATAAACTTGAAACATCTGCAAAGCAATAAACCAAATCAAGTATCCTCAATCTTTTTTGATATGTTACCTGGCGGATTTTATGAACTGTTTAAACTTTAAATGCATCTGTTTGGATCCGATTTTTTATGGGTTTTTCCATTACTGCTATTTCTGTTACTCTCAGAAAGTTTATAAAATTATAAAAGATTAAAGTTAAGCATAAATAAAAGACTTCAATAAAATATTTGTCTATTAGGCTCATAAAATTACAAAATATTTCAAGTTTTTTTTCTACAACTGTCAAAAAATGTTTTTTTAACTAATATCAATAAGAAAAGTACTTGATATTTTCATCATTTACATTACCATGACAACGCGTATTTTACGCACTATTTTGCTTCCTAGTGCGCAAAATGAGTATTTCGCACACGCTCCCAAATTATTTTTTGTCACGCTCCATTTATTTCAATATGTCAATAGTATCAAATTTATATTATTCTTGATAGGTTTCCTTCAATTTACTTACAAAATTAGTAATTATTGTATTATTCTTTGTTGACAGTTGTAGAAAAAAAGTTTGTATTTCGTGTACGAAATTCTTGTTTTTTCGAATGACCTTTTTTGTCTCGACCTGCGGTCTACCTAAAAGTGACATTCTTACGCGCAACAAATTAAAACACTCATTTTGCGCACTTATACAAAAATAATGGGGTAGGTGGTTCAGTGGATCTTAAGAACCCTGGTTCGGTCCCTAAAGCCAACAAACAATTTTCACCAATTTAAATTTACTCTTGTGGCTTCCCCTCTACTAACATCTTTGGGGGCCGTGATTTGACGGCTGGTAACCGCAATTCACGCGAAGAAATATATCACTTCCCCAGATTTGTTTAGGCAGAGTGCCACACCTAGTAATAGGTAAAAGACGTGATGATATATTTATTTATTTATTTTTACTTCCTTGTACGAAGTAAAGGAAGTATTGTTATCGCGAAAATTTTCGGTTCTCAGATTTCAGTGGAAATACGCATTTTGGCCCTCCCTGAGTCCATTTTGACTAATTTCGTCGTGACGTCTGTACGTACGTATGTACGTATGTACGTACGTACGTACGTACGTACATACGTATGTATCTCGCATAACTCAAAAACGGTAAGCCGTAGAAAATTGAAATTTTATATTTAGGACTGTTATAACATCTAGTTGTGCACCTCCCTTTTTGGTCATTATATAACTTTCGGAAGTGGTACTTTACTTGAAGCCTATAATAGATTTTCATGAAAAACTATATTCAAATATAATTTAAAACTTTCCAAATTTGGTATATAAGACTACTATATCAATAGAAATAATATAATAGATTTTGGTTAAAATACACTAACCGGAAGTGACACATTACATGAAGCTGCTAACAGTTTTCCTTGAAAAAAATGGTATTATTTTAATTTTAGAAATAAATGCTTCAAATAAAAGTTTTAGAGAATTAAATTCTGCGTCTAGCACATTAAGAATTTTTAAATTAGCCTTTTGCATAAGCAGGATATCTAAATTTAAATAGTATATATTTTGTGTTTTTTTTTTAATTAAGTTTGCTATGGATTAGAACAAAAAATAAAAGATTTAATGTCAAATATGTGCAATTAAAAAAATATCTATAGTTTAATACGCGTACAAGGAAGTTATGTGGTGTCCACATCAGATTTTTTATTTAATACAAAAATAACTATTTTATATATCAGTACAATCAAAAAAATATTAATATGCAACTACAGATTCAACTAGCTTTTTAACTTTAACTTCTATAAATATTTAAAACGTTTTTACATGGTATATTTTTATTATTGGAATCTTGAGAACCATAAGAAATACAACTATTCATATTTTGTAATAGTGATTTTTAATAGTTATTTCAATTTTTAACCAACGGTAACGTTAGTAAAATCTTTAATTTTCTTTTCTTAATTACAAAATGAAATAACCAAAATAATGCTACTTTTAATATAAAATACCTACCTACCTAATCTGAATTGTATTATTTCTCCGAAAGACTTCATCGCTAAGTCAAGCGTAAAACTTAAATGGTAATATTGTAATCGCATAAATGTGATCTGAAGAATGCTGCATGCATTTATAATTAATTTAGCATGTAATTTTAAAGTATTATTACACGCCTCATGCTTGATGGATGGTGCTATCTGTGTGAATCTACATAACATGAATCATCATCTATCCGGTAAATTCAGGAAGTTACAGAGACAGTTGAAAACAATTATTTACTTTTATCTTAAATACTCGTATTTCACAATTTGCGGTTTTTTGTTTTTCACCTATTGGAATAATTAATTTTTTATAGCGGATATTGTTAATTATGAGATGAAATATGTATACCACTGGATTTCCCAGAAAGAAAATTATAATAATTACGACAGAAAATGCAAGAAAATTTACATGCTTTCAATATAACTGTCATCGCATTCTACAAATAAGGAGTGTAATATTTTTATTGTTATGCCTCTGTAACTCTGCCAGGTTAAGTAACTAAATATTTGTTTTTGCGTAAAAATTTAAAATGTAAATACTGATATATTGATATTTAAATAGACACTAAAACTAAAAAAAAATTTCTAGGATATAGCGTTAAAGTAACAGATGGTATAATTATTTTGAATAGAAAATTAAATAACTTCAATCTATATTTAATCTCAACAAATAATACAGCTAATAAAATAAATGTAAAAGATCTAACAAAGAATTTAACTCCTATGCCTTAATAATAATAATAATAATAATAATTTATTCTCAAGTTTAAGACATTACAAAAATGCATCACCAAGTCAACAATAACAAAAAAAAAAACGTAATAGATAAAATTGTACATACTTTTTAAGATTATAATTCAACGCAATCTACATATTCTTTTATATTATAGAAACAATGTTTTTGTAGTATACAATTAACAGATTTCTTAAATACATTTAGGGGCTCATCTCTGAAGTGAGCATCAAGTTTATTAAAAAATAATGGTCCCCAATAGTCTACATTATTTTTACATTTGTTTAAGCGCCTAAACTTTAAAACAATATTATCTTTACATCTAGTTCTATATGAATGAATGTCAGAATGCGTAGTGTAGCTATATAAATTACTTTTTACATGGACTAGAGCTTTATAAATGTAAATACAAGACAATGGCATAATTTTGAATTCCTTGAAAAAAGGTTTACAGTGAGATCTGGGATCTGCTTTTGCAATGGTTCTTATAGCTCTTTTTTGTTGCTTGAAAATACTGACACTCTGAGGACAAGATCCCCACAACAGGATTCCATACAGCAGGTGAGAGTGGAAAAGGGCGTAGTAAGCAGTTAAAAGAACATCCTGGGATGATGTCTGTGCTAATTTCCTCAGAGCATAATTAGCCGAAGCTAGCTTATTACAGAGCTTATCAATGTGATCAAACCAAGTCAAATTATTTGTTATATGTAAACCAAGAAACTTAGTACTACTAGTAGTTACATTATGCGATAAATTAATATTTTTATTAGAGATAATCATTTTTTGAGTTTTATCAGCATTAAGTTTCAGATTATTTGCTGAGAACCACTTTGCAGCAGTGATGAAAAAATGAATCAAATCTAGATACGTATTTCGAGAACTAAGTTCTCATCCTCAGTAGAAAAGGGAAAATCAAGATTACACGACTTGTGAACCAAATCAGTGGTCAAGATATAATCCAATTTGCCCAAAAGGGGACATACCTATTTATACTAAAACGGAGCAAAGAGTCGTGTCCAAGAAATTAATAAGCATAACGTTTAAGTCAACTAAAAACTAATTACCTAAGAAATCAAACAATTTATTGTTAGGTGTGGGACCCAGGTCAGAAATCGTGTAATCTTGATTTTTCCCTTTTCTACTGAGGATGCGAATTCAGTTCTCGAAATGCGTATATAGATTTGATTCTTTTATTAAGGCTTAGGGGTAAATTCTTTGTTAGACAGCAAATAAATTTTAAGAACATTTGTAGCTGCTGAGAAAAACAATTAGAACTATTTCTTGTGCGGCATAATAAATAAATAAATAAAATAATCAGACACAGTTTTATATATTATAGGTAGTTGTTTTCGTTGATATCAACTAAAAGCAAAAAATACCAAGTAGTACGTTATAAGCTGTGGATCCCTTGTATTATAATTGAGATAAATTTTACAGTTTAATTTTGCAAACTCTACCCTTACATACACATACCATAGATTAGATATATTTTCAGGGCCCTATTTCATAAAACTTCTACCTGGGTTTAATATGTGAAACAGTTTTTTTCTTGTGCAAAACTGTTTAAAAAAAATGTTTTAAATGCAAATTGTAGACAAATAAATTCTGCATTTAAGTCACTAAACAGATTTTATTTTGCATGTTTTGTAACCGAAATAATCGTATTTAAAGTTTGATAAGAATTGCATTTTTATAGTGATTGAAACAAATGTATTATATCTGTCAGGAAAGTTTAGTTTGTAACTTTTCTTCGTATGAATAGTCAAATAATTTCAATAATGATATGACGACAATAACATTTATTGTCTCTTAAAGAAATCACAAATTTGTTTAAAACATTAAAACTAAACTTTCCTGACAGGTAAAACGTTATATATTTGTCTGTTAGTTTGTTTCAACTTCACTGCTATTTCTATAAAGAGGCAATTCTTTTAAATACTTAAATCCGGTTATTTCGGTTACTAAACATGCAAACTAAAATGTGATTATTGACCAAGATTCAGAATTTAATTGTCTACAACTTGTGTTTGAAGCATTTTTGTCACTTTACGTAAAGAAAAACTTATCTCTCGTGTTAAACGACTATGGCTAATTTTTTAAAACAAAAAATAATATATTCTAATCAGAAGTTATTACTTGCAACATATGCAATATTTTATATATTTTCTTGAACTGCAAGAAAATCGCCTTCGAAGTCTTCGCCATGCATTAATCTCTTATTTTAAATTATTTATTTCTATAATTGATGAAACTGTTGACACTGACAAGAGTTGTTTTTTCATCACAATGATCACAACACTATGACAACGTCTAGCTATAAATTGTCCTATCTCTAACAAACTTTGATTACAAAATGTAATGTATCTTTTTATAAAACTAACAAAAGTTAATCAAAAAAACGCTGTGAACGTGGAAATAAAACTTTGTACTCGGTGCGCTTCCAATTAATTGTTACTGGACGCTCGCTCCTTCGTTGCTCGCCTCACAAAACTTTCCAGCTCGCCCGTAATAATTAATTTACTAGGCTGAACACGTAAATAACTATTTAATGCATTTCTATATATCAACATAACTGCATTTACTCCAGTAAAAAAAATACACATTCTTATTCAATATGCTATTTCTACAATATAAAAATAAAAAATTAATATTCAACAATTAAAATACTCCCTTCCTTCCTCATATTTTTTCTTCATTTTCACGTTTTACTATACAGTGTAACTGCAATTGTGTTAAATGTATTTTTAAACAAGCTCAGGCGATGCTGCCTTCATTTCTTTATAGATTCGTTGTTAGAGAAGTGGGCATAAGTGAAGATTTACGAAACAGGTGTACAGGAGCGAATGGATGGATGTTTGTTGCGTGATGATGGATTTTGGTTGTGAGAAAAGAAAGAGTTCGTATGTAGGAAGTGTTAATGTGGTCGAAACGAGTATCGTGTGTCAGGATGAGAATGTTGACGGGTTCGTGCTACCCCATTTAATGGGATATAGCGTGATGTTATGTATGTAAAATATAATCATTTATTTTGGTTATTTGGCTATTAAAATTGTACTTGTATCTGTAAGTAACTATATATTTATTATAAGGGCATAAACATGCATATAATAGGAGATTGCATTGAATTGTAATTCCAAATCAGTTAATTTTGATAACTAAAACTATGGAGATAATTGTGAAATATTTCATGGTGACTTGTCTATATTATGTGATTCATTTACAGCCAGTTTCGTTAGTCTTTCACAAAACCTGCCAATGTGAAATGATAAATGATTATGTAGGAGTCCTGAATAAGTATGTAGGAGGAAAAACTGAGGTAAAAACTAAATCAATCACACACAAAGTCCCGTATCGTTCTAAGAGGCACTCGGCGTTTTCCACGAAGCGCTCATCTGTCGTTTAGAAAGGCGGCAAACCGTCGACTCCTCGTTTTTTTCTTCTCAACTCGAGATGTTGAACGGACGACTATTTTTAGTTCTGTTGCTCACACTCACATTGGATGTAGTCCACTGGCCTTGTCTCATCATTAATTATGTATTGTGATTTTTTTGAATACTTCGCATTCCGTTGAGTTTACTATTACATTTTCAGCGGAGGAATTCCCTAGGATATGAAGATTTAAATGCCATTTTGTTATTGGTTTTTTGCAGTAATGAGTTTATTACTGTTATTAACGTTATTCTATATTGGCGTCATCGCTTATAAAAAATGCAATGGCATGACGACAAACTATTGTTCTTTTATTTAATATATTTTATTTTATTTACTACGCTGTGTAATGGAAAATAATTCCAATACAAGCCACCTATAGCTTATTGTGAAATTCGAATCATTCAAACGTAATTATGTGTTTGGTTAAGTTTTAGTCAGCGAGGTTTTAATTCGCGAATTCTTACTTGTGTGTGTTCTACCACAGATCTACCACTGCCAGTAGAGATCAATAAAGTATATCTATTTACTAATCATTTAAATTATTTATTCTAATGTAATGCTCTTTAAAAATTAGATTTTAATATTTCAGCTTTGTACATTTTCTATTTTCAAACGTATCTAAAGGTTCTATCATTTTTATGTAAAGTATTTTTTATAAAATTATACTTTTCCTGAATATGTTTTTAGATCCTCAAAATTATTTTTTTCAGTACCTCGTTGGTAGACAACAAGAAATATAGTACGAAAAAATCATGATTTAGAATTCTGTGATAAACCTATAAGTTTATAGTTACATAAATCTAAAAATGATGAACAAAATCTCAAAATTTTGTTACGATTATATTCATCATTTACAGATGAACGATCTACTAAACTAATATATACAGAATTCTATTAGTAGTCGTTGCTAGACAAAAAGAAATGACAGTATGAAAATAACTTAACCGAAAATAAGCTTTCTTTCCTCATATGCAGGTCGAAAATTGGCTATTCTCTCTCTAGAGAAGAAAGCAACTGTATTCCTTCCTTATTTATGGTTGGTTTCCTAGCAACCGTTAGCATAGTCTCAGATATTTATTTATTTATTCACATATTGTAAGTATTTTTTAATTTGTATTTAATTGATATGAAAGAATGATCAGAGAAAAAATCATATGTATATTTCTGGAGTAAAGAGGCATTTCGTCCCTTGTGTGATTAAACGTCACTCCTGGGCGAAAATAATTAAGTTTCCTCACACGTTATACAAATTGAAATTTCCTACGACCAGTAAGATATTTGTTCTTTCTATGTTTATCATTGTTGTGGAAATACAGTATATAGATACATACATTTTCATTTATCACAGATACCATAGATAACGTAAGATATGAATGTCATTGCGCAGGCCCAATTGGTTACAGGGAAATTCTTTTGGTGTCGCTTTCTTCGTAAAGATCACTTGATTACAAGGCAGTTTTTTTTATTGCTAATATCAGTATGAATTGATTAGCTACGCGGTTGTTTGTGAAGCGTTTGCGAGACCCTATCCAGAAATGTGAAGAAGTCGTGACTGTTTTTTTTTATCACGACAACGTTCCAGCCCATTCAGCCCTCATAACTCGCGAGTTTTTTTGCCAAACACTCGATCACTGTTCCCCATCTACCTTACTCACTTGACTTCGCTCCTTGTGATTACTTCTTGTTTCCCAAACTCAAAAGATTTTTAAAAGGAAGCAAATTTGAGACGATTGATGCATTACTATAAAATTAAGTGTTTTTTAAATTTAATAATGGTGTGTCTCGCAAGTAAATAAATATTAAACATCTACAAAATATATAATAATAAAATAAAAAATGAAAGCAATGCATTAGGATTCAAGTTACCTTTGTGTAACCTCCAAATTTCTTTTAAGATTACAATAACTTAATTACAATTTACGCAACAAATATTTTCTCTCTTCTGTTACAAATTACCTATCAATCACAGTCTAACCTTACTGACCATATCTCCTACTCCATGGTCAGTTTGTGAAAATGTGGGCTACACTAGACGGTGCAGCACCTAGCGCTGAACACCGAGTCAGGTGCTTAACTTTATAGGTAAATGTCAGATGGTAGAAAGTAACACCATACACTCACATTCACATGGTATATGTCACTTCTTTAGGCGCCAGGTTGATGATGATTTGATGATCTACTGTTAGAATGTGACGCTTATGGACAATTGGTGAAGAGAGAGAGAGAGAGAGAGCGTTAATGACTAGATTTGCATATTTAATTGGTGTTGAGAAAGAAAAGATTTTATTAATTTGTAGAGCTTATTTTTCAATAATTTAGAAATTATACACTGGATGTCTATTTTCTTTGTGTTACATGGCAAATAAAATGGTATAATTTTTATATGCCGATAATTTATGTCCTAATTATTTTAGAATAATACTCCAAATGCAAAAAATATTCAGAATTGAAACCTGCATTTAATAAGTACTCGTATATTTATTATTTATTTATTGATGTTACGCTGTACAACAGGAATTTAATCCCAATTACAGTACAGGGTCCGCACTCACCGAGCCGCAGTGTGATAGTTTTTATATAATTTTTAGCTTGAGTGCGATTCGAATTCGGGATCTCCGGATTCGAATTCCGTATCACTATCCACATCACCGTACTGACGAACAATATATAAAATATATGTTTCATTCGCAAAATAAATTGTCATTATCTATTTTGGGAGTGAAGACATTTGATAAAAAATGAATACTTATTAATTATTTTTTAATGCTGAATATTATTTATACTTATTTAAATTTTATTCTAAAATTCATTGCATACAAATGAAATATGAAAATTTTGTCATTATGTTTCCTATATTACACAAATAATGTAGACACTTGTTATATTTTTTATCATAAATAATAATTGATGGTGTAGTATTTTCAACAAAATTTGACAGATCTCGGTAAGTGATATATTTCTTCGCGTGAAGTGCGGTTACCAACCTTCACAGTCGCCAAATATGTTAGTAGAGGGGGAGCCACAGGAGTAGTGAGTAGTGAATTCGAATCCAGGTTCTTAAATCTCCAGACCACCGAGCCACCTACCCCATACGATATACAGAATATCTCATTTAAATGCACCACCATGAATAACTCAAGATATATTCATCGGATCAAAAAATGTCAGGAATCTAAAGTTTGATTGTTCAGAAGACGACATCTGATTCTGTCCTAATCCACCCTCAATTTCCAGAGGGCGGAGAAGGGGTGACAACTTTTTAATCTTAAATGGGAACTCCCATTTTGTATTGCAAATTCGCGTAGATTGTCAAAAATTAAATTGGGTGTAACCGGGGAACTATTTTAAATTTATTTTATCAGTAAAATATAAAAATATTAATATCAAAGTAACACTTGTCTAAGTCTCACAAAATTTCAGCCTCAAAGTCGACTTATCAGGTCATCGTCAGAGGCTGACCAGCACAGTTAGTAACCATAGACGCGTTTCGCTCTTAACTTTAATATTAATATTTTTATATTTTATTAAACCTAGTTTCACCAAGGAACGGACAATTAATTTTATCTTTGTTGTTTTTTATTTATTTTATCAGTATTGGAGGTCCGCCTTTGAACCATGCAGACTTTTGATTCGGTACATTTTTTGAACTGATGCATATTTTTCTAGTTATTAATGGTGGTACATTTAAATGGAACATCCAGTATTTATCTGACAAACGAGTTATGTGATATTATATCCCAGTATTGATAAAAAGGCCTTAAAGGTGATTAAAATTCATCCGGCATATTAGTTTCAGTAGCTTTTTATGAACTATTTGAGTCATTACTTCATTATTTAATTTAGTATGATTCATCTCTAGTAACGCATTATATTGTTAATTACTATATTACCTTCTACATAGAAACCTACGTATGTGTAGAAAGTCTACGAGTCTGGAAGCATTTTTATCATTCTTCATATGTCATAAATCAATCATTCAGTAGTCATCATTGCTTCTGCAGTCATTATTTAAAGGACTTGTGTATTGCATTCTTGCCTTGTAATATATTTCATTTTGTAGTCATCAACAATACTTAATAATCTTTTGTTTCTGGAACATAACAAGCATATATAATATTTAAAGATAATTAATTCAAACTTTGCTTAATTGAATGAAAAATACTGCCCACTTAAAGCTGGACATATCTGCATGATTCTGTTCGACATTCGATAGTATGGTGGTGTTATCCGGAATTCGAATCCGGAAATTCCGAGTTCGAATCTCACTCAAGCTAAAAATTATATAAACTACTACACTGCGGCTCGGTGAGTGCGGACCCTGTACTGTAATTGGGATTAAATTTCTGTTGTACAGAGTAACAAATAAATAAATAAATAAAAGTGTATCAATATGAGTTTCTCATGTGGAATATTGCTGTCCGATATTTTCGTGCTTTTATTGAAAAATTTGTTATATTGTAGTTGTAAAAAGAATGTAATTTTCATTAAATTATAACAAAATAAATAACAGAAATATTGAAATACACACTTTACAAGTGTTTAGATAGTTTATATTTTGGCTGAAGGATATTCTCCTAGATTATGTAATGCAGTGAATGTACACTAAATTAAAAAACAACAAACACAAAATTAATTTTCTTTGAATGCTCACTTGGTGAAACTAGGTTTAATAATAAAATTAAATTTTGTGAGACTTAGACTAGTGTTTAGTTTGATATTTTATTATAGTACACTAAATTGTTTCAAATAATGTCACAAAAGTGAGTAATATGTATCATAAAAAAATCTGCACGAAAATTATATTATTTCGTAGGGTTTTATTCAACTTTGAACAATACATAAATTATACAGGATGTTTCACAAAGTCTGGTACTTATTTTAACCCCATATAGTAGTGCCCAACCTACTGACTATTAAACAGTTTTTTTTTGTGTGTTAACAACCGCGAAATCGGCTCTAATTATTTTGATGAAATTTGGTATTATCATCTTTTTTGCATGAGAAAATGATTTATTTAGGTCTCATTCCCCATTTAATTAGGGAGAAAATTCACGGAAATTTAGTTCTTTAAAATATATACATATGAGTACTCGAGGGAAATTTTATTTGACCTAAGAAATCAGTAGTTGTTTTCCAAATATGAGCGAAAATTTGAAAGAAAATTGAGGTGAAAAGTTGTTTCATTTATCTATTTATTAGTTTCTTAGTTTATCTATGGATTTGAGAACCCGGGTTCGATTCCCACAGTCGACAAACAATTTTTACTACAGTAAAACTACCCCTGTGGCTCCCTTACTACTAAAATCTTTGGGGACTGTGATTTGACGGTTGGTAACTGTACTTCACGCGCATAAATATATCACTTCGGCAGAGTGCCACACCCAGTAATGAGTAAAAGGCGTAATGATATATTTTATTTTTCTCTTATTTTGCAATTTAAACCTCTCATCTCTTGCCGTTTCCCAATTTTAATTCGATCGTCAAGACATTAATAAATAATGGCATTCATGATAAAAGTATCATCAAGTCTGCAATAAATGTAGCATTTAGATGTAAATACAAAAGCACTGTTTTGAGAAAATGTCAAAGATTTCATCTGCACATTTTTGTATTTTTTTAAATATTACCTCAGTAGGTATATATAATAAATAAAATAAATATATCATCACGCCTTTTACCCTTTACTGAGTGTGGCACTCTGCCATAGCAGATCTCGGTAAGTGATATATTTCTTGGCGTGAAGTGCGGTTATCAGTAGGTATCTCTATCAAAATTTGTCTATACTAACTTTTTTTATCATTTAAGTAGAATTCCGGCAGTAATATGGTGTGTAAGAGTTACGGCATTCGAATCCGAAAATCAAGAGTTCGAATCCTACCTAAACTAAAAATATATGACCTACAATATTGCGATTCAGTGAATCCGAATCTTGTACTGTAATTAGGATTAAATTTCTGCTGTACAGAGCAGCATAAATAAATAAATAAATTTGAATAATTTGCAACAAAATTGACGTAATTCGATTTACGTCCTTCTCCAAATTTTAAACAAAACAATTCAACAATTGAAGCATTGCAATTGTTTCATTTAAAATTGGGAAATAAGTTATTACTAAACTCGTAGGTATATTTTTATTTTATTTCACAGCAGGATATTTGAAACAGAATTTCCTTTTGTGTTTCTCTATTTCGTAATAAATTAAAAAATTGTAGGAGTTGACAACTAAAATCCTGGTTCAATATATTAAACTAAATACCAAAATTCCAAAAATGGCATTGGCCTATAGTAAAATATAAAAAAGTAATAAAATGCCCAGTAATAAAACACGGCTACATTCTTAATTAGTTTTAGAGATAAAGAAATAATAAAATTTCTTTTATTGAGGACAAATTCATGAAATTTCTTTTTCTCTAAGTGTAATAGTTATTTATGTTGTACACATGTGAATATTCAATAAATTATAGACGGGTCTGGTACATGACATGAATTTTCAGTATTTATCTGACTCACCACTTACTATATGTTATTTCTTCTCAAACTTTCATTCAGTAATCAGTAACTAGAAGAGATCTTACAACAGAATAATCGAAGAGTAGGAAGAAATCTTTCAAAATAATAGATTTCTTAAAAAAATTAGTTTGGAGTTTTTGTTTTCGTTTTTCCTTAATAACAATTTATGTTTTAATTCAATGCCAAAAAGAAATGGAACACCCTGTAGTGATTCATCCTACAGATTAAACGTGAAGTAAGAAATGATGTATGACTTTTTCATTCTATAGCTTTCTTTGTCTTATCTTTCTCTCTGTAGGTGTAAAAAGGAAATGGCGAATCTTGCATGAAATCTCTTCAATTGTTTTCGATGTTTTAATGTCTTCAAGCAATTCTTTCGCAATTGTTAATGAAAATGTTTCCTGTCATTCAAATTAACATAACAGATTTTTTCTTATTTACATGATACATAACATATATCATTCATTATGAAAAACGTTATAAAAAATACATATTAAAGTACACTTAGAAAATAGGTTTAGTATGATTTTAGAAAATAAAATATTACATAAGTATAAAATTTTCCTTTCCCACGACTTTGTTGTAAAATCACCATCGAACTAAAAGAAAATCTAAGGCCAAATCTAATTTATTCTTCATTTTAATCAAGAATAGTATTTTCGTAATCTGACGATTTAAAAAAGCCATATTGTTATAGAAATGTACGATTATATCTCTAAAATGTCACCAATAATTTATTCTAAACTGTTTTATTTCGAACGCAACAGAGACACTTTCTCTACATCTGCACATAACAACCGAAAGATCGCAGAGTATAGATTTGTAGATTGAAGATTGTTTTATAAAAAATGAAGCTAGCACGATGGTGTAATAGAGAACTAATGATCTAATTGTTACGGCTAGAACAAAAGAGAAAATAAATGTTGTTTTAGTTTGACAAATATATTTATTATAAAAATTAAATTCATAGTATTTAGCATTCAAATACTTAGACATTTCGACAAATAACATATTAAAACAATAATGGCCACTAGTATGAATAAAAAACAACAAAGACAAAATTAATTGCCTTTGAATGCTCACTTGGTGAAACTAGGTTTAATAATAAAATATCAAACTAAACACTTGTCTAAGTCTCACAAAATTCAGCCTCCAAGTCAACTTATGAGGTCCTCGTCAGAGGCTGGCCAGCACAGTTAATAACCATAGATTTATGTCATTTTACTGTTTGTTAGAGATCTTATTCTCTGCTGGCACAGTTCTTCGTCATACAGCTCCTTCATGTGAACTTTGTTCTAGGTGAAGGAGTGTGTTATACCATACTGATAAGCTCTAATAAGAGCGAAACGCGTCTATGGTTACTAACTGTGCTGCCCAGCCTCTGACGATGCCCTCATAAGTTGACTTGGAGGCTGAATTTTGTGAGACTTAGACAAATATTTAGTTTTATATTTTATTACTAGTATGAATATTAATAGTCCGATTCTTAAAAAAGATTTAGCCTATCCTGAATTTTGAATTAACAAATCTTATTCTAGTACAATTTTAAAAAGTTAATCCAAATTTTTTTCCGAAAACTAATTAATAACAAGATTATATTATTGTTTGTTTAAACATTTCTGAGAATATGGTTTAGCTTAATTTGACTAATCCAAAATTCAGAATTAGTTAAAACTTTTTTTGATAATTAAACTTTAATTAATAATTTGAAATATACACTTAATTAGGTCTAATATTGGTACATAACCACTAAAAAAATATTTATAAATATATAATAAATAAATAAATATATCATCACGACTTTTACCCATTACTGGGTGTGACACTCCGCCGAAGCAGATCTCGGTAAGTGATATATTTCTTAACGTGAAATGTGGTTACCAGCCTTCAAATCACGGCCCCCAAAGATATTAGTGGAGAGGGAGCCACAGGGGTAGATTTAATTTGATGAAAATTGTTTGTCGGCTATGGGGATCGAACCAAGGTTCCAAATAATGATGAATCTTAATGTTAAAAAGTTAAATATAAAGGAAATGAAACGAGTAAAGGTTTAATGGTTTATATTTTGGCTTTTTTTAAAGCCATCTTCAGATAATTGATGGTTCAATGAGAGATGATGGTGATGAATGCGTGACTAAATCGTAAAAATAAAGTTATTATTCTTAATGTTTTTTATAAATAAAATAAAAATTAAAATGTAGGTTTCTTTGAATGTCGTTCGATGACTGACAATGATTAATTGCAGATGCAGACCTAGGCTCTTTGTGGACCGTTATTATTGACAACGGGGTCTTTGCAGTCCTAAATGTAAATTACTTTTTTTGCAGTTTTATTTTATTTTGTATTTCTTTCCTAGTTACATACGTTCAAAATTTGTATTTGATACTTTTAAAAATCGTTTAATCTTTATTTCTGATCGTAAAAGAATATTGTTTATATCTCTGGTTAAAAGTATCTTTGCAGAACTCGATTAGTTGCAACCTTCACTGCGCTCGTTCTAAATCTGTAGGGTCGTTATGTAAATAGCTACTTTCAACCCTTGGTATCAAATAACTATTATATATAAATTTAATATTTTTACATACATACAACTTTTAATTTCAAAAATATTTGCAATACAAAATTTTCGTTACATTATAATATTTATAAGATAGATAGTTCAGTGGCAACGTGTCAAACTGTGGTTTTGAGAAACCTAGTTCGATTTCCACAGCTGGTAAACAAACTTTTCCACATTAAAATCACTTACCAAGATCTGCTACGGCAGAGTGTCACACTCGATAACGGGTAAAAGTCATGATGATATATTTATTTAGTGCAAAAGATCAGTGTTCAGTTGTCAACTTTAGATATAATTAAGTGCATTATTTACCTTAAAATACGTTAAAAAAGAACACTAATTAATGCTAAAAAGTAACACAAAATTAGAAATATTATCTCGCGTAGTCATTATCAGATTTTGTAGATATCGACAAGATAATTATGTAAATTTGTTGATATAGTTATTTTAGTTCAATAAATATAATTAGTTTAATGTTACAAACTAAAGTAGCAAAAATAAATCATCATTAAACTAGATCATTAAGAAAATACAATAAACTAAAAATATAATATATAATATCCTCTTAAGAGGATATTATCCGGTACGAAAAATTAGCTATTTTTCTGGAACAAATGCTGACTGTATAACAGCACATATTTTATTAATTTTTTCACTATTATGTAAATAAAGGATGGAAATAGTGCGCTAACTCCGATTTTTTAATTTTTCATTCCTGGAAAAATTTTGTATTTGCGTTGGAAAATCACCTATTTTTGATAGTAAATTAACCACAAAAAAAAGGAAAATTTTGATATAATAGTGAGATAGCGGCCTGTAGCTAACCTTTATTTATAACTATAGCAAATTTCAAGCATATAGGTTCATTCTTGTGGCTGTAGTTTGTTCCAGAAAATGATCGCTTTTCGAATACACCTTGCCTACTTTACAGGCGCAAAAGTTGAGATTTTCACAGTGGGAGGAGTTAACTTGCGGTTATCGTTGCCAGAATTGATGTTGGGAGCGAACCTGCTGCATTTGTTGTCAGAATTGTGAATTCGATTACTTCGTTATTTCTCTTTGCTCATACGCTCGTGTTTTATTGTTAAATATTGTTGTTAAATTTGTTTATTTTGGATTTTTCATGTTTTGTTACATTTTGTTTATTTTCACATAGCCACCTATAATATTTGTATAAAAATTATGTCTAGTATTTCTCAATTTTCTTATTTTTCTCGAATTTTTTCAGATACATTAATAAAAACTAATACACCGTTGAAAAGAGAAAAAAATAGCGGTTTTTATTTTAGTAAAATAATTATAGGTTGCTATTTAAAAAATAAAAGTTGATAGTCGTATCTTGTAAACCTGACTTTATAAAAAATATCTGCATCTGCCATCAAATAGTATATTTAAAATAATAAAACTTTCATATGAACCATTTTTTCTATTACTCATAATAAAAAAGTTAAAGGGGGGGGGGCGTCTTCCCAGACTCACCCTGTATATAAAAATATAGTTAAATATCATTTGTTTTTATTGTAGCAATTATATACATCCCTACAATGGGAAAACATTGCACTAAGAAATCTTAAAAACTTTCGGCTGGACGAAAAAGTAAAAAACTTCTAGCGAAACATTTATTAAAAAAAGATGAAACAGAAGGTAACTCTAACAATGTAAATGTGCGATCAACAGAATGTAAACGCGAACTATTTCCTATTGTTGAGGAAGATAATTTGAACACTGACGAGGAAATATCTCAGATAGTAGAAAGTGATATTGATAAATATATATATATATATATATATATATATATATACATACTATGTGTGTGTTAGTGATATTATGTTTATCTAAGAATAAAAAGACAAGAAAATGAATTATAATTTTTGTTCCAATATAAATAAATTTACTATTTCTATACCTACAATGTAATGTAAATATCGGAAAAGAAATATTCGAATACATACAGTTTGTATTTCGTACGGTAACTTTAACATTCAATATTTAGTAGTGGGGTAACCAATCACTGTCAATCTAGTTACTAACGTAGTGGGGGTTGGGTCAGCCCATTGGCTACCGGCCACCGCACGCTGGCACCCCTGTGAAACTAGTAAGTTGGAATAGTAGTCTCTTAAGTATAGATGTTGCGGCCTACGAAACATATTTAAGATTATAAATAAGTCAAAACGATACAGAATTCTGTAGAGAATCTTGATTGCAACGCTAGAATTTTCTATAATTTGCCAATATATTTATTACAAAATCTGGTACAATTTAAATGTTACAAAATTGCAAAATATATAATTGCTTTCTTACTGATAGCAATTCGCAAATAATATATTTTATAGACTGTACAACATCGCCAATCAAACGTTTGCTAAAATTAGAAGTTTTCTCGATCATTGACAGGGTCATAAAATGTTTTAACATATCAATTAAATATCAAAGCAGGACATTTAGTCAACTGCGTTTATGTATGAAATATGTTAATAGATTGCTGTTTAACGGATCTAAATTATTTTATAATTTGTTGTTTTTTGCTTTAAGCCATTCATTATCCTATTAATACTAGTTTATTTATTATTATTATACTATTTATTCTGCTTCGAATTAGCAACAGGTTAGAATCAAACTAGAGATCTTTCAAGCCACAGACAACATTTCGTTTATTTATGTATATAATATTGTATACATTTTAAAAATTATATATCTAACTGAAAGTCAGGAATTGGCGAAAAATGAAACAAACTTAAAATATTTTTAAAAATTTATTATACAGGATGTTTCACAACTCCAGGATAAAAATTAAATGACAGATACTACATGATGTAGCGATGACAAATCAAACTTTTTTTTAATTCGCAAAAATCATTTTTATTGTCACTGATTAGTAAGATACAATAATCAATTTATTCATTATAATACAACAGATATTGCTTATTTATATTGTTTCTAATTACAATTTAATTATTATTATATTAGAAATAACTCCCAAACCAGTGGTATTAAAAGTGTTTACTTCATATAGTATGCAAATAATTTTGCGAATTAAAACTAAAATCTTTTTAGTGTTTGATTAGTACATTAAATTTTATCTTGAAGTTGTGAAACATTCTGTATTTAATAATTGTAGGACTAAAGATCTAATATTGGAGATAAATTATACTCCCTATTGTTTGGAGTACTTGTCCTTAATTACGTAAAATTATAATAATACATAAAGGACAAAGTTTCAGGACTAAGGGTCGATCCTATTATCAAGTCTGAATATAAACAATTGTTAAAAAAACAATGACATACAAATAATTAATAGAAAAAATTAAAGGTTACAATATTTAAAAAAACATAAATTAATAAAATGTTTACTAATGGTAGTAAACGAGCCAACTAAAATGTGTTATGTTTGCTACGATATTGCAGGCATAAAAATCGAGTTTTACACCCGGTCGAGGAAAAAGTCAGTTATTTATGTTGAAAAGTATGTAGATACTTCTATCAAATTTTAAAACCTAAGCTGGGGCGTGCAGTGTTGGATTAACCAATAAGCAATACTAGGGCTCGGGGGCCCCGCAAAATGATTTTTAAAAAAATACAGTTCAGTGAGTTGAAATGCAGAAAACGTTTCTTCTGAGTTGACTGTTGGAGTAGTAATTGCAAATGTTTGTTTTTCTTTATGAATAATTATTTTTATGTTCGCTGTTTATTTGAATTATGAATAAAGTTTATTTGAATTTTAGTTATTGTATTTTCATGTCGGGGAAGAGGGGCGAGGAGGGCCCTCGTTTGCGTTTGCCTATGGCCCCGACTAGTATTAATCCGGCACTAAGGGCGTATTAAAACTTTTATCCATTTTATCAGTTTTGGTCGAAATTCATAGATCCCAAGTTCAATTCCAATTAAATTTAATAAATCGTTAAATATTTGGTTAAAAGGATACTTATTAATAACCAGATTCTTAAAAATGTATTTTTAAGCCTAAATTTTTAATTAGTTAATCTTATTTTAGCCCGAGCTTATAAAGTTAGTTCAAATCATATTCTGAAATCCAAATGGTAAAAGGATTATATTAGAGTAAATTTTGAACTTTTTTGAGAACATGGTTTAACTTAATTTAACTTACCCAATAGACTGTTAATAATTATAGTTTTTATTCTATTTTAAATATGACAAGTACTCAAGTCTATAATTATTGAGTGCAAATATTAGTAGATGATACGATTAGAAACCGTCAAATTACTACTTATATAAATATAGAATTATTTTCATGCATTGGTTACTGTAAATATGATAATTTGTAAATATCAGGATAAAAACCTAGGTCCTTCACAATAAAATACAAATTCCAACCATTAATCATATTTATATATAAATTTAAATATGCGTTTTAATAATTTTACAGTGTATTAAACATTCCTGTCATTCCTGCTTAAGTATGAAAAGATAGTTACAGGTAATAATTATACAATTAAATACCCATATCCATAAATAAATGTATTTTATATCCGTCTTGGTTTCTAATTGTTGGCCAAGCCATGAAATGAACTGAATCTATGTCAATAATAAATGTTTAAATGCGTCGTTTCACGTCTATAAACATTTTATGAATTTATTTTGTGAGACAAGAACAATTGCCAATGTTGAAATCTAAACAAATGACGATCTAGGTCTAGAATTAGTCTCACGCATTTAATTTCGACATTTTATGCTTGGTTTATCCGTAACACTAGCACTACAAAGTCACATGTTCATAAGAATTGTCGTAACGGATCGTAAAATATTATATTTACATGTTCGTTATTTGTAATTTGAACTATCTATTGCGTCTTACTTTAGACCGACCGTTTTATTTATAATTTATGGTACTTGCACTACAATTACCTAAAATATTAAAATAAACAAATACGTCAAGACCCCAGAAAAATAAATAAATGGAAGATATTGCCATAATATACTGAGTTCACATCAAAAATATATTTTTTTTTAAATTCGTAAAATTATTTACTTTACATATTCATAATATTAAAGTTGTAATCATATTAAATTAATATCAGCGACACTAAAAGTGTGTATTTCACGCAAATAATTTTGCAGTTTAAAAAAAATTGATTCAAAATCAGTATAATCTGATATTTATTTTTTCTGTAGTTTTGAAACACCCTATGTAGAGAAACCTAGCGACCTGTCTCGTATAACATAATTGGCTACTTTTTCTGTTTATATTTTCATTTTTTTAATAATAATTCAAATTCATAAAAACAAAATTTATCAATATTTTGCTAATTTCTTCTTTTCTTCAATTCCTAAATTACTTATAATCAACAATGCCCTCATAAGGTGACTTGGAGGCTGAATTTTGCGAAGCATAGCCAAGTGTTTATTTCATATTTTTATTAAACCTTGTTTCACCAAGTGTTGGATGACAATTAATTTTGTCTTTGTTGTTATTACTTAATCATTCAACAAATTTGACTTATTTTGTAGATATATAGCAAAGCTGTTTGCGCTGTTTATGCCAGTGTTTCTTAAAATCGGTGTAGGGTATCGAGCCGACCTGTGGATTTGAGAACCCTGGTTTTATCCCCACAGCCGACAAACAATTTTCACCAAATTAAATCTACCCCTATGGATCTATCTCCACTAACATCTTTACCAAGATCTGCTTAGGCTGAATACCACTCCTAGTAATGGGTAAAAGGCGTGATGATATATTTATTTTATTTATATTAATTTTTTCGTTCCGGTTCAGTTAAGTATTTAAAAAATATGCTATTTTTATTTGTAAGGTTTGATTAGTTGCACCATAATTTATAATTGACGTTCCGGTTCTTGAAATTTTCCATTTCGAGCCCTAATTGGTAAACTAACAAAAAGGCCTTCACTTTTCCTGGTAAGGCATACATGGAACAGGGGGCATTATTACTAAAACTACAACTAAGGGGTTGGGGGGACTGTGGGGGCGGTAATTCAAAATGTTTAAGAAGCAATACTGTACGCTATTTTACATCGCTTGGCCGTTAGCTACGTCAGTGAATTTGTTTTTAGTACAAGATCTACGTAATCATTTTGTTTCTGTCATTTATAATTAATAGATATGAATTTCTGGACATTTGCGTTCTCTTCTATAATGTATGACTCGTAAAAATCTAGATTCCCTATCTAGAATCTAGAACACTAGAATGGTATCACTTCCATGGTATGACCTTATGATAAAATCGTAAACAATTTAACACATAAACCTCGTAATAAATAATAAGCTTACATCACTATTTTGCAAACAGCCTAACCCAGAGCAAATGAATATCTTTTTATGCAGAGCTTTCTGCAAATTTTGCAATATCTTCTTCGTTAGATCGTCTGTTACAGATGTTAAATCTTAAGAAATAATTGGCTAGTACATGTTGAATTGATCTATTAAGTTCTTACAACGTTTGTTCTAAATTATTTCACTTAGAACCAGTTTTAAAGTACCCTTTATGTCTTAGTTGTCTCGCTAGACAATTTTAATTGTTCGCGCAATTTGTAACAAAAGTTACGTAACAGAACGTGAACCAAATCAAGTTTGCCAACCTGACTGACAAATAAAAATAAAGTCACTAAGTACTAAATCACGATTTAGTATTTAGTTTTAATGGGGTACTAAAGAATGATTAATAATATACTTAAGAACTAGTTACTTGATTAAAATAGACTATTATAAGGAAATTTACACACCTACAAATGTTTTAACTAATCTATTGTTATAAAAATAGATTTGCAGAATTAGAATGTTTAAATAGAGTAGGCGTGATCTATAGATTATGATTTGCTGAAAATAGATTGTTTTATGTTTTCTAGTTTAACAAAGGATTCGTGGCAATCGCCATAAAACAATTAGTGCTTAAATAAATATTTCGATGTCATTTAGTTATTTCTGGATATTTATTTATTTGTTACTCTGCACAACAGGATCTTAATCACAAATACAGCTTACAGCGGAGTTTGATCCACTCAGTCATAGTTTATTTTATTTTTTTAATATAAGTTGAAATTAGCTAGATTTCAACTATCTAATATTTTTTTCACTAATATCAATACGCGAAGTACGTGATTTTTCCATCATTTACATTACCATGACAACGCGTATTTTGCGCATTATTTTGCATCCTAGTGCACAAAATGAGTATTTTGCGCACTGTTTCGTATTCTAGTGCGCAAAATGAGTATCTCGCGCACGCTCCAAATTATTTGTTGTCAGGTTTAATTAGTTACAATACATTAATAGTATCAAATTAATATTAATGTTCATTGTTTTCCTTCAATTTACTGAAATAAATCAATAATTATTGTATTATTCTTTATTTACAGTTGTAGAAAAAATGTTGTTTGTATTTCGTGGGTAAATTCTTGATTTTTGGCGCGTTCGAATGACTTTTATTGACTCGACCTGCGGTCTCGACTAAAAGTAACATTCTCACGCGCAACAAAAAAACACTCATTTTGCGCACTTAATACAAAAATAACTATTTTTTCTTTGTATCACGAATTTGTTTATTTATTGTATATTTTCATTGTAGTGTCACTCTATTATTGAGATATATCCTGTTGAGTGGCTAAACTTCTAATAAATAAATAAATTTCTTATGTGGATTCCTTTCTATTACCGTTTTTGTAGATTATGATTTGACAGCTGGTAACAATACTTTATTAAAATATGCCTTTTATCGAGATCTAAATATTCAGTAGTTTAACTGGCTTGTTGATATATTTATATTTATTAGTTTATCAAAATTAGTAAATGGGGTAGGTGGTTCAGTGGTATCGAGTCGGCCTGTGGATCTTGAGAACCTTGGTTCGATCCCCACAGCCGACAAACAATTTTCACCAAAGTAAATCTACCCCTTTGGCTCTTCCTCCACAAATATCTTTGAAGACCGTAATTTGACGGCTGGTAACCGCACTTCACGCTAAAAAATATATCACTTACCGAGATCTGTTTAGGCAGAGTGCCACGCCCAGTAATGGGTAAAAGGCGTGATGATATATTTATTTATTTATTTTTAAAATTAGTAAATGCTGAACGTTACTCACATTTCATAATTGAGAAAATTTTATGTAAATTATTTAAAAGAAATTTCATGTTTTCTGTCATATTTATCACATTTTCTAGTGAACAGATAATATCTTAGATCAAACGATAACAAATTTTTACTGTTTACAAAGTCATGAATTTCAAATTAATTTACATCATACATATATAACATACACATAAACATATTGCAACATTGTAGTATTATCGTAGAACTTAATAAAATAATTATGATCATAACTTGTCTCTACCCAATAATTGCAGTGTTGCAATTTAAATAACTAGAGTAAATTAAATTTATCATACTTCTCTGTCCCTTCACACAGCCATTTTGTTTTCTATCTCTGTCTAATGAATATTTATATCGATGTTATCAGTAAAAATAAACAACCGCACACGTATAATTACACGATAATTATAACTTCAATAACAAATTTCAAACATTTTAATTAATAAAGGGAAGTATATCATAGTAAGCCATGGTGTGGTTCACCATGTTTACATACTAGTTATTCTGCTGTTTATCATTGTGAAAGTTGCCTGTTGTATTGTTGTTGATATTATTGCTATCGGTTACCTGTTTATTACTTACATGATTGTACATGCATGTAATTTGCTAATAGTGTCAAATAATGAATGTTACAAACATATAATAGGTACATACATTTTGAATTACTTTTATCAATATAATTAATGTACATTACATGCAGGGAAACCACATGCAAATTGATTTGACCCTAATGACTAAAAATTATTTTTTATAGTAAATAGTCAATATACAGGCTGTTTCACAACTTAGAGCAAAAAATTAAAGGGTATATTCTGTACGACGTGCTGATCATGAAACAAAAAGAATTTGTTTAAATTTGAAAAATTAAGGGGTGTTAACCTAAAACATTTTTTGTAGTACTGCACTGGATTCGCTTTCCTATTAAACACAAACAATGAAGTAGGTATCAACTACGAAAGAATAATTACACAATTCAATTATTAGCAGTTATTTATAATAGAATTTTATTTAATTAATAACTTTAACATAATCATCCACCCAGTGGCAGTGGCAACGAAAAATTTTGGACTGGAAAACATGAAAAATAGTTTTGCGATTAAAAAAAAATGTTTTTGTTTCATGATCAGCACGTCGTACAGAATATACCCTTTAATTTTTTGCTCTAAGTTGTGAAACACCCTGTATAAAGGTACATACTTTTTATCAGAGAATAGCTGCAATCTCCCCCACAATAAATCAACACAAATAACAGCGTATGACATCAACTTAATAGCAAAACTAATCAGCGCTGCAACAAGAATCTTTACGAAATTGAAACATAAAGCTAAAAAAGTCGGACTATCAATAAACACAGAAAAACAAAAATGCTCTGTCAGGCAAGAAGGAACCAAACACTTCAAAATCAAATTCTTACTATAGAGGATGAAGCAATAGAAGAAGTGGAACATTTTATATATTCAGGAGCTAACATTTCAAAAAACGGACCAGAAGATCTGGAAATACAGAGAAGAATCACCCGACCTAATATAGTATGTTATGCATCAAGGGAGGGAAACAAGCGACTATTTCCTCGACTTCACACAAGGGATAATCGCGTAATCCCGTGAAGCATATTATACTTTTCGTAACAAGTGCACAAAAATTACTGTCTTATCGGGACAAATGTCAAATATGGGTTGCGTAACTACATAGTTACCTAGAAAACGCCGCAAACAGCTAATAATCGTAATCTCTAAAGAGAGAAACATGCTACCTAGGGAGAGAAACATCCTACCTAGGGAGAAAAGTAGTGTTTCTCTCTCTAAAATTATAGAATAAGAACGTGTTTCTTGTGCATGTGTTACGAAAAAGCATATGTCGCTCTACTGCCATCCATTTGATCTAAAGATATACACGGAAAAGCAAACATGAGGATATACAAAAACATAATCAAGCCTATTCTGTGATATGGTTGCGAGACATGGGTCATGATACGGAAAACGGAGGACAAAGAAAAATTCTGAGACGCATATTAGGACCAATAAATGATGATAACGCCTGGAGAATAAGATATAATCACGAAATATACAAATAATTCTAAGATACTCCAGCCGCAAAGTTTGTAAAAATACAAAAACTGTGCTGAGCTGGCCATGTCATCTCGAATGAAAGAAAATAGGGACACTAAAAAGATATTACAGAAAAAATAACATAACACAAGACCTAAAGGCAGACCGAGAAAAAAATGGGAAATAGCGTCACAGAAGATGCAAAACAATTGGAGGAAAAACTGGAAGAGAGTTGCATTTGAAAAAGACGAATGAAGGAGGAAGTTGTTGAAGGCCATGGCTCAATTTGGGCTGTAGTGCCATAGGAGAGAGAGGGAGAGGTACATACTATATACTCAATGGCTGGTAGCACAAGCTCTGTTTTTGCCTATTTTAAGAGTACTGTTTTTGGGTGTTTTAGCTATCTCTAACATGTTAAAACCGTGCTCTTAAAACACTTAAAATTGTAATTTATTATTTATTAGTCTTTTGAAATCTGCGAAAATGAATTTAAAAAATAGAATTATGTATTTAAACTTAGATAGGTATATAATGAAAATATTATTTAATAGTTGTAGATAATACGGGTGTAGAATTGAAATATGTAACATAGAAAATACAATGGTATTGTTTTAATATGGTGATTGTTGCTTTCCTAATTAAATTAGAGCATATAAGTATAAATACAAAAAATGTAAGTATTAAAAACTGCATTTAATGAGTATCTACTTGTTGCTCAATTGTTTTTTTATGCGAGAGTAATAAGCAAACAAAAAATGGCTTCTATATTACATTTCAGTACAAGATTCGAAGTTTCAGAGCCGCAATGTAGAATTTATATATTTTTAGTTTGAGTTTGATTCGAACTCTGGATCTTCGCTAACCTTGCCGCAGTACTGTTATTGCATTATCATTGTGTTAAAAATGACGTAATTTTCAAACCATTTGAAATGGCGTATATTTGTACATGAACCAATAAAATCAAAGAAATTACACAAAGAATCAAACACAAGAAAGTAAACAGCTCAAGTGTATTGCAGAAAGATTAACGATATCTGTTCACTTGTTAACTTTTCCTATAATCCTAAAAAGTACACTGATTTACATATATTTTATTGCTCTTCATTCCCATAAAAGACATAAATTTATGTTTATGTCTTTAGAATCAATGTTACTGCATTGCCTCGTTTTTATACTGATTTCTTACATTGAAGTATTTCTTTCATGCTTGCAATAAATATGACGAGTCTCAGTCTTTTTGTTAGCATAACTATAAACTGTAGTGACTTCAATGAATGATCAGAAGAGATACTTTTGCTTTTCTATAAGATTATAGTTTAAATTAAATTTTGAGTTCATGGCTTTAATTTTAATTTGTTATATTTATTATACAATCTCATCATCTGAAATGTTTTGTATGTCAAACTATTAAAAATATTTTAAAGATATGCTTAAATCTACCCCTGTGGTTCCCCCTCCACTAACATCTTTGGAGGCCGTGATTCGACGGCAGGTAACCGCTCTTCACGCGAAAAAATATATCACTTACCGAGATCTGCTTAGGCAGAGTGCCACACTCAGTAATGGGTAAAAGGCGTGATGATATTTATTTATATTTATGAATCTTTACATGATGATATAATAGCTATTTATGAAACTAGTAAGGAAATGAAGGTTATTACCTTACGCATGTGAAATTTGCAGAACGAGGCGTAGCCGAGTTATGTAAACACATAAGTAAGGTAACAACCGAGTTTTCTTACGAGTTTCATACAATATTTTGTCTACTTCCGTTCTAATAAATACGAAAGATTGTTTTTGAAATTATGAAATTTTGACATATTAATGACAGTTATAAATTCAAAAAATAAAAGAATAACACATCAGAATTCGTCTACCAAGATATCTTATTTTTTGTGTTGCTATGTTACCTCATTATTTCACTAGTTAAATAATGCAGATCAATACCTAACTCAAATAAGTGAAATAAAACGTCTATTTCCTAACGGAAGTAGAAAAACATTTTAAAATATCGTCAGAGCAATGTTGCGCGCGGGAAGTATTTGGATGGGTGACCGTCCAGAGAAACCCGCTTTGTTGTTGACTATACTATAAGATCTAAAACGTAGGATCAGAGCATAATATGGCGGCATATGATCTTAGCAGTTGGTCCTCTAGGACGTCATATACAATATATTTTTGGAATAAAGTGTATATTTTACTGAATCTTACATTTGTAAACTAAAGATTCGAAGAAATGTTCTGAATCATTCATCCATTATTCGTTCATTGAACTCGGATTTACCAAAAAATTACGAATGCAAATTTGTAAAAGAGAATTACCATTTATGTTGGTCAAATAACATATGGACTGGTGGTCATACAAACAGTTTCTTTTTATAATAATTGTCACAGGTAGCTACTGAATTTATTTATGATATAATACTTCGATTTTATTATTTTTTTATTATTTCCATTTCAAATTTAATATTTATTTATTTATTATGCTACTCTACACAACAAGAACTTAATCACAGTACAGAATGCGGTCTCACTGAGCAACAGTAAGGTAGTTCATATATATCCGTCAGTACGGTGGTGTGGATAGCGTTATGGAATTAGAATCCGGGTATCCCGAATTAGAATCTCACTCAAGCTAAAAATTATATGAACTATCACAATTACGACTCGGGGAGTGCGGATTTTGTACTGTAATTGGGATTAAGTTCCTGTTTTACAGTGTAACATAAATGAATAAATAAATAAATTTTTAGCTTGAGCGAGATTCGAAATCGGTATCTTCGATTTCATATATCTTAACATTAATTACACCACTGTACTGCCAGACTATAATACAGGTAGTCATTTGCGTCTATCAAACAAAAGGTTACACGTTCAAATCTCGTAAACTTCAACTTCTATAAAAAAAAAACTGCTGTGTCTGAGTGATCCAGATTCCACTATAAATACATAAATATATCATCACGCCTTTTACCCATTCCTGCGTGTGGTACTCTGCCGTAAGCAGATCTCGTTAAGTGATATATTTCTTCGCGTGAAGTGCGGTTACTATAAACTAGTTTAATTGGGATTAAGTTTCTGTTATACAGAGTAGCATATAAATAAAATATTTTCTTTATTCGTATTATATCTAGATATGTAAATTTTAAATGAGGGCGTAGATGTATTTGACATGTCGATAAATAAATAATTTCAAAATTATATCAATAATAGTTATTTACATTGCAAGACCGTCATACGGAAATTTACAGGCGAGCATAGAAAGGTAACGGGCGAGCGCTAGCGACCTGTTATCTGTGTGAGCCTGTAAATTTCAGTTAACGGTCGAGCATTGTACAATGTTTTATGTGCATTTGAATCGCAATATATGTATATTTAATAAAATTAATTGCAATAGTATAACGTAATAACTAACTTTGAAAATCTGACAGATTTTGTTTAATAAAAAAATATTTAAGTGACAAACGTTTAAAATTAGATATGTTGTCATGATAACCAATGTCAACAGCCCGTTATAAATTTTACACGGGCTAGCACGTTATAAGTCTCGTAACCCCTAGAGACAGAGTTAAGTGAACAGTTCATTACGATTCAAATGTACGTAAAATTAAAAACCCCGTAATTGGGGAAGTAAAACTATTCAAGAACACTAACAAATTTCGCAGTGTCCTAGTTTCAATGAAGCAATACCTGACATTGACCAGACATACCAAATCTAGTTTCTAAAATACCTACCTAACAAATAATTACATACCAAAGAGCAATATTTCTCTGCAAAGAAGAGTTGCAGACAGTAGCTTGTGTATAATGACCACCTCTGAATATAATTTCAATATCGCAATCTTTAAGACAAGTAACAGCTAATGAATTAACATTTTTCGATCGCGTATTTGGTTTATTGCTTTTCTATAGGTGATTATAGTCTATGAGAAATTTACAGAATATGTTACCGCGTGATGGTTTTCGCAAGGATTTCATAACTTTCAGTTGGTAAACGTGGTTATTGTCAAAACAATGGAAGGCCTTCAAAGTGATATGTTACTTGCATCTCAAAATTTAGCCAAGATTCTTGGCGACGCAAATAATGAATACAAGATAATAGAAATAAATTAAATTTTTTTAAATATATAACATCACGGCTAGGTGTGATATATTTTTTCGCGTAAAATGCGGTTACCAGTCGTCAAATAATGGCCACCAATAATGTTAATGGAGGGAGAGAAGTAAATTATATGAATTAATTGAAATAATGACCATTATTATAATGCAATTTATAATAAATATGTTTGTATGTAAGAATTTTAATAGCGCAATTTTATACTTACCTAATAAATTACTTATGTACAACAAAAACGAATGCATGCAAACCAATTAATGGAAGTAAACATCAAATTATTTTATTAATTATAAATAATGACTATCGTAGACAGTTGAGTGCATTACAGAGATTGAATGTGGTCTCAAATGTCCTGGATTCAATTCCAATTCACTGGCAATCTAAAAATGTATCAATTTTTTACAATATCCTCATAGTTAACCACGAGTTAGGTAGTACGATTTGACAGCTAGTATATCGCATTAATTTTAATTTATTTTTATAACATTGATACCAGTTAGTTTAAAGAGTCTGTGACGAATCAGTTTCCTCATTTTCATTGCAAGAGCTAATTGTTTCACATGATAACATCTTACATAAACTTTAATTAGTATTTACTTAAAATTCTATTTGTAATATTCACCTTATAATACTATCACTGTACACTGTCGTGTCAAGTCTTTCAGTATCTATATGAGAAAGTCGTAGGATCGAGGCTATCTATGACACATAAAAAATTAGAAAGATAAATTGTAATCAAATTAGATTTTGAATTACATGATAACCATAGTTTAGTTGGTTAAAGCATATAACCGGATATTTTAAAAGGGTTTTTTATATTTTTTCCCTTAATTTGTATTTATAATCATCTCACCTCATTCCACTCATATCCATTACATTTATCATTAGTTTAAGTTTTGTTACGTATTAGCAAGTAAGGTACATGTGTACCAGGGATTGTAAATATATGTAAATTTTTAAGCGCACTTGTTCCCCTAGCCATGTGTGAAGCCAGTCGGCTGTTCGTAGCGCTGCTAATGCTAAGGCAATCGCAAAGACTGCGATATGTCTTAGCATACAGCGCGTTCGACAGCCGATTTGGTGAATTTCACACATGAGCAGGGAAAATGCGTATATGTGGTGTATGACCTAATTAAATAATAAACGTTTCTTTATCTTATCTTATCATATAACTCCAGGTTCAAATCCTGGTGATATTCGATTTTTTTTTATATAATTCAATTTGATTTTATCTTATATGAACATTACAAGAAGTTAAATTAGTTTGAATAGATTTGGTATACCTATAAATAAATAAATAATCACGCCTTTTACCCATTACTGGATGTTTCACTCCGCCGTAAGCAAATCTCGATAAGTGATATATTTCTTCGCGTGAAGTGGGGTTACCAGCCGTCAAATCACGGCCCCCAAAGATATTAGTGGAGGGGGGCCACAGAGGTAGATTTAATTTGGTGAAAATTGCTTGTCGGCTGTGGGGATCGAACCAAGGTTCACAAGATCCACAGGCCGACTCGATACCACTGAGCCACCTGCCCCATTGGGTATACTTAATAACGAAAATGTTAACTAAACTCCTTATGGGGTAGGTGGCTCAGTGGTATCGAGTCAGCCTGTGGATCTTGAGAACCCTGGTTCGATCCTCACAGACAATTTTGACCAATTTAAATCTACCCCTGTAGCTCTCCCTCCACTACTATCTTCGGCGGCCGTGATTTGACGGCAGGTATCCGCACTTCACGAGAAGACATATATCACTTACCAAAATCTGCTTCGGCAGAGTGCCACACCCAGTATTGGGTAAAAAACGTGATGATATATTTATTTTATTTATTATTCCTTATGGTTTATACATATTTTTTTTATAGAATAGTTCTAAAATAGATGGATGATATATTAGATGTCTTACATTCTCCATTTGTGTTCAATCTAAATTACATTTGTTGAAATAAATCACTTTTTATCTTTTTATTTTAATGATTTACTTTGCACACTTATCACTACTAGATTTACTTATTCAAGCTCAGCTTGAAGTTATCCTTCCTTTTATCTAAATTATTTTCTTCAGTTCTTTTTGTCGTGCGCTTTGATTTATCTGAACTGAATTAAATGTGTTCTTTATTATATGTAAAATATGATTACTCATCGTTGAATTACGGTTCCCAAAGTAGAAGAGAAGCCACAGAGGTAATTTTAAATAAAATAAATAAATATATAAACACGCCTTACAGGATGTGGCACACTGCTGTAGCAGATCTCGGTGTATGATATATTTATGCTCGTGAAGTGCAGTAACCAGTCGTTAAATCAAGGTCCCTAAAGATGTTAGTATAGGGGGAGCCACAAGGGTAATATTAATGTGGTCAAATTTGTGTGTCGGCTGTAGGAATTGAGCCCGGGTTTCACCACTGAGCCACCTACCCTATAATTTTAATGTGATGAAAGTAAGTTATCCGCTGTGATAATCGAATGTAGGTGTTTATTTCCTTAATCTGATACATTGGATGGTCGCACAAGCTCTACGCTATATCCCATTAAAAGGGGTAGCACGAACCCGTCAATATTCTCATCCTGACACACGATACTCGTTTCGACCACATTAACACTTTCTCCATACGAACTCTTTCTTTTCTCCCAACCAAAATTCATCATCACGCAACAAACATTCATCCATTCGCTCCTATACACCTGTTTCGTAAATCTTCACTTACTGCCACTTTTCTAACAACGATAGAGATAGCTAAAACACTCAAATACACTGCTCTTAAAACAGGCAAAAACAGAGCTTGTGCTACCAGCCATTATGATGGAGCTATTGCAGAATGTGTAATCGCGGAATTAAATTTGTCATGTACAGTTGGTATTTTTTCTCACGAAAACGAACAAGAAGTAAACGTTTTCTGCATTGTTGCACCAATCTCTGACAAAGCAGTATCTGTAAATTTGCACATACTTCTAATCTGAATCTGAAGATCTATTGATCTATTCTATAGGGATCGAAGCTCGTTTAACTTCTCGTCGACTGTGGGAATTTTTAAACAATGAACACGACAACATGTTTGCCATTTTGGTGTGTAAGAATTCAGTGACTTATCGAAATTGAAGGCCGAATAAGTTGCAGATTTTTCACCTGCTTAACATACATAAATTTACTATTTTTATGTATTTGGTAACTTTTCAGTTGTCATTTGCAAAAGATTGTAGGACAAAGTGAAAGGGATAAAATCGACAATGAAATATGAGGTACTTATGCAGATATGTAGAAAAGATTACGAACAATAGAATTTAAATATCGACCTGGTTTGAAGTAATCAAATTCAGAATACATTCGTATTGGCTTTATTATGTCAAGCACCATGCAAAATTTATTTATATTTTATAGATACTAATAAATTTATCATTAAAACGGTGTTTGGTTTAAATTCTGTCAAGTTATTTATTTCGATATTTCAGTACACTAAACGTATCTATGTCAGGAAATAAAAAAATCATAAATAACAAAATGTAACTATATTAACTATAATTTTTTGATTTACGAAAGCCATTTATGTTTAAAAAAAAATATATCATCACGCCCTTTACCCATTCCTGGGTGTGGCACTATGCCGAAGCAGATCTCGGTAAGTGATATATTTCTTCGCGTGAAGTGCGGTTACCAGCCGTCAAACCACGGCCCCCAAAGATGTTAGTGGAGGGGGAGCCACAGGGTTAGATTTAAATAAATAAATAAATATATCATCACGCCTTTTACCCATTACTGGGTGTAGCACTCTGCCTAAACAGATCTCGGTAAGTGATATATTTTGTCGCGTGAAATGCGGTTACCAACCGTCAAATCACGGCCCTCAAAGATATTAGTGGAGAGGGAGCCACAGGGGTAGATTTTTTTTAAATTGGTGAAAATTGTTTGTCAGCTGTGGGGATCGAACCAGGGTTCTCAAGATCCACAGGCCGACTCGATACCACTGAGCCACCTACCCCATATTTATGTTTTTGTGTCTTCAAATTTAAGTTTGTGTAGATTTTGTATTGTATGCTAACTTTAACACTTGACTGCATTCGCAAGGAGTATAATATATTTCCAGAAGACTGAAGGACAATATCTTTTGCACTCTTCAATTCTTGCTAAAGGTTCATGAGAGGTAAAAACAAAACTGTTTTTCTACAACTGTCAAAAAATGTTAATTTTTTTCACTAATACACGAAGTACGTGATTTTTTCATCTTTTACATTACCATGACAACGCGTATTTTGCGCATTATTTTGCACCCTAGAGCGCAAAATGCTCATTCGTATTTTAGTGCGCAAAATGCTCATTCGTATTTTAGTGCGCAAAATGAGTATCTGTCGCACGCTCCCAAATTATTTGTTGTCAGGTTTCATTAGTTACAACTCATTAATAGTACCAAATTAATATTATTGTTGATTGTTTTCCGTCAATTTACTTAAATAAATCAATAATTATTGTATTATTCTTTATTTACAGTTGTAGAAAAAATGTTGTTTGTATTTCGTGGGCAAAATTCTTGTTTTTTGGCGAGTTCGAATGATTTTTATTGTCTCGACCTGCGGTCGCGACTAAAGGTAACATATCATTCTGACGTGCAACAAAAAAAAACACTCATTTTTCGCACTTAATACAAAAATTACTATTTAATAATTAGTTATGACTTTTGAAATCTTTTTCCATATGTTTCAAACACATAAATATTCAGTAAACTTAATTTAATCAATTTTAATAATACTCTCAATAATTAGGCTCAAATTTAAGCACATACGATACATGACACAAATATATAAACAAAACAATACCATATTTCATTTGTTCTTCCGATACCAGGATTTAATTATTTATGACTTAATTATCTTCCTATTTTGACAAGGAATATAATAAAAGATTGCCTTAACCAACATAATAAATAATATTCGCATTAGATGTACAAAATGTGCAAAAAATGTATCACTTATCAAGATTTGTACAGTTCATATTTGTAATTTAAAATTTAGAGATAGCTAGCTCAGCGAAAATGCGTCGAATTCCATTCCACAGACGACAAATTGAGACTTTCCCTTCACTAACATACCATTTACTAAAATCTGCTACTACAGAATATCACACCCAGAAATAGTTAAAAGGCAGAACGATATTTTTATTTATTGTTTAAATAAATATATAAAATTTAGATATCTATTGTTCAGTTTCAAAATACACTTAGATGTATATCTACTTAAAATTGTCATTGTAATATATTTTTTCTCATTTTTGTATCTTTGATCCTCTTCTCTTATTGAACTTATTATTGTAAAACGTGGAAACCTATTATTAGGTAACTCTGTTGGCTCCCCTAATATCCAAAATAAATAAATAAGTAAAAGATTACTATTAATAAACAAAAATAATGTTGTAAGCATTTACATTTTCGCTTTATAAGGGTATGATTGAAATTTCATTTTATTTTAATATTTAACTAACTGTGAAATATTGTTATTTTACATAAATGATCGATCTTTTCCGATATACCTAATTATTTTACAATGTAATATGTTGTTATAATATGTTAGGAAACACTCGTGATAAAATATGCGATCCATCCAAAATGATTTACTAAACAACTGTTACTATTTTTTGTTTTATTTTTTTATTCATAAGTTGTTTTTTTTTGTTTTATTTTTGCAAAACCAGTTACCGGAGACAATACAAAATATTTTCTTTTATACTTGCACCGATTAAACGGGGAATCCCTGCTTATTCATATTGACGCCATCAGTTGACCTTTGCACTGAACTGTAAGCTAAAGGATGAAAGAGATAAAAAGTAAAAAAAAGTCGTCACATATAACAATTAAGTTAATTTTACTTACTTGTTTCGCTAAAAACTTGTTCATACTAACTCTATTTACTTCATTGATTAAAGTTGATTTAAAATTGCGAATATTTACATATTTAGATTTTTTTAATTTGTTTTTTGCGTAAATGGTAATTTAATCTTATAATTTATTAACTTTTAATGAAGGTGTAATCGTTGAAAATTTTCGTGAAATAAACTAAATAATACTTATAATATTTTATATTGTATAAAGCAATTACCAATTGTCAAATCACGCTACTAGCATTTATGTTAGTAGAGATTGTGTCACAGAGAAGTGATTTTTATAAAATAAATAAATATATCATCACGCTTTTTACCCATTACTACATGTGGCACTCTACCGCAGCAGATTTCAGTAAGTGATATATTTCTTAGCATGAAGTGCGGTTACCAGCCTTCATATCGCGACCCCCAAAGATGTTAGTGGAGGGGGAGCAACAGGGGTAGTTTTAACGTGGTGAAAATTGTTTGTCACCTATAGGACTCGAATCCGGGTTCTCAAACCCGCAGGCCAACTCGACACCACTGAGCCACCTACTCCATTTTTATATTTTTTTTTCAGAAAAATTTGAAAGTCCTACGTTGAGTGACAATTTGTAACGATTTTATTTTCGGTAATAAATATAAATAAATTAACTGATGATAGAATTTTGTCACAGCATAAAACATGAGTAATAATATTTCACATGACTCTGTCAGAACATAAAATTTCTTTCTTTCACATGCGAGAAGAAAGTGATGGTAGAAATAAATTTTTCGTCCGAATAGAAGGGTAGGTGACTCAGTGATAACGAGTCGGCCTGTGAATTTGAGAATCCGGGTTCGATTCCTACAGCCGATAAACAATTTTCACTACAGTCAAACTATCCTCTGTCATTACATCTTTGGGGCTGTGATTCGACGGTTGGTAACCGCACTTTACGTGAAGAAATATATTACATATCGAGATCTGGTTACGGCAGAGTGCCACAGTCAGTAATGGGTAAAAGGCGTGATGATATATTTAATTTATTTATACTTATAATATGCAAAAGATTGTAAGATTTGAACCTAGTATCTTACAACAGTAAACCATCTTCTTAATCGTTCTCCTGTTTATGTTATTTTGATAGCTAATAATAATTGAAATAACCAACAAAATAAATCAAAAAGTGTTCCTTCTCAAATTGAATTAATTTTATAATTAATTTGTCATCAAAATTTGTGATCCGGATTTCGAATGATTCAATGTTGTTCCTAATTCATTCTATAAGTAATAAATTATATATTGATTATAGCCTAACATAACCGAAAAATGTTAATTACTTAATAGGCACGTGTATCAGTATCTTGTTACTAAAAACTATTTGACATTAAGCTCGATCGTTTAAATCAAAGTTAGTGCTGAACATAAAAGTTTAAGGACCACAGCTATCAGATAAAATCAGATCAGGAGACCACCATCGACCGTCGAATGTTATTAGATTGCTATCGATTATCTGAAGGTGGAACATAATAATTGATTTCTGTTGTTTATTATAGTGTTAGTCTGGAATTTTTTACTTCCTCAATTTACCTTGCATTTTAAATGATTTACGATATTTTCGGAATATTTATATTTTTAAGTATTTATGGGGTTGGTGGCTTCAGTGGTATACAGTCGGACTGTGGATTTGAGAAGCGGAGTTAGATTCGCATAGTCAACTATCAATTTTCAACACATTAAAATTATCTGCTATCATCTTTGGAGGCCATGATTTGACGACTGGTAACCGCACTTTACGCGCATAAATATACAGGGTGTTTCACAACTTAGAGCAAAAAATTAAAGGGTATATTCTGTACGACGTGCTGATCATGAAACCAAAAGAATTTTTTTTTAAATATTGTAATAGTTTTAAGTTTATGTACAAATGATAAAGAAAAACATAGTCAAAAATTGAGATCAACATATGGCGTGATATTTGAGGTATTCGAATGTTCGCTATACTGACGTTAATATTCGAAAATCTCGAGTATCGAATAATGTCAATATTCGCGGCATTCGACTATTCGCGGATGATATTCGCCCATCTCTAGTAATTATTCTTTCGTAGTTGATACCTATTCATTGTTTGTGTTTAATAGGAAAGCGAATCCAGTGCAGTACTACAAAAAATGTTTTAGGTTAACAACCCTTAATTTTTCGAATTAAAAAAAAAATTCTTTTGGTTTCATGATCAGCACGTCGTACAGAATATACCCTTTAATTTTTTGCTCTAAGTTGTGAAACATCCTGTATAACTTTTTTGTTCGTCAGTATAGTGGAGTGGATAGCGATATGGAATTCTAATCCGGATATCCCGAATTCGGATAGCACTCAAGCTAAACATTATATGAACTAGCACACTGCGGTTCGGTGAGTACGGATCCTGTACTGTAATTAGGATTAAGTTCTTGTTGTACAGCGTAACATAAATAATTAAATCACTTACCAAAATTTGCTACGGCAGAGTGTAGCACCCAGTACTGGCTAAAAAGCGTGATGATATATTTGATTTTGTATTTATAAGTATGTAAAGCTCCTGTCAGGATCATATTTTTAACTGAAAATCAAATCCTTTTTAACTTTGTCAGCTTTGGAAGAGATGCCAAGTGCTAGGATAGATGTAAAACATCCCAAGAAAACTTGTCTGAAAGAAAGCACCTGATGTATGTTGACAAAGGGAAATGAAATTCACACGCAGTTTCAGCTACAATTGCTCATTTATTTCAGGTTCCAGTAGAGTTTAAAGATCTCAAATACTCCTCGTTTTCAATTCAATTGAAACAATTCATTTTATCACAATAATAAAAAACTTTTTCAATTCATAAACATGTAAATAATATAACCTTATTTTGCTATTGTTACCAATTCACCATTGTTTTTTTTTAATGTTCACTTATTGTAAACGTTAAGTGTAAGAGCAGCCACGGCAGAACTTCTGCCAAATAAAGTGCTATTGAATTGAATTGAAATTGTCACTAGTATCGCCTGTATAACCTGCATTTAAATTATTATTATTATATATATGACAATTTATTTAAATGAAAACACAACAAGAAATAAACATGTATTGCTACTGCATACTGTATTTAATTGTTAAATAATGCTACAAATATATCAGCAATACTTGGTTGGTCAAAGTAGTTCACTTTTCTACCGAGGACATATATCCTTTTGTCAATGTAAAATTAAAACCAGGCCATAATCGTTTAACATGTGAAATTAGTTTTTCCTTGCACAAATATGATCAGTTTATTATAGACAAAATGCATCAAATACAAGTTCTAGACAAATAAATTCTGCATCTAAATCAGTAATCACTTTTTATTTTGAATGTTTCGTAATCGAAATAATTGGATTTAAAGTTTTATAAGAATTGCTTTTTTTATATTGATACCGTAGAATTGCAAGTAACAAACAAATATATAACATTTTTCCTGTCAAGAAAGCTTAGTTTTAAATGGATTTGTGATTGATTGAAATGACAATAAAAGTTATTGTCCTCATATCATTATTAAACATGATTCATTATTCACATGAAGAAAAATTACAAACTAAACTTTTCTGACAGTTCAAATGTCACACATTTATTTATTTTGTTTCAATTCCACAGCTGTCACTATAAAAAAGTAATTATTATTAAACTTTAAATACGATTGCTTTTGTTACAAAACGTGCAAAATAAAATATGATTACTTACTTTAATGCAGAATTTAATCGTCTACAACTTGAATTTGAAGTATTTTTATCTAACAGTAATGGATAGATTACATGGCTTGAATATTTTGTTTATTTCAACAACGTTTCGGCCCTTTTTAGGGTCCAATTCAGACCTGAAGATGACCCAAAAAAATAGTCGAAACGTTGTTGAAATAAACAAAAGAATCAAGCCATGTAATCCATCCATTACTGCTATTATATATTTTTCACCTATTCCGGCTTATAAATCAAATTTTAATAGCTATTTATGAAACTAGTAAGGAAATGAAGGTTATTACCTTACGCATGTGAAATTTGCAGAACGAGGCGTAGGCGAGTTATGTAAACACATAAGTGAGGTAATAACCGAGATTTCTTACGTGTTGCATACAATATTTTTTCTACTTCCGTTTTTATAAATTATGAAATTTTGACATATTAATGACAGTTATCGAGTATCGTGTGTCAGGATGAGAATGTTGACGGGTTCGTGCTACCCCATTTAATGGGATATAGCGTGATGTTATGTATGTATGTATGTATGTATGTAGTTATAAATTCAAAAAATAAAAGAATAACACATCAGAATTCGTCCACCAAGATATCTTAATTTTTTGTGTTGCTATGTTACCTCATTATATAACTAGTTAAATAATGCAGTTCATTACCTAACTCAAATAAGTGAAATAAAACGTCCATTTCCTAACGGAAGTAGAAAAATATTTTTATCTAAAATTTATTGGCTCCTTTTGCGCAACAAAAAACTGAATCCCATGTTAAATTTCTTTGGCCAGGTTTTCATGTTACACCCGGTACATAAAACTCGATAATAATATTGATCGTTCCGCAATGAGTTACAAACTTAATTGACAAACAATACCAAATGAAACAAAATATATAAATAAGTGAATATGATGTCGCCATTTTACCAATTCTGAAGTGTAACGATATTACTGTTAAATATCATGAAGTAACTATATTTTTAAAATGCTTTTACTGAAATTAATGAAATAAATTTATGGTTTGAATGTTGCAAAAAAAATCAGTATTACAATGATGTTAACATTCACAATATGCAATCTTAATTATTCATAATTATAGGTTGTTGATAGCCTCGTGCATATTAGAACCAGATCATTTAAAGTTCAATTAATCATAAGTTAAAAATAAACAAAAACATAAACAACAACAAATGCTATCTGATCTAGAGTTATTAACAAAATAACAACAATCATTGCGTGATTAAATGGCACTAACATGAACAACAACAATAATAACCATTCTTTCAAGTGATCCGACATCAAAACCATTATATAAAATAGCTACAAATAGGAACTAGATTCAATTAATTTATTTACGTTATTTCCTTTTAAATTGAAAAGTTTATGTTGCTAGAGAAAACAAATTTCGAGCTGTACCTCCTTTCGCAAAATTCTAGGTATGCCCGTGTCTGCTTTAATAATATAAAATAATTATTTTGTAATATATATTTAAAACTGATTCAATTATATGATATATTAAATTAATAAAAGGCTTCAGAATCCAACGTTCATTTTTCGGACGATTTTACAAATATTGTTTTACATTTTTAAAGGAGCTGATGATGAGCAAATATTTATGCTCGAAATGTCCGAAAAATAAATATTTTTAAAAAATGAACATTGTATTCTGAAGCCTTGTATTAATTTAGTATATAAAATAATAATTCTTTTTAGTTGTTGAAAATTTAATATAGAAATTAAAAGTATTTTAAATAAAATCATTTAAAGTAACATACTAATAGAGTCAAGAGCAGTAGCAGAAGAGGCTTAGGTATAATTGAAACAGAAAAATTGACTTGAAAAAATAGAAATGCTCAAGGTAATGAAGGTAAATTAAACTTTATCCACACGCAAACAATTTTCTTCCCTGCTTATCCAATATAAAACTGACAAAAGTGGCATTTCTTTTTATACATGAGTTGAATTATAATACTTTCAATAATACTTCTGAAAAAAATAATAATAATTGGCAGATAGGTACTACATGATATAGTCGGCATGTGGATTTGAAAACCCAGATTCGATTCCCTCAGCCGACAAACAATATTCACCAAATTAAATTTACCTCTGCGGCTCCTCCTTCATTAACAACTTTGGAGACCGTGATTCGATAGTTTGTAACCGCACTTCACGCGAATTAATATATCACTTGATCTGAGATCTGATACGGCAGAGTGCCACATCCAGTAATGGGTAAAATGCGTGATGATATATTTATGATGATGATGATATAGTAAATTAAGACAACAACAAAATAATTTATGTATTATGTGAAAAGAAAAATGACAGAAGTCGGAAGCTAACTTCACCCTGTATTTAATGTCAGTTGTTTCCTTCACGTCGTGATTTAATCGTTTGAAGTCATAGCTTGTCAACCTATGATTAAGATGTTATTTAGCGCCATGGAAAGCAGTCCGTTAAATTTTAATAACGGAAGTAGAAAAACAATATTTGAAATTGCTATTGATACCAATAACACTCAAAATGTATGTTTCATGTGAAATGTAAATAATTTTACAAGTTTTTATTTTCTTCCTGTAGTATTGGAACATTCTGTATAATCACTGTTCATATCTTATCGTACCAGGCAAAAGCTCTGCAATTGTAGATATAAATAAATAAATAAATAATAATAATAATAATAATAATAATAGATATAAATAATAATAGATATAAATAATAATAATAATAATAATAATAATAATAATAGATATAAATAAATAAATAATAATAATAATATATAATAATAATATATAATAATAATAATAATAATAATAATAATAATAATATATGGGGTGGTGGCTCAGTGGTATCGAGTCGGCCTGTGGATCTTGAGAACCCTGGTTCGATCCCCACAGCCGACAAACAATTTTCACCAATTTAAAAATCTACCCCTGTGGCTCCCCTTCCACTAATATCTTTGAGGGCCGTGATTTGACGGCTGGTAACCGCATTTCACGCGACAAAATATATCACTTACCGAGATCTGCTTAGGCAGAGTGCCACACCCAGTAATGGGTAAAAGGCGTGATGATATTTTTTTTTTATATTAAATAATATCATGCAGGAGCGGATCCAGACTTCGAATTAGGAGGGGGGAGGGTCATGCAGTGAATTTTGTCTCGGGGTGGGAGGGGTATTGTCCATCTCCTAAATATAAAAAACGGTTCTTCGATAGAATACAAAAATTATTGAATTAGAAGTTGATTTTCTAAGTGCAAATGTCGGTAGTCACATACTTGACTAGGTCGTAAATAGAATACCTCTCCCATCTGCGGATCGAAATAATATCCCCACAAAATATTGGTTTTTGGCTATTTATTAGAATAATAAATCAAACAATAGTTCTTAATTATCTTAGAATTTTAAGTTCTTAGATAATATTTTCTATTTAATTTGTTTAACAAATTAAGTTATCGTAAATAATGACATCATTATTATGTATTAGGGCCAACATTAAAAAAAAGTCCATGCTTAGGGGGGGTCATGACCCCCATGACCCCCCCTCTGGATCCACCTCTGATATCATGTTTAAGTTCCAAATATTTTAATGTAAATTCTCGTTATTTTATTACGCAAATTTCTTGTGGCCTATATGAATGAATAACTTAATCAAAAATACCGTTAAAAAAAAGTTCGCATAAAAAAACGATTAAAAATCCACCTAACGCGACCAGTCATCAAAAAATCTGCCAACATCAGATCACGGACACACAAACAAGACATGCATGTGTTCAGTGTTACAGAAACACGCCCAATGCTGCGTGTAACGTGTAAGAATGTCCGGAGTAGATTCCAATCTCATTTAAATTACTTTATTAGCCTTGACTAAGAATCATTGTTCTTGTTGTCACTAGCACCCGCTCATTCATCATATCACACCGCAGATCACTTGCAAATTAGATTTTCCTTTTTTTATTAAACTATTAGTCAAGAACATAGCTCAGCTAGGACTGGTCTTCTTTCTAACTCGATAAGACAACAGAAATATTCATAATCTGAATAGAATATGATGTATAATATTTGAAGTATTGTCGTCCAGATCATTGGACTAGCCAAGCTGATAAAGTTCATTCGGAACAAAACAAGGCAAATGCTGAAAAATGTCTTATGGTTGAAAATTAATTAAAATTTATATTAACATTTGCTGCTGATCGTTGGTCACTTACAAGTAATACTACTCAACTGTCGCTCATCGATTTAAATGAAACTTGGCACACTAATAGAACTCTAAAAAATATTGAACCCCTATTTTTTTTCTTCCAGAAGTTGTTTTTTAGGGGTACAATACATCCTTGAAAATTGGTAAAAGCAAGAAACGCCATAAATGAAACTAAATAATACCAAAATATTATGCGTTCAACATTGGTTACCCAGGGGTAATCTCGACAATAGATTCAACGACCCCAAAAACCCTCGAGTAACTAGTTTTCAACCTAAAACTCTATTTCAGTTGAATATCGTAATATCATCTCCACATCCCCTTTTAACCACTTAAAAAAGTTCATATGATCAAAATGACCCCGAAAATAGATTTTGCCGATTTCAAAAACCCCTGGGTACCCAATGTTGAACGCGTAATATTTTGGTATTATTTAATTTCATTTATGGCGATTCTTGCTTTTACCACCTTTCAGGGTGGTTTGTACTCCAAAAAAGCAACTTCCGGAAGAAAAAAAATAAGGATTCAATATTTTTAGAGTTCTATTAGTGTGCCAAGTTTCATTTAAATCGGTGAGTGACAGTTAGCTGGTGTTACTTGTTAGAAATAATCCTAGATTATTCAAATATTATCGTTGATTGCTTAAAACTAATTGGATTTTGTCTGTTGTAATTTGTACTTGTATATCACTTCCAACATTCAAATAGATTTAAGCTACCAGAATAGTTATTTGGGTATTTAGGCCGAGAAGTAAAAGTTCAGAATGCCAAAGATGAAAGCCGAAGCAAACTATTTTCTGAGCGCGCCAAATTAATCGTATATAGTGGCTAAGGTGAACACAGCATTCTTCACGCAACTGCATTATTTTCATTAAAAAATTTCAAAATTTATTACAAATTTAATTTCGAAATGCTAAAATAAAAATAAATAAATATATCATCACGCCTTTTACCTAATACTGGGTGTAGTATTTTCTCGGTAAAGTGCGGTTACCAGCTGTCAAATCACGGTCCCCAAAGATATTAGCAGAGAAGGAGCCGTAGGGTTAATTTTTATGTAGTGAAAACTGTGTGTCGGCTGTGGGAATCAAACCCGGGTTTACAAATCCACATGTCGACTCCCACTGAGCCACCTACCCCATGTTTATTATAAATATGTAACCAAGGGCACGTTTTCAAAAAAAACTAACAATTTGTTTGTTTATAGGCGGCATTTTGTAATGGTATTTTTAATTGGTTTAGAACAGCTCGCAAAAGTAGCTGACAACCCAGTCATAAATTTTTATCGGGCTGTTTATGAAAAAGTTGAATTTTACGAGCTGAATTACGCGCGTTATGTCAACTTTGTTGGATGTTACGAGAAAATTTGTTTTCTATAGTCACATTTAATCGCGGATCACTTAGAAGTGATCGCAGATCATTCGTATTCAATTATAGATTACTTAAGGCTGATTACTATTACTGGTACATATTTAAAAATATTGTATCTTTCAGATTGTTATAGACGTTTAGCTGAACAAATTGAAGTAATCACTCGTAATTGCAGCAATTATTAGAGTTTCCAAACCTCCAGTTTTCCGGGTGATAAGAGATTTCTGGACCGTAGAATATCTTAGTTTATCAAAACGTCAAAAATTACAGGAAATTGTTCTTTTTTGCTTTACTGTTATTAATAACCGTTCTGATGAAATCAAATTCCTGAAAAAAAAAATTAGTACAAAAAAATTATTATTAATAAATATTTTAATGAAGTCAACATGCTCAAATTAATAATAAAATATCTTTAAAATACACTTTTTAGATAAGTTCTTATTTTTCTTAAATTTTTTCTCTGTGTCCCGCTAATAATTTTTGTAAAATGGCAATGCTAGCCCTAATAAATGTTCCGAATTTGATCCTATAAGCAGTAGGTCTTCCTCCCTGCCCAGTAAGAGAAACTAATTTTCAGAAATAAATAAACGGGTAATAAATTAGTTACTTATTTATATAAGTATTCAAATCATTTCTATTTCTTCTTAAATGGAATTTAAGCAATTAATATTAGTAATAATTTGGTAGACGTATAGTTATTGATACACTTCATAATTATCACCGAGAAACTAATTTTCAGAAATGAATAAACGGGCAATGAATTAATTAATTATTTATATAAGTATTCAAATTATTATATTTCTTCTTAAATAGAATTTAAGCAATTAATATTAGTAATAATTTCGTAGACTTATAGTTATTGATACACTTCATAATTATCACCGAGAAACTAACAGAAATGAATAAACGGGCAATGAATTAATTACTTATTTATATAAGTATTGAAATCAGTTCTATTTCTTCTTAAATGGAATTTAAGCAATTAATATTAGTAATAATTTCGTAGACTTATAGTTTTTGATACACTTCAATTATAATTTCATAATTATCACCGAGAAACTAATTTTCAGAAATGAATAAACGGGCAATGATTTAATTACTTATTTATATAAGTATTGAAATCATTTCTATTTCTTCTTAAATGGAATTTAAGCAATTAATATTAGTAATAATTTCGTAGACTTATAGTTTTTGATACACTTCAAATATAATTTCATAATTATCACCTGTATATCCAAGTAATGAATTCAAAGAACTATGATTCAAATTGAATACTCAGGGTCAATATTCAAACCCGGAATTCGGACTCAAATCAAAATGAAGTATCAAGTGCATTTAAATTAAGACAAATATAATACTCGACCATGTCACAAAATATCAACTTGAGATTCTAATTTTTAATTCCAATAAAGAACTTCAGGGACATAAATTATTAAATCAACAATCACAGAATTTAATGAACCAAATTGCAAATAAAAAATTAATTTATATTCCATTAACTGCCATCTAAGATCAAATGTTTCAGATAAAACTGTCACAATATTCGTTTGTTTGTATTTTTCAACAAATGGCTCCAAACATTAACGCAAATATTAGTTAGTGCTTTTTTCCGGTTTTATTTTAATAATTGAAAAATTATTTGAAATCGTGGCATAGTAAAGATACTTTTATTTGTTACTTGTTTAATTATTTAATATGAAAATATTTCATAGATGTTTGGTTAAAGTTGAGAACGTAAAATATACAAAATATCGATCGAAAACTATGCTATAACCGAATAACATGGGAAATTAGTTTTTCTTTAACATTGCTTTCTTCATTACTTTAGAAGAAGAGCAATCAAATAATTGCATAAAACGTTGTCAGCTAATCACGTTTTAATTACGCGAAAAAGTATATAAAAAAATTCAAAATTTTTATTTATTCAATATATATATATATAATTCCTATAGTATAAATGAAAATAATTATTATTTGTTACAAATACTGTTTACCATTTTAATGCTGATATTAAATAATTATAACATAAAAATCTGGAAATATGTGAAACTGTTAAAATCAAGTTAAATACAAGTATGTGAATATATTTATTTGCATTAGTTTCCAATGGCAACGCGCGAAAAAGATATTAAATAGGCGCTTGTTTCAATAGTTACCAGGGATACAAACAAAACAGAAACTTGTTATTTTGACAGTTGACAGAACGAATTTATTTTCAGTACGTATACATTTTCTAATAATTTAAGATACAATCGTAGAAAAAATGATGTGTGTATCACGAGCGTAAAGTGTCTTTGTTCCTCTTACACTATTGCAACTTTCGCCTTCGACTCGCGCTTCAATTACCGTGCTCGAGTAACCAAGAATCACTTTACGTTCTTAATACACAAATAACTATTTCGATTGTTCCACAGAAAACGTCTACTTGGCGATAACGAACAAGAGCGTAAGTGTAAAAAAATAATTTTAGCAGTAACAAAATAAGTAAAATGAATTGATTTTGATAGAGAATTAAATTCTGTACAAATTTTCTATTAGAAATATGTTCATGTAAACGAATCCGAGAAGTAATGATGGAGGAAAACCTATTTTCCCTATTGATCAATTATGGCAAATTTTCATAGGATACCTGTACCTATTTAATATTATAAAAGAAGTTCAGATTTTATATTTTATTGAATGTCTCGAATTTTTAAAAATCATTGTCATATTTCTAACAATATAATGAATATATAAATTATAAAGAGAACGCGAATAATTTATAAACACATGACACATTACAGAGAATAACAGAATAGGATTTAAGTTATGGTGTTGAATTTTCTTGATTGAATTCAAGGAAATACTCCACCTATGAATGACGCCCACACCCCCTTGACACTTGTCAGCATTTGCCTTATCGGTTGCCGACAGCCAGTCAATCTGTGGGATTTGCTCTAGTTTACAAGTGTTATGTGTGTATGTTTGTCTGTACCAGGTAACAGGATATGATGAGTGGAATACTGGACAATCCCAGTATATCCTAGTGCTACTGTAGCACCTGTTCAATTCTAATTCCTGTTCTTGTTTTGAATAATTAATTTATCGTTTTTCTGAAATGATATGAATTATTTATTTAGATTAAGCGCTATTGTTTTCCTTTCTTGATGTTTTATTGATTGTTATTAATAGAACAGTTATTGAAATGTCAGTTATTTTATGGTATCTGCTTTGACAGTATTGCCACCTTAAAATTTGATTTGTAAGATTGTTTTTTTAACATATATTCTCAGTTGGACTATTTACTATGGGTGTCATAATTTAATGACAAGTAATTTTATTAACGCCTATAAATATATTATTTATTGAGATCTAATATTTTAGATCTTTTGAAAATGATATACATTCGAATTTGAGAATTAATCTATTTATATTTACGATCCGGGTCCTGTCCAGATAAATTGGAATCTGAAGACCCATTTTACATCAAATTCAACATCTTTGAGAGTCGTGATTTGACAGCTGGTAATCGCACTTCATGCTCATAAATATATCACTTACCAAGATCTGCTACAATAATTAGAGTGCCACGTCCAGTAATGAGTATAAGGTGTCATGATATATTTATTTTATTACAAAATATAATGTAATAAATTACAAAATTACTAGATTTCAATCAAACATATTCTAACACGAAAGTGCTAACTTGTAATTCGATCTTTAAATAAAATCGTTTTTACTGAATTATAGTAAATAAATGTTATGTTAAATTTTACAAAATTTACAGATTAACTGATATTTAATACAACTTATACCGAAGATGGCAAACAACAACAACATATGAACTAAAGTTACTATATGGCAAGACTACATCTTGTCAATCCAAAAGCTAAACCACCACTGACTATTTGTTGTTGTTTTCCATTGGACGTGCTGACTAGGGCTAAGAGGGTGGAAACGTTGACATGGTTAGAGATAACTGTTTCATTTCATCGACAAATTCTTGGCTATCGGTAAATTACCTATTTATTTAACATGGAATAAATATAATAATAAATAAATAAAAGAACACGTTATGCATCGTTAAAATAAAAGTAAAAGAAAAAATAATTTCGTGTCTCACTAAAATTACCCATGTAGCTCTCCTCGTGTACTAACATATTTAGGAGATTTGACGGTTGGTAACCGGCACTTCTCGTGTATAAATACATCACTTACCGGAATTTGCTACGAAAGAGTGTTACTTCCAATAATGGGTAAAATATTTATTTAATTTTTATTCATCGGCATTTTATCAAACATTATAAATAATTGAGACAAGGTCAAGTCTTGAATCTCAACAATGATTATAAAAAAATCCCGTGTGTGTAAAACATGGAGCAGTGTAAATGTTATATATCAAATCAAGAACTCGAGAACCATGTAACAGTGTAATTCACTTATCGCTGTCATAAATTCTTATCAAACCGGAACTGTCGCTATGGACTGTGGATGGAGGCAGAGGTCACAACTTTCCACTGTTTTTTATGTTCCTTACTCGAATATAATTTTCTTTTTAAGTATTTTGTACAAGTACACCAAGTGGGCTAAAAAAGCCCTTCCAATTGCATATTATTATATTTTCACCAATTTAAATCTACCCCTGTAGCTCCTCCTCCACTAATATCTTTGGGGGCCGTGATTTGACGGCTGGTAAAAGCACTTCACGCGAAGAGATATATCACTTACTGAGATCTGCTCCGACAGAATGCCACACTTAGTAATGGGTAAAAGGCGTGATGATATATTTATATTTATTTATTTATTTATTTATTTATATTAAAAAGATACGAGTACAACTGTGACTGAACGATTCGGATTTAATTATATATTATCACACACATTTGCCGCATTACTGCCGTAGCAGATCTCGATAATGTAACACGAGTAAGAGCTAGGCGAATAAGTTAATCACTATTCAAAATTTAATGTTTATTAAAATATATTCACAACATAAAAATAAATAGAAAAGTTACTAAATTACAAAAGTGATAGATATTAAACGAAACATATTAAATCTTTGTTTAAACAACTTGGCCGAAGATGGCAAACAACAACAACATATGAACTAAAGTTACTACATGGCAAGACTACATCTTGTCAATCCAAAAGCTAAACCACCACTGACTATTTGTTGTTGTTTTCCATGGGACGAGCTGACAAGAGGTAAGAGGGTGTAATCGTTGGCTTGGGTAGAGATAACTGTTCCCATGCTCGAGTTTACATAGAAAACACCAGACGCTTCTAAGGGATGAAATACAAGGATCAAAAGCTATCTCAGACCAACACACAGCTAATATTTTACCCAGATATGTCATCACATAATAGCTAACAAGCGCGACAATTTAGAGAAGCCATAAATTCGATAAATAATGATCGAAGAATACTGAAATTATTACAAACAGATGCACTAATAAATTTGATAACCAAAACTCTGTCAAGTCAACTTTAAAAAAATATCTGATGTGGACACCACATGACTTCCTTGTACACGTATTAAACTATAGATATTTTTTTAATTGCACATATTTGACATTAAATCTTTTATTTTTTGTTCTAATCCATAGCAAACTTAATTTAAAAAAAAATCAAAAAATATATAATATTTAAATTTAGATATCTCGTTTATGCAAAAAGCTAATTTAAAAATTCTTAATGTGCTAGACGCAGAATTTAATTCTCTAAAACTTATATTTGCAGAATCTCTTTTTAAAATTAAAATAATACCATTGTTTTCAAGGAAAACTGTAACAGCTTCATGTAATGTGTCACTTCCGGTTAGTCTATTTTAACCAAAATCTATTATGTTATTTCCATTGATATAGTAGTCTTATATACCAAATTTGGAAAGATTTAAATTATATTTGAATATAGTTTTTCATGAAAATCTATTATAGGCTTCAAGTAAAGTACTACTTCCGGAAGTTATATAATGACCAAAAAGGAAGGTGCACAACTAGATGTTATAACAGTTCCAAATATAAAATTTCAATTTTCTACAGCTTATCGTTTTTGAGTTATAGGCAAAATGGATTCAGGGATAGCCAAAATGCATATTTCCACTGAAATCTGAGAACCGAAAATTTTCGCGATTACAATACTTCTTTTACTTCGTACAAGGAAGTAAAAACACTTGTTTTTTTTCAATTATCGATAGTTTGATAGTACCACTAGTAAACTATCGATATATATAGCAGCTTCGTGTAATGTGCCACTTCCGGTTAGTCTATTTTAACCAAAATCTATTATGTTATTTCCATTGATATAGTAGTCTTATATATCAAATTTGGAAAGTTTTAAATTATATTTGAATATAGTTTTTCATGAAAATCTATTATAGGCTTCAAGTAAAGTACCACTTCCGGTAGTTGTATAATGACCAAAAAGGGAGGTGCACAACTAGATGTTATAACAGTCCTAAATATAAAGTTTCAATTTTCTACGGCTTACCGTTTTTGAGTTATGCGAGATACGTACGTACGTACATACGTACGTACAGACGGCATGACGAAATTAGTCAAAATGGATTCAGGGAGGGCCAAAACACCTATTTCCGTTGAAATCTGAGAACCGAAAATTTTCGCGATTACAATACTTCCTTTACTTCGTACAAGGAAGTAAAAAACGTAAGATAATATTTAATTTGTCTGTATCTTTCGAAGCTGAGTTGATAGTGAAAAATCCTAATTATAACAAAAACTAATTCTGAATTGTTTCACTTTTTTACAATAAATAATATAACGTGCCTTCCAAGCACGGTCTCCAAAGATTTTAGTGGAGGGGGAACAACAGGATTAATTTTAATGTAGTGAAAATTGTTTGTCGTCTATGGGAATCGAACCATAGTTTTCATAATCACAGTCCGATTCGATACCACTTAGCCACCTACCCTATAAACCTATCTGTACTGAAATTTGATAACCAAAACTCTGGCAAGTCAACTTAAAAAAAAGATACTTAAGATAATATTTAATTTGTCTGTATCTTTCCAAGCTGAGTTGATAGTGAAAAATCCTAATTATAACAAAAACTAATTCTGAATTGTTTGACTTTGTTATAATAAATAATATATTTATGCGCGTAATGTGCCTTCCAATCACGGTCTCCAAATGTTTTAGAGGACAGAGAATAACAGGAGTAATTTAAATGTGGTGAAAATTGTTTGTCGATTATGGCAATCGAACCAGAGTTTTCATAATCACAGTCCGATACTACTGAGGCACCTACCCTATAAACCTATCTGTACTGAATTGAGATTAAGTTCCTGTTGTACAGAGAAGCTAATAAATACTTCCTACTAAGGTTAAATTCATAAACTACAGTTAGTACCATTTACACTTAACATAGCACTCATAGCAATGTCTAAAAGATTAAAACGATTACATATTTATTTAAGTAACGTTTGATCGTTTCACACGCTTCACTGCTTACTGCTTCAAATGTTTCATGTTTCGTGCTAAACATCACACATACCAAGTTCGCAATAATCGTAACTCTTAACTGTTTAACTCATTATACTAACTCGCGAAGTGTTAAGTAAATATTATTTAATGAACGTACGTGATTACTATCTTGTGCTCTTACTCGCTTGGAATCTAGGGCAAGCAGTTTATTATAATGATATTCATATTTAATATTATTTATTTTAAAGTTAAATGTTTATGATTTTAACCATTTACGTCGCTACTGCAATGTTTATTCTTTATTAGTTTACTTCATCGCTGAATATAAATAAGTTTAGCATTGATCGTTTTTGCTTAATTTCTACAGTAAACAACATTAAAATTATCCTTAACTTATAGGTATTTTAAATGTGACTTAAATTACCGATTCAAATGTTTAGTTTAATAGTATACTAGTGTTGTTAGTGTTACGGCATTCGAATTCCACTCAAGCTAAAATAGTTATTTGTGTATTACACACATCATTTTTTCTACGATTGCATCTTCAAATTATTAAAAAACGTATACGTACTGAAAATAAATTCGTTCTGTCAAGTATCAATATGACAAGTTTCTGTTTTGTTTTGTATCCCTGGTAACTATTGAAATAAGCGCGCATTTAATATCTTTTTCACGCGTTGCCATTGGAAACGCGCGCATTTAACATCTTTTTCGCGCGTTGCCATTGGAGACGCGCAAAAAAGATATTTTTCGATTGTTCCACAGAAAACGTCAACTTTACGATGACAAATGAGAGCGTAATTGTCAACTTTTCATAGCAATCGTAGAAAAATATATGTATTATATTGCGGCTCGATGAGTCCGGATCCTGTACTGTAATTGGGAATAAGTTCCTGTTGTACAGAAAAGCATGAATAAACAATGAAATTTATTTCATATGACATGTAACTTTATTTATATTTATGCGGTTTTCTTTTATTAACGATGCTACTTCGCTGAAGTTTATTAATTAATAGAAAGAAATCAGTGAAGATATATTTTGGTCGTAAATAGAAAGTTCTGGACAGTTCTGACAATTTTAAAATTTATATTTGTTAATAAATTTTCTATTTTTAACTTCATATTGACTTTCATTTTATAGCCATTAAGTTTAAATATATCTTTTTAAAGTTAATTATGGAGACAAAAAAGTAAACATACTTGTTTCAAAAAAATTATACATTTGGTTGTTTCATCGGACATTGAAGTCTCGTGACAGACTGGAATTAGGCATATTTATTATTAGTTCAGTTGCAAAAACAGTGAATTAGAAATATTACTAATATTACATTGTAATTGTACTGTTTGAAGTAGGGTTTTAATTGTTAAGCTTCATATAATATCCAGCAAAGAAAGTGTTTTTCTTTGAAGTTATTATAATACGAATTAAAAATGTAAAGTGAACAGTTCCTCAGATCTTTAGATCTTCATCGTCTTGACATTGACACACTTAGATGTCGGCTGTCGACAGACACGATATTAAATTTCACTTTCTGTTTCGTCGGCGCATGCAAATAAATCCAAACGAAGAAAGCAAACACTTTTTGTTACTCTACTAACATTTTATATGCAATAAACAAACATTATTTAACGGTGTATTCTTTTGTTACGTTAACAAATATAGCATTTACAGAAGAAATTAAAGATGATGTCATCAAACATATATATGTCTTACTCGCTATTAAATTATTTTAAAATAAAGACTTCAAATTAAAGTGCAAAGATCTACAAATTTTACTGGAGTAAATCTGTGTTTGTGTTTATATACCCAAAATCACGAAATTATTATATAAATAAAATAAATAAATATATCATCACGCCTTTTACCCATTACTGGGTGTGGTACTCTGCTTAAGCAGATTTCGATAAGTGATATATTTTTGCGCTTGAAGTGCGGGTACCAGCCGTCAAATCACGGCCCGCAAAGATAATAGTGGAGGAGGAGCCACAGGGGTAGATTTAAATTGGTAAATTATATACAGTTATACCGTGTCTCCTATGGGAATACACACATAGGTATGTAACATAGAAAATACATATTTTAAATATCAAAAGTTTTATATCATCAGTTTTCAATCGGTGTGCTGCGAAACGTCCACAGGAGTGCCACAAAATTTTTCAATACATACGTACATCAATTAAGGATTTTATTTTATCCTGGAGTATATGATAAAAATAAATCTACGCTGTAAATAGTATTAAACATCAGTGCAATATATTTAAACTTCGCAAAACAATCTAAAATTTTCGAAAAAAGTATCTTTTTCAAATGCCTATATCTTGGGCAAAACTTAGCCGTTTTGAACCCCCGAGACCTCAAAGTGTACGTACAACTGTCTATTTTATGATACTTTTTGTCACATTCCATTTATACTTTATATGACAGATGGCGCGCCATTGAACAGAAAGAAGAGATTACCAAAAAAATGTTTTCTTTATCAATTGCCACGGAGTGCAGAGATTTTTTTCCAGAAAATTTAAAAAAGAAAAAGTTAGGAAATTTTGTCAGCTTAAAAATGCTTTTTTTAGATTTGTCCAACGATTTTTTAGATTTGAGTTACGCTAATTTGAATGTAAACAGAGCACACAAATTTAGATTCGCTGTCACGAGCTTGCTGTGTGTCCTATTGGCACGGAATAAAATGCAAATTCAAGAGGAAAATTTCCCCTTTCTCTTTAATTTTTTAGAATTTAGCCTGACTTCGTGTCTACTTAATTTACAATTTTTTTAGGAGCCAAAATTCGCCAAAATTGCTTGGTAGACGTTTCAGCCGAAAAATGGGGTTTTTGAGATAGCCAAAATCTATTCTCGGGGTCATTTTGATCATATGCACTATTTACAAGGTTAAAAAGGGGATGGGAGAATGAAATTACGATATTCAACTGAAATAGAGTTTTAGATTCAAAACTAGTTACTCGGGGGTTTTTGGGGTCGCTGAAGCTATTTTCGAAGTTAGCCCTGGATAACCAATGTTGAACGCGTAATATTTTGATATTATTTAAATTCATTTATGGCGATTCTTACTTTTACAACCTTTCAGGGATGGTTTGTACCCCTAAAAAGCAAATCGCGGAAGAAAAAAAATAGGGGTTCAATATTTTTTATAGTTCTATTAGTGTGCCAAGTTGCATTTAAATCGGTGAGTGACAGTTGGGTAGTGTTACTTGTAAGCATCTAATCATTATTTTATTTAATACTAATTTGTTTATGTAATTGCTTCTTGTAAATACTTTCAAATTTGAACTCTTAAATAAATATTACAATTGTACAATAATAATTCCTTGAATTAAATATTTGTTCTGAGCGTAGGTTAAAAAAACTTTCATGTTTTAAGGTCAATAAAGAGGATATTAGGCAATTTTATAAGTAAATAATATACAGGAAATATTATAAACAAGTATTTGTGTCAATAAGTTTTTTTCTGTTACACAGTAATTATTTTATTTTTTGTCTGTGGTTTCTTCGAATAATTTTAAGAACAAAAAAACGTATAGTAAAATATTTAGTTCCATTCATAATACAAAAATAAGATAGTAAATAACTCCGTGAAGTTATTCCAATTAAAAATTAAATTAGATTTTGATGAACATAAATTAATTTTATGAAAATCATTCATCTTATAGTCGTTTCGAAAATGAATTTTATTTCTAATATATATTTAATATACAAGGTGAGATTTACTATTAAATAAATTAATAAAAATATTAATTTACTATGTCTACTCTGGAGAATCTAGGAATCATTTTCAAAATAGTTTGTTTTTAATTTTTATTGCACTACAAATATCAATTAATTAAAACGATATAGAAATTTAATTGAAATAAATATGAATAAATAAAATACAGAAGTGTATTAATTACTTCACACGAAGATTAATTGATATTTTGTCAGTTTTTTAATTAAATCTAAATTATAGTTTGAGTACAGCAGCGTAACCTATTGAAATTTTATGCGAATTATAAAATTTAAATGACTGCTAACGCAAATCTTGTTTAGTAATTTAGATTTAACATTCACTATTGCAAAATTATTATGCAGTAATAACAAATTCAGTTTTAGATCCATCATTCTTTCACCGCGCACGCAATTTTCAAATGTTTAATTGCGTTTAATTGCTTTTGCTACGAAATGTGAAATTAAAAATGTATACGTCATTTTTTGATGTCCCTTGCCTTAAGGCATTTAACGCAATTTTTCTTATTTTCGTAATAACTCTTCATTAAAATATATTCATATTAATTAAGGAAATTTACTTTTTATTTTTATTTATAAGTTTCAACTAAATAAATCAGTCAATTTGATAACTATTATGTATAGATAAGAAATAAAACATAAATATATCATCACGCCTTTTACCCATTACTGGATGTGTCAGATTTAGGTAAGTGATATATTTCTTCGCGTGAAATGCGGTTACCAGCCGTCAAATCACGGTACTCAAAGAGCAACAGGGGTAGTTTTAATGTGGTGAAAATTGTTTGTCGACTGTGGGAATCGAAACCAGGTTCCTAAATTCGCAGGCCGACTCGATACCACTGAGCCACCTACCCCATATAAATAAGTTGGCTTATATTTACATATTTTTGTAATCTCATTCTACTCTTACCTTTTTGTTATCTTACCATTGTAAAAATTGTAGATGGCTCAGTGGTATCGAGTCGGCCTGAGGATCTTAGGAACCCTAGTTCGATCTCCACAGCCAACAAACAATTTTCACCAATTTAAATCTACCCCTGTGGCTCCCCTCCACTAATATCTTTGTGGGGCGTGATTTGACGCCTGGTAACCGCACTTCACGCGAAAAAATATATCACTTACCTAGATCTACTTAGGCAGAGTGCCATACCCAGTAATGAGTAAATGGCGTGATGATATATTTATTTATTTATTTAGTAAAAATTCCTCTGTAATTGGGATTAATAATAATAATAATAAGACCTTTCAATAAGGGATTTAGCTATTTAATTTTATTTATTTTTTATTTATTTATGTTACGCTGTACAATAGGAACTTAATCCCAATTACAGCACAGGGTCCGCATTCACCGAGCCGCAGTGTAGTAGTTTATATAATTTTTAGCTTGAATGAGATTCGGGATCTCCGGATTCGAATTCCATATCGCTATCCACACCACCGTACTGACGGACGGGATCTGATATATTATTTATTTTATTTATTTATTTATTACTCTGCACAACATTAACTTAATCTCAATTATAGTGTAATCCGTATAACTCAGACATAGTCATTTTGGATATAATACCGGTTGAGTAAAAAATTCAGGCAATGTACAAAATATCAATTGTGTTATTTATTATTTTAGAACGTATTCTTGAAGAGGCTCGCTTCACTCGTACTTGTGACAAACAAATCTTAAGCCTATAGCACAAATGCTTCACCCGCACACAAATGTTATATTCGATTTTAACTGAAATTATTTAGAATTTTATTTAAATGTTGAACGTGTTCGTGGCAAGGCTCTCTTCGTTCACATTTTGAACAAGCAAACTCTAAGCCCATAGAATGCACACTTTACATACATAAGGTTTTATATTTAATAAAATATAAACTAAACACTTGGCTAAGTCTCACAAAATTCAGCCTCCAAGTAAACTTTTCAGTCATCGTCAGAGGCTGACCAGCACAGTTAGTAACCATAGACGCATTTCGCTCTTATTAGAGCTCATCAATATGGAATAACCCGCTCCTTCACCTAGAACAAAGTTCACGTGAAGAAGCTGTGTGACGAAGAACTGTGCCAGCAGATAATAAGATCTTGTGAGACTTAGCCAAGTGTTTAATTTATATTTTATTAAACCTAGTTTCATCAAGTGTATGGACGACAATTAATTTTGTCTTTGTTGGCCTTTATATTTGTTTTTGGCAAAATTATTTTCGGACAAATTTTAATATTTTTTAATGCACCCTAAATATATCGTTGAATAACAAACTAAATAGACAGGGTCTTTTTTTTGTTGTATCCAATTTTCTTCAAATATTTATACCAGTACAATAAAAAATATGTTGTTCTCATAAAATAGTATTATGCAAACAATGTTGATAAATAATACAGATGTTCAAGCTAAATTTATAATATTAAAATCGTTAAATATCAAAGCAGCAATAAAGAAAGGTCTCTAGACTCATAAATGTAGGTGTAAAGAAGACACAAAATTATGTGTATCTTGTACTGTGACTCTGTGATTAAGCAATTTAAATTTGGTTTTTCGTGTTTTATTTGCCTTAGACACCATTAAACTTATAACATTTATATATTTGTTATCTAAAGTTCTTTTAGAATTATTTAGATTATCTAAACAATAAATTTAATGTCACATTTGAAAGATTATATTGCCATTAGATAATTTGTCACAAATTTTAATTTAGTATTTGAATAATTTTATAAATATAAATATTTTTTTCGTAACACATGCACAAGAAACACGTTCTTATTCCCTAATTTTAGAGAGAGAAACACTGCTTTTCTCCCCTAGGGGGAGAAATGTTATGTTTCTCTCCCTAGGTAGGATGGTTCTCTCCCTAGGTAGCATGTTTCTCTCCCTAGGTAGCAAGTTTCTCTCCCTAGGGACATGTTTCTCTCCCTAGGGACTACGATTATTAGCTGTTTGCGGCGTTTCCTAGGTAACTAGTTACGCAACCCATATTTGACATTTGCCCCGATAAGACAGTAATTTTTGTACACTTGGTACGAAAAGTATAATATGCTTCACGGGAGGGCGCGATTATCCCTTGTGTGAAGTTGGCAAACCGAGACGTAAGCGAGGGCCGGAGGCTCGAGCGGAAGTCGAGTCGGTAACCAATGTTGAAGGCGTAATATTTTGGTATTATTTAATTTCATTTATGACGATTCTTGCTTTTACCACCTTTCAGGGGTGGTTTGTAGCCCTAAAAAGCAACTTCCGGAAGAAAAAAATAGGGGTTCAATATTTTTAGAGTTCTATTAGTGTGCCAGGTTTCATTTAAATCGGTGAGTGACAGTAGGGTAGTGTTACTTGTCAGTGGTATCGAATCGGGCTGTGGATTTGAGAACCAGGGTTCGATTCCGACAGCCGATAAACAATTTTCACCACATTAAAATTACCTCTGTGATTCCCTCTCCACTAACATATTCTGGAGGGAAGCGTGATTTGACGACTAATAACCGCACTTAACGTGAATAAATAAATCACTTACCGAGATCCACTACGACAGAGTACCACACCCAGTAATGGCTAAAAGGAATAAAGATATATTTATTTATTTTTATTTAAATACATACTGTTATCTTTACTCCACTTTCATTCGAATCTTTTTTATCCAGATTTCGGTTCATTGTATTTATTATATTTATGTATGTATTACTTTGCACAACAAGAATTTACGTACAGTTTAATGGAATCCGAACCATTTAGATTTAATTGTATTTATTTTTTATATAACTTGAAGTCATTTTAATTCGAATTTATCCATTAAGCAACAATCACTTGTTTTGGAGATATTAATATCAAAGTTAACGTAGTACTTTTATTTGTACTATTACCGGTGAATTAAAGTAACAGATAATATAATTTAACTTAAATATTTCGGTACCTACTAATCATAAATATGAAAAAGTCTATCATAATTTTAACACATTTTTGTAATATTCATACCACAAAAAACAAATCGACTTTCATTCGTAAAAATTTACTGAATTTACAAAAAGAAATATATGAAACTATTTCGAACCCAATTATAGTAACAATTTTGCATTTTTGTTATGAATCATTGTCATTTAATATATGTATATTTATACAATATAGTAAAAACATCTTTATAAATATACATATTCGCCTTAGTAGTATCTTACCAGTATCACAGCAATGTATATGATGAAATTATGAATGAAATAATTATAATTAATTCATATATAATTTGAAATTAAAAATATGTACGCCTCTGTTTACTGTAGTACTCAATTAACGCAGTGGCGTAACACAAAAAAGTCTAAAATACAATAAAATAAATGATTATTACATCGACATATTTATTAATGAGAATTTTTGCTGTGATTAATTTAAGATCATATAATTAAATGAAAATATCAGCGAATGAGATTTATGTCATAATATAAATAATGTAACATTTATTACTATTGAAGTTTTATATAAATCATAGCGTTGAAAACTATATTTATACTATTTTTGTATCGAATATTTATTACATAGCTGTGCAAACGTTTGCTAATAAATCTTGCATTTTTCTTTTTTAAACGTTTGTAATAATTCTACTGCATCGATAAATATTATGTTACTTGTGTTATCAAGATAGTTATGAGAAAAACAACTCGAGTTATTTAACTTCCTCTGTTTGAAGTTAATGAGGTATGTACATGGATTTTCCTGCTTGATAATCTATTTCACGCAAAGTAAACAATTTTTTGTAAATAATATTATTATAGGATTTTTATAAATAAATAAATATATCGTCACACCGTTTATCCATTACTGGATGTGGCACTCTGTCGAAGCAGATCTCGGTAAGTGATACATTTCTTCGCGTGAAGTGCGGTTACCAGCCGTCAAATCACGGCTCACAAAGATGTTAGTGGAGGAGGAGCCACAGGGGTAGATTTAATTTGGTGAAAATTGTTTGTCGACTGTAGGGATCGAACTAGGGTTCTGAAGATCCACATTCCGACTCGATACCTACCATTATATTATTTATAGGATTTTTCTTCTTCTTCTGATAGCGCTACAGCCCAAATCGGGCTTGGCCCTACCGGACACACCGAGCCGCAGTTTTTACACTGTCGTACTGCCGATTTTCGTAGTCAAATGCTACATTATTTAAGGCGCATAAGTGACTAGCTTCTACATGTAACTGTATTTTTATATTTAACGACAAATCACACATTGTCGACAGGCGGATTCGAACTGACGACCCTTGGTTCGGGTGACGTCACAGTATGTTAAGAGATGTGCCTTAACACGCTCGGTCACCGCGCTTGTATAGGATTTTTAAGTGATCTTAATACTTTTGACTGTATATTTTATATTGCTAAATGTTTATAAAGTACTATAGTGGAAAATGCTTTTTGTTTGAAATCATTTTAGATTGTTTTCGAGAATATTTGATAGCCAGATTCTGAAATAACGCAATCATTTTTGATTTTGTATTTTATTTTAAACACTAGTTTTTTTGCAGTTTTTTTAGTTCTCAAATGTATAATGAAATAAAATTGAAATCCCCTCCTCTGATGTATATTTTTATGATTCATGCATATACAAGATTGATTGCAGATAGTTATTTCGTGAAATTTTAATTTATATTATTGTTTTTAATTATTGAATTGTTTAATATTTACAAACTCTATATAATTCTCATTACTTTATTTATCCTAACAATAATAAAACTACTAAATGATTTATGATATATGAAATACATGTAATTGAGCAGCGATATTTCATCAATATTTATAAAAAATGTTACCAAACAGCTGTTGGTAACTTTTAAAAATGGAACTTATTTTTAGTTGGGCGCATTTGATTCGCCTTTTTAACAGTGATAATAGCTATAAAAGGCAAGCATACAAACTCAATAAATTGAAGCCCTTAAACTTGGATTCTTGATAACTGGAGAGCTGCAATATCTTTACTTCGCTACAATTTTTAATACTTTGCTTTTAATTAAAATAAAACTAGAAAAACCACTAACTAGTGTTTGCGTCAATATACCGAGGGAAAAACACTTCTTTCACGAAGTGTATATTTATTTTTTCCACTATCATAATATTTCAATCAAATATTTATTCTTATGACTAATATTAAATTGACATGAATAAAGAATTATTAAAATTTTTATTTTTTGCTCCCTTAGCAATGGGAGTAGAATATTCTTAACAACGGGACTAAAATATACTTTTTCTTCCGTTGTTAACGGTAACGGAAGAAAGGCTCATTTTAATCTCTTCACTCTTAGAAACGACATAGTGAGCTAAAATAGATTATTTCTGTCATGATTTTGATGCCATAGACAGCAAATTTTACGCCCGGTCTAATATACGAGTAGTATTTATTTTTCCAAATAAATTGAGGGTAGGATATAAACCTTAGAGTTTGAGAATGTTTTTAAAGATTTTATGCAGTGCAGTTACCAGTCGTCAAATTAAGTGACCTACAAAATTAGTGCCAACTGACTGATAAGGCACTCGTATGATATAGTATGTATGTTATGCATCAAGGGAGAGAAACAAGGGAAAATCGCGCCCTCCCGTGAACCATATTATACTTCTCGTAACAAGTGCACAAAAATTACTGTCTTACCGGGAAAAATGTCAAATATGAATTGCGTAACTAGTTACCTAGCAAACGCCGCAAACAGCTAATAATCGTAGTCCCTAGGGAGAGAAACATGCTACCTAGGGAGACAAACATCCTACCTAGGGAGAGAAACATAATAGGGGAGAAAAGCAGTGTTTTTCTCTCTAAAATTAGGGAATAAGAACGTGTTTCTTGTGCATGTAATACGAAAAATAAATTGTGGAGTTCACATATTGAATCTTAATACGTTAAAAATATGTAACAAAATTGAATAACAAAAAATGCATGAACTAATTATAAATGTCACAAGTTTTTTACATGAAACACTTAAACCAGTTTTTCAATTTAATTTCAACACTTCCTAAATGCATTCATTCACTCATTCATTAGTGCTACCGTTAATTAATTCTCAATTTCTGACACTCCGCAAAAACGCCTAGTACGTCACTGTCGTCCATCATCTCCCAACATGCGTCATACAAATTACAATCACACGTACACACACACAATTACAAATTACGAATCAGAGAATCAGACTTGAGTATTCTACGGTAGGCAGGTCAGGTATCTAGCATCAGTAGTCAATCATTTGCTGAAGATCTCGCTTCTTGTTTGTTTGCACTTCGTGTTTCGTGTTTGTCTTCGCATCTCTTCGTATGATGTGAGATTGTTTTAAGGCTTGTTACAGTGATTCATTTGTTAGTGCGTGCGGGAACATAGAAATTGATGTTATTTTAAAGTGCGATTTTGAAAAGTTTTATGAATTGACTAAATAAAAATAATAAAATGTGTACAGCACTTGGACATATAACAGTAAACAGGGTGGTATGTAAAACGAATTTTGAATTATTTTTCTTTTATTTTCTGTAGAATTTATTTTTTATTGCGGCAAAATTTAATATTGTTGATAATTATTTTATCATGTTTAATGTTTAAAAAAGCAAGAGATTGAAAAATCAGATTATGCATATTATGGCTAAAATAAATATACAAATGTAGTTTATATTCTAAACCAGCTGATTTGCTTATAAAATAGTAAGCTATGTCGTCATTTTAGCAGTACAATGAAATATAATTCAATATAAAATTTTTGTAAACTTTTTATTTTACAAATATTTACAGATAACAAATTTCAACCTTGAGCATGTTTAATCACTCAAAAAACTTGGTCAAATGATATTAATTAAGATTATTGTGAATTTTTATATATTTCAAACAAAAAACGAAGCTCATAGCCTACAATTTAAATTTGTGCCACACAAAAATTATTGCTGTAACTTCTGATCTGTTTATATTTTTGAGGTCCGTGAGTTGACGGCTTGGCATTGTAGGTACATCACAAGCAAAAAATTATCATACCTACCGCGATTTATTACAGCAATTCTGCCACGCCCAAGACCATAATATATTTATATATTTATTTTTTATTTATACAACAATAATTTATTTATTATACAACATCAGATAAATGACTATTTGTAATGTTGGTCAGTGGTACTAGAAATGTATACTTCAAGAACCGTGTTCTTAACCTATTAATGCCCAAAGAATAATAATAATTGTATATGTTTCGTATATTTGCAAATATTAACAATATATATATTGGAATATTCCTTCGCGTGAAGTGCGGTTACCAGTCGTCAAATATCACTTAGCGAGATCTGCTTCGGCAGTGTGCCACACACAGTAATAGGTAAAAGGCGTGATGATATATTTATTTATTTATTTATTTATATTGGAATATTTATAACAAAAAAATGCATAAATTATAAACATACCTTTGATTAGTATATTTGCAGTAAATATACAACGACAAAAAAAAAACTATAAAAATGAGTAACTCTTGAAATACAATTTACAAAACAAAAATGATTCAATATAAACGATCAGGTTTGTTTCTGATCCACGTAATAAAATAAATATATGACCACGCCTTTTACCCATTACTTGATGTGGCACTCTGCTGTAGCAGATCTCGGTAAGTGATATATTTATGCGCTTGATGTGCGGTTACCAGCCGACAAATCACGACTCCAAAGATATTAGAAGACATGGAGCAACAGGGGGTAATTTTAGTGTGATGAAAGTTGTTGATTGTGGGAATCGAATTCGTGTTCTCAAATCCACGAACCGACTTGATACCGCTGCTCCATGTATTCTGAAATAAAGAAACATTTTGTTATGAAATATTATATAAATAACAATAAAGTTAAAAGTGTATAAATAATGCAATAGTTCTTATATTTAAATTTATGACGTATGTTTTTTGTGATTTTCCAAACAGGTACAGTGGGCGCTAATGGAGTAATTTAGCAAATTTTGAAAATTCTTTGAAAATATCTGATGTGGACACCACATGACTTCCTTGTACACGTATTAAACTATAGATATTATTTTAATTGCACATATTTGACAAAAAATATTTTATTTTTTGTTCTAATCCATAGCAAATATATAATATTTAAATTTAGATATCTCGCTTATGCAAAAAGCTAATTTAAAAATTCTTAGTGTGCTAGACGCAGAATTTAATTCTCTAAAACTTTTATTTGCAGCATTCCTTTCTAAAATTAAAATAATACCATTTTTTTCAAGGAAAACTGTTAGCAGCTTCATGTAATGTGCCACTTCCGGTTAGTCTATTTTAACCAAAATCTATTATGTTATTTCCATTGATATAGTAGTCTTATATACCAAATTTGGAAAGTTTTAAATTATATTTGAATATAGTTTTTCATGAAAATCTATTCTAGGCTTCAAGTAAAGTACCACTTCCGGTAGTTGTATAATGACCAAAAAGGGAGGTGCACAACTAGATGTTATAACAGTCCTAAATATAAAGTTTCAATTTTCTACGGCTTACCGTTTTTGAGTTATGCGAGATACGTACGTACGTACGTACAGACGGCATGACGAAATTAGTCAAAATGGATTCAGGGAGGGCCAAAACACCTATTTCCGTTGAAATCTGAGAACCGAAAATTTTCGCGATTACAATACTTCCTTTACTTCGTACAAGGAAGTAAAAAACACCTTATATTTATACCCTCAGTTATCAAATTATAACCTCAAAAGATGTTGGTAATGGGGGAGCCACAGGAGTAATTTTAATGTGATGAAAGTGGAATCAAACTCAGGTTCATAAATTCACAATCCAATGCGTTGCACCGACGAGTATTTAAAAGATGTTTATAGAGTTAAAGACAATTCATTTCATAAACTTAAGCCTAAATACGTACAATTAAAATGTATCTACCACTGAAATCTACAATGATTAAAATATGCTATCTAATTTAACTACACTCAAATTTGATTAAGTTTACATACTTGTAGAATATTATTATATTTCAGTTATTCTGCATATCTACAAATATCAAAATCATTGAAATATCTGGCGTCTAGAGTTAAAATATTAATTTATCTGTTTGTTATTTGTTCATTTATAATATTTTATTATTACGCTTAGCAAACGTTGAAATATATAATATATTATGACTACAAATAAATAAGGAAACATAGCTGCAGTTCTACTAAAAACCTATATCATAAAATAAGGAAACCGCACTAACAAAAGTGATAAGGAAATAAATAACATATGAGCGTATTTTATATAATAAATTCTTGTTAATCATAATTCAAAAGTATCAAATAAGATTATAACAAAATGCAAGTTAGATCATTTTGTATTTTTATCATATTAATCAATAAATTTGTAAATAGATATTACAAATATATACCTATTTATAATAAATAATTGATTATTGATTCATTTATTTCTGAATCATTTTAAATAAACAAAAATACAAATTATGATGCATGTACAATCATTCATAATCATTGACGTTTTTTATGTTGCTAGTGAATCTAACGACAACAATTTTCAACTGACGTAAGACATTTCCTCAAGATTTTCCACTTTGTTATAAAAAATATTCCTTAGACATTATTAAATTATTACGGAGGACTAAATTACTTGAAGCATAAATAATAAATAAGTATATCCTCACGCCTTTTATTCAATACTGGGTGTACGCTCTACTGTAGTAGATCTCGGTAAGTGATACATTTATGTGTGTGAAGTGCGGTTATCAGCCATCAAATGACGGCCCTCAAAGATGTTAGTTGTCGGGAAGCCACAGAGGTAATTTTAATGTGGTGAAAATTGTTTGTCGGCTGTGGAATTTTCAAATGTACATCCCGACTCGATACCACTGAGACATCTACCCCATTTTTGAAGTATTTTAATTTAAGATTGTTAATATACAACCATTTTGTGTGAAGATCTTTTGAATTATTCCTCATTCGTGAATAATCATGAGTTAGTAAGAATTAAACTAACCGAAGTATCATAGACATCAGGCATTTGTTCTTGAAATACTGCTAAGTAATACCAGAATAAAAATAAATACACGACTATCTGGTTTCTTCGGCTGTTTTCAAGAAAAAACAGCGTCGAATATATATTTATAGCATTTGTAATTAAACGTAATTTCCCAGATAAAAACAATGGTTGCTTTTTATACGTAATCTACATATGATAATTGCTCTAACAATTAATTGTGGTCATCTATAGATGCGAAATTGTTATGTAACATATGTCATACATTTGTATTTGATTTGTTTAGATGCTGCTGCTGATAAGAACGTGTGATTCACAGCATGCAAAGTCGCTATAATGTGCAACGGACATTATTTCTTCTTAACAAATGTTTGCTATTTATTTATTAATTCCAATTACAATACAAAGGACCTAAAGATTATTGTATTATCTGAATCGCTCGAACGCAATTGTATTTTTGGTTATAATCTGAATCAGCGATTAAGCGAAGTTTGAATCGACGAATCTTTCTCAGCTCTTTAGGCTATACTTGTGTGATATTTTAGGTTGTATAAATATTTTGTATTGTTCATTAGACTGTGCAACTCTAATAATTTTACAAAATCACACTTTAAAATAAATTAATAAAATACAAATAAGCTACCTTTAAATTTTGTTTGAAGTGACGTATTTGAGTAATTTTTATACCATGGTTGCGGTAACGCTTTATAGCACAAATAAGAGTTTAAGGGTTCAATTCTCGCCGAATACAATTTCTATTCTCTCCGTTCGTTTAATATTTAATCAAACTAATTATAAAAACTGTTGAGGACTGCTTATAAAGAAGTTAATACATTTTACGCGGCCGAGGGTGACTATTTTCTAAGTGCACCAAATCACTTCGCGGGCGAGATGCACACAAAATTTGGTTTAATAGTACATTTATAATAATACATTTATTTTAAAAAAAATAAAAATAAGGCATTACACTAGGTACCTACATAATAACTAATCAATAAATGATTATTTGTAGGCAGTGTTTATACTTTTATTTCATTAGTAATATAATTAAATGTACTATTAAACCAGTGATACTAAAATTGTTCGTTAGGAATGAAATACCCTAATTTTTGCGAATTTCAAAAAAATATTTTTGGTCTATAACCAGTATATCAAATTATATATATTTATATATGTCATTCAAGTTTCTTGCAGAGGTATAGAAACACCCTGTATAGAACAACAAGGACTTTTCTGTTCTAGTTGTACACAGATTTATTTTCTCTTTTGAAATAAAAATTTAAAAATTATTTTTAATATTTCTCTTGTTTTGAAATTAATTTGAAAAAGTCTATAGTTTTATGTATCTATAATACTTCTTTCTGCACATTTTACAGCAAATTCCTACTTTCCCTACAATAAATAAGTGCACGAGCCGCAGAAAAATATATATATTTTTTTGTTTCCTTTACACCTTCTCAAGCACAAGTAATAATTATATGCTCTAGCATATAAAAAAATACATAAATATATCATCACACTTTTTATTCATTATTGGATGTGGCTCTCTGTCGTAGCAGATCTTGGTAGATGATATATTTTACGCATGAAATTGCGATTAACAGCCATAAAAGTACAACCCTAAAGGGGTAATTTTAATATTGGTCTGTGGAAATCATGTGCTCCAACCCCTAAGCCGACGCGATTACACTAAGTTGTCTACCCGTTATACATATAAAGTAACAATTTAAATGTTATGTTATTAGAAATATTATTAATGAAAAATGATATTGTTAATAATCATTACGTTTTGAATAACATAACAATAAATTTCTTATTTCTTATTTTAATTTAAATATGAAACAGCAATAGAGCATTCTCTGATGCATCGTTCAAATCCCAGTGTTATTCGAAAATATATAATTAAGGTTATAAAATTCCTCGTATAAAATTGTATAAACTTTTCTAACTATTGCGCATTTCGCTGTTTTAAAGTTAAATTAATTATTTTTGTGAAAATTTAATTTAAATAAGGATACTTATTTCAAGACTAATTATTAAAACTAACAAACACTCAATTGCTGTTATAAAGATCTAATATGTTTATTAATTATCTAAAATTCTAGAAATACATATATTTAATTCTATTCCTCATTCCATAAGAGTATTCCTCTCTTGTCTGTTTTATCTCGAGTAAATTTCTCAATCAATAACTCATTAGCAATCAGATCATGTTCTAATACAGCCCTGATAGATCTCAGAACAATAGCAATATAAATATTTCTCTACGCATATTTTACAAAAACCGTAATTTTCTGCATGTATTTGTCGATGATTCTGGATGTGTCCTACATTATAATGAACAATCACGTGCGAAAGTTGTATGCAGACAAGGGCAACAATCGGCTCTAGCTTCACGCCAGACAAGGTTAGAACATTGACATTCGACTCACTTCGTGTTGGTGAGACGGGAAATATTGCTAACTTCAAGACAAAGAATTTACACCTACGCAAATTATTAATTATTGAATTATTGTTATTTATATTAGAATGTTTACTTTGAATTGAGGAATGTGCGTTTCTGTTTTACTTCCGCATTTTAACGTTATTTTGATTTAATGTCTTGAAAGTTATCTATGCGAAATGTTCTGGAAAAATAAGTACAATTTCATCCTAGATTAATAAAATATACATACTTCTTCATATATTCTCTGTTCTCGATTTTTACTTCCTTGTACGAAGTAAAGGAAGTATTGTAATCGCGAAAATTTTCGGTTCTCAGATTTCAACGGAAATAGGTGTTTTGGTCCTCCCTGAATCCATTTTGACTAATTTCGTCATGCCGTCTGTACGTACGTATCTCGCATAACTCAAAAACGGTAAGCCGTAGAAAATTGAAACTTTATATTTAGGACTGTTATAACATCTAGTTGTGCACCTCCCTTTTTGGTCATTATACAACTACCGGAAGTGGTACTTTACTTGAAGCCTATAATAGATTTTCATGAAAAACTATATTCAAATATAATTTAAAACTTTCCAAATTTGGTATATAAGACTACTATATCAATGGAAATAACATAATAGATTTTGGTTAAAATAGACTAACCGGAAGTGGCACATTACATGAAGCTGCTAACAGTTTTCCTTGAAAAAAATGGTATTATTTTAATTTTAGAAAGGAATGCTGCAAATAAAAGTTTTAGAGAATTAAATTCTGCGTCTAGCACATTAAGAATTTTTAAATTAGCTTTTTGCATAAACGAGATATCTAAATTTAAATATTATATATTTTTTGATTTTTTTAAAAATTAAGTTTGCTATGGATTAGAACAAAAAATAAAAGATTTAATGTCAAATATGTGCAATTAAAAAAATATCTATAGTTTAATACGTGTACAAGGAAGTCATGTGGTGTCCACATCAGATATTTTTATTATGTTATAAGATTCCAAAATTATGATTTTGAACCAATTTTTGTCATTTTAGATTTTAAAACAGTATATAAATATTATATTATAATGGGGTAGGTGGTTCAGTGGTATCGAGTCGGCCTGTGGATCTAGAGAACCCTGGTTCGATCCTCACAGCCAACAAACAAATTTCACCAATTTAAATCTATATCTGTGGCTTTCTCTCCACTATTATCTTTGGGGGTCGTGATTTGAAGGCTGGTAACCGCATTTCACGCGATGAAATATATCACTTACCGAGATCTGCTTAGGCAGAGTGCCACATCCTGTAATGGGTAAAAGGCGTGAGGATATATTTATTTTTATTTATTTATATAAATATTATTAAATATTTGTTATTAGCTTTTATAAAATAAATGATGACACTCTGTAATTCAATAGCACAGCATATATTGATATGTTATATATTTTTATTGTGAAATATGATTACCAGTCGTCAAATTACTGTCTCCCCGTCCAAAATGTTAGTAATTGGAAAGCCACAGTGATAATTTTAATGTTAAAATCTGTAGGAATCGAATTCTGATTCTCATTTCTCCTGCGCGTAACGTTGCCACGGAACTATATTAGGAATATGAAATATAATTCTCAAATAGGAAAATTGTATAAACCGAAAATATTAATAAAAACTTCATTTCGGTCCCAGGGATTGGGCCATTATCGAAGCAGTGGTAGACTAGTTATATACTCGTATTATAAACAAAGAAAATTAAATTATATTATCAATTGTGAGTGTTAATACATTGGATGTACAATAAATTTTTATTATAATTCAACTTTTACAGTGTAATTTGAATTATTTTCTACCACTGCTTTGCCAATATCCCAATCCCTGCTACCAAAACGTCAACAATAAAACATGAATTAAAATGAAAAAATATTTTGAATTCATCCAATAAATTTTTATAAAATATAATTATTGTATTAGTATTTTTAAATATAGTTAATAATTGAAGAAATCTAATTTATTTCACTTTTCAACTCTCCATCTATTAAATGGAACTAGTTAAATTTTACATCTATTAAAAAGAGTATTAGCTAATTTAACTTATTTTGTAAATCTGTTTGAATTTAAATCACAGTTAATCCGGTTTTCTAATACAATGATTATTGTTTTTTTTTCGTGTGTTTTAATGATTGCATTTAAGACTTTCGAGTACAGATTGTTTTTTTTTAATGTTAATACTTGCTTTGTTAAATTCTTCAAAATAATAATATAAATATTGTTTCAGATATTATGGACAGCATTATCAGTCGCCCTGGGAATAGAAATCCGAGGCGAGATCATTCGTGGAGTACCTTGCATAAAACGATACCACCAGCTATTCTGTCCTACAGCTGGTAACAGCTATCCTCTGTAAGTATCATTTACATTTACCACTATCAAATTAGGGAAAACTGTTTCAATAATACATATATTTAACATATACTCGTAGGTATATGTCGCTTTACTCATCAGTCAACAATTATTGTTTTACATTCGATTTAGTATTTGCACACATTAATACAAATAAATAAATAAATATATCATCACGCCTTTTACCCATTACTGGGTGTTGCACTCTGCCATAGCAGTGGTGTATCAAGGTTTTGATGGGTCCTGTCCCCAATAAAAGTTCATTGTGATACTTAAAAATTATTGCAATACTTCAAATTTTTTGTTGTTGTCTTTATTGTTAATACTTCTGTTTTTCATACTTGCTTATTTATAATTTTCCTGGATTCTCGTTATAGTATCAATAAATAACTAATTATTCTACAGGATAAATCCCAATTACAGAATAATATTACAAGTAAGGAGTATACAGAGAAATGTTTAGAAATACGTACAAAATAAATTGAATAACATAAATAATAGAATACGCAAAGAAAAAAATGTGAAAAATACAATACAAAATTTAATTGACACAAGCATTGATTGTTCATGATAAACATTTTTCTATATTTTATGCTGACAAATTATTAAATAAATACGTCAGTTATTTAGTAATATCATTATTTATTTTACATCCTGTCAAACAATTTAAACTATATAAATTTAAATAATGTAATGTTTCACTTCAAAATAAACCAATATTTATGAGCAAACATCAACAATACAATTTCTGAATAGATAATCTTATGATTTATTCTCATATGGTCAAAGAGTTAATCAGATTTTTGTTCAAAGTTCAAATATATACCAAGAACTGAATAACAAATTCATTTATTTCTAATAATATTTCTGTTTTAAATTTACATTCCTTAAAATTTTGTCGTTTACTTACGCGTAATATGTCATAACCATGTAGCGAAAAACCGAAAGCAGAAAGTAAACGACAAATTGTATGGTTTTGCGGTTAGACCATACGTCAGATTTGGCGACCGATTTATTTAGACCGATTTTGTCTAGACGCGATTTTATTTTTCAGAAAAGAAATTTGATTAGAGAACAGATATCGGATTGTAACTTCGGGAAAAAACTGAAAGATATATATTATATGACGTATTGATTACAGAACAAAATAGTTATTTTTGATTCTAGATTGCGAAATGTTACTTTTGCATTCGAGAATGAAAGAGTGCAAAAGCATTTCGCAATCGAGTACCTATCAAACGTTTTTTCGAAAACAATGTCCCAAAATTAGTAATAATGTAATGAGAAAATTTTGACGTTTAGGATTAATTAATGTGACATCTAATGTCTCCATGGCAACAATGTATGTAATATAATTGCTATCAAATCTGGTATTCTCTGACCAGCAATTGACAGCTGGTTGGCAATAGAAACCCTATAAATGTTCTAATTTTTTTCTGAGATTTATTGGGATTCGCATTGCATTTCGCATTGCATTTCTCAGGAAACTATTCCAGTACACCAGTTAGCTTCCTCATGCGGGATAAATATGAATAATTGCTCAATTGGAACATTAAATATAAATTTTGTTAAAGAATAGAAGTATTGTTTCTAAGCAAAAAAATAAAGTGACAAATTTTATTAAATTGTGAGCCTTTCTTCTATAAAAAAATTGCATCCTGCATGCAAAAGTCTTTTGCGTTCTGTAAACAAAAAACATTCATTTCGCGTGTTGATAGTTGTCATGTAAATTTTAACTTTATATGACAGTTTTCGAAAAATATTTTTTTAAATCGCAAAATTAAGGATGGTTTACTTACAGAGAACATTTTAAAATTAATTATCTGAGTTATATAATGCTCTTTAAACTTAGATATAATAATTGTTTTATTAGGAATAGCTATCAACAAATTATATAAATACTTAAAATAATATATACCCTTCAATGTTCTGCCCGAAAATAAAAAAATCTTATGATTAGTTGCACCAATAATACTTAAATTGAAAATTGGATTTAAATAAATAAAACAAATTAAAAGAACGTAGTATATTTGATATTTAAATAATATTGCTGTAACTGACTATAAACTTCTTCTTTCTACAGAGACCGAATAGAAGAATTCATCGATGAGAATAAAGCCCTGATGAAACGAATGTACGGGGACTTCCAAATGACCCCTGAATACGGGCCTGGTCCAGGAGGCGGTGGTGTAGGTAACGGAGGTCGTAAGGCCAAGAGAGAAGCCAAATCGAAACCTGGAGTCCCGGATCTACACGCAGATCCCGGAGTCGATCCGGCAGCGCATCTTGATCTAGGAGAGTCGTACTTCAGTAAACTTAGAAGGCCGAGGCAAAGCTTCAGGAATAACCAGAGTACGGAAAATGGAAGGTAAAGAAAATTTATTCTCTAAATTTTATTCGTTTAATATTATAAAATAAGAAGCTACCTTGCAGGAAACTTTGTTTTTCATTCTCTAATTTTAGAATTATTTATTTACTATACAAAGATTCAAGTAAAATTTGAATTAAGCTAATTCTAATATATTATAAGCAGATTAGGATAAAGTAAAATTGTTATTTGTATATCAACAAGGGAAGAAAGTGAGACATTTTATTTCCCAAACCAAAGAGCAGACATTCCTTCGCTAGAGATGAAATGTTTCACTTTCCTCTCCGATTTGATGGAAGAAAATATTATTTTCTAACAAGATTGTGAAAAAAAAAATTTTTTTCAACATTACTTATGAAAAAGACATTTCCCTCACTCAATTATTTGTGATAGTAACCGTTTCGCTAGTAATGAAAATAAATAAATTTACTCACTAGTGAGGGAAATGGTTAGTATCACAACTAAATTGAGTAAGGGAAATGTCATTTGACATGCTGACTAAGGAAAAGTTATATGCATTTGCAAATACAACTCCTTTGATTTACATAAAATAATTATTAATTTCTTGTATCGCAAACGTAAAAATATAATTTTCACAGTTAATGTTGAAAAAAATGATTTATAAACGATTTTTAAGCGTTTCTAAATGAACGTATAAAAATGACGTGTGCATCTTGGGCAAAAAATGTGCGAGCGACAATAGACTGTTTTCTGCTCTAGGTACACAAATAACTATATTGTTTGTTATTAGGGTGGATGCGTGCGAAAGCAAAACAGAAATAGTGACGCCGTACTGGGCCTCCAATTCAGCAGGAAAAATACGTGCCATTGTCAATACACAGCACTTCGAACAAGCGATTCATCAAGAAGTGTGCTCGTAAGTATTTTCTATATACCGGATGAGTTACGAAAAGCTGGTCATAGGCGTTTAACATGGGAAAACAGATTTTCCGTGCGCATTGCTTCCCAAATTATTTTACATTAAAATGCTTCAAGAAGAGCTTAAAATTCTGTAATAAAATATCAAACTAAACACTTGTCTAAGTCTTCACAGAATTTTTGTGAGACTTAGACAAGTGTTTTGTTTGATATTTTATTATTAAACCTAGTTTCACCAAATGAGCATTAATTTTGTCTTTGTTGTTTTTTATTTAAAATTCTGTATCTAAATCAATCAACTAATTTCATTTCCTATGTTTTGTAACAACAAATTAAATGTGAAAATTAACAAAATTACAATTTATTTATTTTACAGATTTAAAACAAAATAACAAACAAATGCGAGATTTAATTTTGTCAAATATTTTGACACATTGAAGTTTTGCATTGTTTAAAAGTAAGTCAAAATATTTGACAAAAAATTTAATGAACTTGTTATTTTAATTCCGTGGCAGTATTAAATTGCAAGTTTATTAATGTTTATATTTAATTTCTGCCGTTACAAAACACAACACATTAAATTAGTTTATTGATTTAGATGCAGGATATTAAGCTATACAATTTTTATTTCAAGCATTTTTTCTCGAAAATAATTTAGGAAGCAATGTGCACGGAAAAACTGTTTTCCCATGTTGAACGCCAATGACCCGTTTTTCAAGACACATCCAGTATTTTCGTTTATTATTTTTAACATAATTCCATGTTTTGCAATATTTTCGTAGTGGGAATCATTTCATAGTTTCAATCATATTTTAACAGATAATTATGCAAGGAGTATCAATAACAGTGTCGAAAGAACGACTAATAAAACATGTGTATGATAGGTGAAAAATTGTTTGTATAACGTACAAATATATGGATGAATATGGTGAACGTTTGTTATATGATGGAATGATTTTGATTGGAGGAATAAATGAGCTTGTATAAAAGGAATTATGGATGTGAATGAATCGAAAGTTGTACCAGGACAAGAATGTTTGGCGAAATATAATTATAGAATAAATCTTATGAATAAATGGTAATTAATTGTTTCTCGGCTTTGTGTCATTTTCAATTTTGTACGCAATTCTTTTAAGACTATAACAAAAACAAAATATTATTAACTTTCGTTATCTTCGTACTAACATCTAGGTTAATTAAGTATATGTGCTCATCTACATTATTGTCGGATTTCACAATGCAATAAATCCCACCAAATATACACTTTTAATTTTTTTTACTCAAAATACTAAAGTATAAATCACGACATTTATTTATTTAAAAATTTCCTGAATTTTTATAATCTTCCTCTCAACTATTTTGAGAAAATATACTTTTAAATTTCTATAAAATATAAACTAAACACTTGGCTAAGTCTCACAGAATTCAGCCTCCAAGTCACCTTATGAGGGCATCGTCAGAGAGAATTTTGTCTTTGTTTTCTTTTAAATTTCAACCTTTAACTTCAAATATTTGTACAATACATAATATGTATCACTTATAATAACTATAGCATACTGTTTAAAAAATATCAGTGTTCAGATACCAACCTCAAACCCAATTATTTATTTATTTATTTATTAATTTATTTATTTATTTATTTACTTATTTATTTATTTATTTATAATAATCCACCCAACAGGACAAAAGTCCCAATTACAGGGGGATGGAAACAAAATATTATACAAAATAATTGTTTATATAGAAAAATAAAATAATAAAAAATATTAGAATTATTGTAACAAGTAGAAAATATATACATATATGGAAGTATAAAGCAAAATTATATGTGAGATACAACAGGTAGAAAAATAGTAAGGAAAAAATGCTTAAACTTAGCCAGAGAATCTGCGAATATATCAATATCGAAATTTGCAGCAATATCATTCAGAACAGTACATAATTGCCGGGTTGGAGATTTCATTTCATAATTTGTTCTAGCAAAAGGACACTTAAACATTAATTTATTTCGTGAAGAAGTGCGCGGAACAATAAATGGAATACGTGATCGAGTGATTGAGTCATCAATAATATTATTTAATAATTTATATAAATATTGACAAGATTGAATCTTCCTACGATTATGTAAGGATATCATACACATTTTTGACAATAAATTATCATAAGAATATCCATGTCTCGGATAAACTCCAGACAACTTAAAGGAGCAATATTTTACAAATTTACGTTGAATTGTTTCGATTATGAGACAATATTTGTTATAAATTGGATTCCATATTTGAACAGCATATTCCAATTTTGTTCGCACTAGTGCAAAGTACAAAGTTTTTAGAGTGGAAATTTTTTTAAATGACTGAGTGTTGCGTAAAATGAATCCAAGATTTTTATATGATGAATTTACAATATTATTTATATGGTGATTAAAAGTTAATTTTTCATCAAATAAAACACCGAGATCTTTAAATTGATCAATTCTGTCTAAAACATGGATATCCATGCAATATGGGAAATTAAAAATATGCGTTTTTACACAATAAGTCATAATCTTGCACTTCTTTAGATTAAAATTTAATCTGGAAATTAGAAACATCAATGAAAATATAGTGCAGTCCGACAATAAAATAAATTTTAATTTGCGAACAAAATTGTCAAACCTATTTATTTTCATTTAACAACAAAAAAATAGCTACTAACACTTTTAACAATAATTACTAACTAATAATTACAATAATTTTAATATAATTTCGTTGGTACATCAACTGACAAATTGCTAAAGTAACTATATTAATTCCAAAACAGGAAAGTCCGAACAAATCGCTGTTCTGGTGACTGCGGTTGCGAGCAGAAATACAAATGGCATCGTCTACTAGCTTACGATCCTGATAACGACTGTAAGGGCATCTTCATGGACTGGTTCCTGTTTCCATCATGCTGTGTGTGTCGATGTAACCCTACGTGATGACGAAGACGTCATTTCCTGTCACGTACCACTAGCTTCAGACTGTTGCCAAAATATCCCTAGATTCATTTTCGTGAGCGATTGTGTTGTGATGTGTGCTAAATAAAAAGTGAATGTGTGTATAAAATGGCTGATTTTTGTCAACAAGTACAGCTTAAATTGTTGTCTTTTATTCATTTTTATATGAATTTATTTGCAAATTTAAATATAGTATTTTTAAATTTACGTAGATTTTCCGTTGTTAGAGAAAAATACGTCAAACAAAATATTAGAAGAACTAAATTTTCTATTAGTTTTGTTTGAAACGTGTTTCTCTAAAATAATATAAACACATTTAACAGCAGAAAATATACAATGCCAAATCTGAATTATTTTTAAAAGTTGATAAAATCGGTCATAAAATAAATAAATATGCGTATTGAGTAGATTTAGTTAAATTTTAAAATGTATTGTGTATAATATGTGTGTTTAAACTTTTAAACTTAATTGAAAGTAGTGTATTTTATTTTAATTTTGAAAACCAAATTGGTACTTTTAGTTTTTTTTCTGTTTTGTAAGAATACTGTGTGCCAGATATTAGAACTCGTTGTTATTGTAAAATATTATTAAAATAATGTATGTCCTAGTTTTCCATATCAAAATTTTAGATGTAATATAATATTTTTAATTTACGAGTACCTTTAGTTTAATGTATAGTAGAATAATATCTGTCTTGATTTTTAAATTCGATGTGTTCAGAAAATTTATAAAAATGTTCAAGTTACCAAGAAATGATAAAAATAATATTTATATTGTAAATTAATTAGAATCTTGTTACATGTAAGTAAATTTATATTAAAATGAGTCAATTGTATACAGTAATATTTAAAATAATGTAATGATAATAAGAGACAGCAAATAAAGAATAATTTTTATAATTTCGTCAGGTTAATTCTTATTAAAATTAAATTAATTATAATATAATCGTGCTATTTTACCCATTTTTTAGTCTGTAGTAGCATCGCATTTTTAGGAAAGGGATAAATATTTCGTGTCCAATTACCAGCCGTCATATCAAATCACTTAAAGATTTTAATGAAAAAAGAGCCACAAGGATAATATTCATTTTACAAAGAATGAAATATTTTTCAACTTTTATTAAATATTCAAAAACTTTTAAAAATATAGATTCTATACAATTGACGATTAACAATTGCACTTTGCGATCTGTTATTGCAGAGCTTACTTACTTTAATGATAAAATTTATCAAGTATTCATATGAACTTTAATCTCAAAATCTCTTTTTATGGACAAGTTTTAATTAAAGTTTGTTCATAGTTTACGTTGAATACTTTAATAGTTTCTTACAATTGATATTCAATTTTTCCCAACCAGAACTATTATCATTTATCTTGGACAACAACGGAAGCTGTATCATCATCTTGAAGCAGTTGGTGTTCTGTTAGTGTCACCAGAACAGGTATCATTTTGTACAACGTCACCAAAGCTTATATCATCTTAGAGCATCTAGTGTTTCTACCACAAGTTATCGAAGCTATTATTATTTTACACAACATCGCCGTAACTTATATCATCATCTTGAAGCAGCTGGCGTTATTACCAGCGTTACCAGAGCTGTTATCCTTTTATATAGCATCAGCAGAGCTAATATCATCATCTTAAAGCAGCTGGAACATCATCACCGAGATCAACAACCCACATTCTTGCAGCAACGTTAGCAAAACCGAGTCCTAATATTAAGTTCGCTGCTCGGAACATCATTGTAAGAAAATAACTATTTTTACTTGATTTGAGTAGAAAAAGTATATTATTTTAATTTGATAATTTACAATAACTTATCTTTAGAACATAGTGATTCTAATTTTAATTTTGTGTGTTTATAGTTAGTTGCAACGACGAAGAAAACCAACTATCTAATAATCATCTTGAAGGAGGTTTTTCCGATTATCAAATAATAAATCGTAAGGTATGCTTCTGAGAAACCACAGGGATAGTGTAACAAAGTGAATCAATTCAGAATTAGTTTTTGTTATAATTAGGATTTTTCACTATCAACTCAGCTTCGAAAGATACAGACAAATTAAATATTATCTTAAGTATCTTTTTTTATAAATTTATTAGTGCATATGTTTGTAATAATTGGTCTGAGATAGCTTTTGATCCTTGTATTTCACCCCTTAGAAGCATCTGGTATTTTTTATGTAAACTCGAGCGTGGAAACAGTTATCTCTACTTAGTCAACGATTCCACCCTCTTACCCCTTGTCAGCAAATCTTATGGAACAACAACAAATATTCAGTGGTGGTTTTGCTTTTGGATTGACAAGATGTAGTCTTGCCATGCAGTAACTTTAGTACATAGGTTGTTGTTGTTTGCCATCTTTGATACAAGTTGTTTAAATGGAGATTTAATGTTTTCGTTTAATATCTATCCCTTTTGTAATTTAGTAACTTTTCTATTTATTTTTATGTTGTGAATTTTATCTTAATAAACATTAAATTTTGAATAGTGATTAACTTATTCGCCCAGCTCTTGCACGTGTTACAATAGTTTTAATGTGGTAAAAATTGTTTGTCGGTTGTGGGCACTGAGACCAGTCTTCAAATCCACAGGCCGACTCGATACCATAAATTATATATATATACAGGATGAGTCTGGGAAGACGCCCCCCCCTTTAACTTGTTTATTATGAGTAATAGAAAAAAATGGTTCATATGAAAGTTTTATTATTTTAAATATACTATTTGATGGCAGATGTAGATATTTTTTATAAAGTCAGGTTTACAAGATACGACTATCAACTTTTATTTTTTAAATAGCAACCTATAATTATTTTACTAAAATAAAAACCGCCATTTTTATCTCTTTTCAACGGTGTATTAGTTTTTATTAATGTATCTGAAAAAATCGAGAAAAATAAGAAAATTGAGAAATACTAGAAATAATTTTTATACAAATATTATAGGTGGCTATGTGAAAATAATTTGTTTTAAGTTGTTTTTGTTACTGAATTTGTTGCTTTAGTTTGTTAAGTTGTATAACACTGTTACATTTTGTTTATTTTCACATAGCCACCTATAATATTTGTATAAAAATTATTTCTAGTATTTCTCAGAGATGTGCATCTACGTGTAATCTTTAATTGTCTACATCTACACGTAGACAATACGTCGACAATTCTAGCGACGTCGACAATGTAAACAATGTAGATAATGCATCTGACAGTTGTAAAATTCAACATAACCTAAATTTATTCCTTTGTAACTATTACAAGTATTCGTATTCGTGAGCTCGGGTCATTATCGGTCTTTATATAATAAAACTGAAAAAGCAAGTGCTCGTACATTACTAGACGAATGTCTGTCTTGGGTCTTGGGCGAACTGTCATATTTTTAAAATCGATCAACGCGCCATCTCACCAGACCGAGTTTTCCTTGGCGCTATTTTTAACAGTAACCAGTTGACAAATTTTGAACGTTTTGCCCTGCAAAACTAATTTTTTTTAATGTAATGCCAAAAATAAAAATCTCGACCAACATTTAAAATTCCTTAGTTCTAGGGATAAAATTTTAATATGGCTTAAGTGAACACAGGTGTTTTCATTGTCTACATAGTCTACATTGTTTACATGAAAAATGAATACGTAAACTACATGATTGTTTACACGTAGATAATGGCGTAGATTACTTGCAGTAGACTACACGCACATCCCTGGTATTTCTCAATTTTCTTATTTTTCTCGAATTTTTTCAGATACATTAATAAAAACTAATACACCGTTGAAAAGAGAAAAAAATGGCGGTTTTTATTTTAGTAAAATAATTATAGGTTGCTATTTAAAAAATAAAAGTTGATAGTCGCATCTTGTAAACCTGACTTTATAAAAAATATCTACATCTGCCATCAAATAGTATATTTAAAATAATAAAACTTTCATATAAACCATTTTTTTCTATTACTCATAATAAAAAAGTTAAAGGGGGGGGGGGTCTTCCCAGACTCACCCTGTATATATATATATATATATATATATATATATATATATATAGTTTTAAAATTGCCATAAGTACATTTAAAATAACTTGCGTTCCTTTATACACTCTCTCATTCAAACATCTAGAAATTGCTATTTATCAATATTGTAGCCGGGCAGCAGAATGTTAAGGAGATAATCATGCTTAATATTCAAATGAAGATGGTAGATGATTACCTATATAATTTGCTGTAAAATTAGCTTCCACTTATTTACAAATAAACGTTTCTGTATTTAAACTAAACTTAAACATAAATACATAAAATATTTAATGATAACATATTATAGGAAACATTTGCCGTGCTTTATAAATTGTTTTAAAGTACATTAATAATAATAATAATATATAAAATTATCTACAATTATACAATTATTTTAGATTATTTATGTTTTTATTCTATACTACAATAATTATTTAATTATCATAATATTACTGATTAATTTCTCAATTTTAACCCCAGCCAAAATCCATTTTCAGCATTTATGTTAAACTGTCCACGTGTCAGTTTCAATGGCACTTCACTTTTTTTACAAATTTCTAAACTAAACTTCGACAGCAAATGAACGAAGACTAATTTAGCTTGCAAAAGGGCGAACCTCGATCCTAAACAAGAACATTTTATTTTATTGTCATTAGTACACAGAACTGAATATAGTTTTACAAATTTGTTTTTCTACAACTATAAATAAAAAAAAACATTATTTTGCGCTTCATTTAAAATTTTAAAAATTAACTGGTTTGCTAAAACCTTCAAAGGGATGAAATATACTTTAATTCATATTTTGTTTCTGTATTTATAGTTTGCGAATAACAAATATGTGGAATTTTTACCGGTAGATTCTTACCAATGCAATTTCTGGGACCAACCCCAAAAGGAATATAAGTGAACGGTTTAATATTCTCCTTATTCTTTTCATTGAACCTTTCTGGATCGAATTTATTTGGATTTGGAAAGTATTGAGGATCACGATGTAAAGCGTAAACAGGAAACCAAACTAAATCATTCTTCTTCAATGTTACTGAAACTTCATTTGGATTTTGTGCAGGAATTGTATAGGAATCTAAACATTCTCTGTCTACAACTGCTGCAGGCGGCCATTTTCTCAGCACCTCTGAAATCAATAAATATAGTTAATTATTTCAGCAACAAACATCATATCTGTGGCTCGCTATCTACAAGAATTTGTCAGTTTTGTAAACGAAAATCGAGGGAAGAAACCTTATATTATGCAGAGCTATATATCACATTGGTGCACGGACGCAAGGGCACGCACAGGACATGGAAGTATAGGTGCTACGCACCCACAGCAATTATTAGCTTTTGAAAGAAATTACTATTACACAAATTACTTTTAAATATTCTCTATAAGTGCTCGTAATATACTCTTTTATACTGATCTACTAGGTCTGTTTACTATAAGTCAAATTCTAAATGCGGATGACAATCAAATGCAAACTTTAAATAGTTATTTGTGTATTAAGAGCGTAAAGTGATTCTTTGTTACTCGAACACGGTAATTGCAGCACGAGCCGAAGGCGAGAGCTGCAATAGTGTAAGAGGAACAAAGACACTTTACGCTCGTGATACACACATAAATTTTTCTACGATTGCACCTTTAAATTGTTCAAAAACGTATAGATATTGAAAATAAATTCGTTCTGTCAACTATCAATATGACAAGTTTCTGTTTTGTTTGTATCCTTGGTAACTATAGAAATAAGCGCGCATTTAATGTCTTTTTCGCGCGTTGCCATTGGAGACGCCCAAAAAAGATATTTTTCGATTGTTTCACAGAAAACGTCAACTTTACAATGATAAATGAAAGCGTAATTGTCAACTTTTCATAGCAATCATAGAAAAAATTAATTAAATATATTATTAGATTTGATATGAAAATAGTGTCTTATCAAATGGGCTAGTACGAACCCCTGAAACATTCACAGAACATCCATTCATCAGATTTATCAAAGAATTAGTCTTCATCAAACATTATCATCCTCGCTGCAACCACATTCATTATTCTCTCATTAGTTCCTCATACTCAGAAACTTTCAACACGCAATAAATCTTCAATCATATCCATCTATTCGCTCCTATACACTTGTTTAATTAATTTTTCACTTATTCCCATTCCTCTAACAATGATTTTAAAAAGAAAATAAAGAAAGAGAGCACATTCTAATTGAAGTACAGAAAATGAATTAAAAGTTAAGACAGAAAGGGAATGTCGTACTACGCTTACTTAAAAAGTGAATTCCATACTATTACGGTAAGATACTCTATTGTAAGAACTAAAAACAAATAAAAAAGATAAGAAAGGAAAGAAGTGTTCCCAGTGCGTGTTTTTAAAAGTGAGTTTCACACAATTGCAGGTAAACACTATAGTTATTTGTGTATTAAGAGCATAAAGTGATTCTTTTTTTACTCGAGCACGGTAATTGCAGCGCGAACCGAAGGCGAGAGCTGCAATAGTGCAAGAGGAACAAAGACACTTTATGCTCGTGGTACACACATCATTTTTTCTACGATTGCATTATTATTAAAAAAACGTATACGTACTGAAAATAAATTCGTTCTGTCAACTGACAATATGACAAGTTTCTGTTTTGTTTGTATCCCGGGTAACTATTGAAATAAGCGCACATTTAATATCTTTTTCGCGCGCATTTAACATCTTTTACGCGCGTTGCCATTGGAGACGGGCAAAAAACATATTTTTCGATTGTTCCACAGAAAACGTCAACTTTACGATGACAAATGAGAGCGTAATTGTCAACTTTTCATAGCAATCGTAGAAAAATAAATTAACTAAACAACGAATCTGAAATATTAATATTTCATATTCTTATATGTTCATAATTCAACACACAATAATATTCTAATTATTCTTAATTAAATATTTCATTTAATAAATATTATTTTTGTATATAATTGCAAATATGAAATATGAATTTATATCATTTAAATTTATTAAACACTGTTATTTTAAATCTACACAAATCGGGTTCATTCGTTTATAATCGGAAATTAACCGACAATTAATAAATCTCTACACATAATATTTAACATATTATATACAGGGCTTCTAACGCTACGAAACAAGTTAGAACATAGCTCATTAATTACTTTGCATCGTCAGAAAAGGTTGGCCCGCTTCTCAACAAATTAGATTAGTATAGTACTTTGTGAGTGTACATTTCGACGTTTTATACACATTTTAGTGAGTATTTTAATGTATAAAATTATTTAAATGGTGTTATATTGTGTGGAACTGTGTCTCATATATCATATATAAGAAAAACTTTAATATAGAAGTGATAATGAAGTGGAATACACTATTTAAACCTTCTATAGAATCTTAGTGGACAACTGGGAATGTGGCCGGTAGCTTCCTGCTCAATATAAGTAATAATATTACTATTTTAGCAATATTTGACTTTATAAATAATCTCTTTTTATAACTCGTAAAGTTGTGCATGTAGAATGTGAATATTTTTGATAATTTAGACCAATTATTTTATACAGTTATATAAATTATATAAGCACAGCCAAAATAAAGATTCTACGCTTCTAAAATAATGTATAGAATTTTGAAGTTATTTTAAACATATGGTTGTTGAATGTTTGTAAATTATTTTAGAGAAAAATTAATCTGCAACTTTTATTTGAAGAATTTTTTACTTCCTTGTACGAAGTGCACCTCCCTTTTTGTTCATTATATAACTTCCGGAAGTGGTACTTTACTTGAAGCCTATAATAGATTTTCATGAAAAACTATATTAAAACATAATCCAAACCTTTTCAAATTTGGTTTATAAGACTACTATATCAATGCAAATAACGTAATAGATTTTGGTTAAAAGGGACTAACCGGAAGTGATACATTACATGAAGCTGCTAACAGTTTTTCTTGAAAAAAATTAAATTATTCTGATTTTAGAAATAAATGCTGCAAATAAAAGTTTGGGAGAATTAAATTCTGCGTCTAGCACATTAAGATTTATTTAATTAGCCTTTTATATAAGCGAGATATGTAAATTTAAAAATTATATATTTTTTGTTTTTTTTTTAAGTTTGCTATGGATTAGAACAAAAAATAAGAAAAAAAATTAAAATTTAATGTCAGATATATGCAATTAAAAAAATATCTATAGTTTAATACTCGTACATGAAGTCATGTGGTGTCCACATCAGATTTTTTATAAAGGTTTCACAATTAAAAATATAAGATACCAAATATTCAAGGTTATTTAGAAATACCTACAAAAATTCTCTACCTATAACTGGGTAATAATTAAATTAAAATATAATATTAACTTACCGCTGACTACCATGTCCAAATAAATCATTTTTGTAACAGTTTCATATGAAATTTTTCCGCCAGATTCCTTGAATGCTAAATCAATTTCTTCTTGAAGTTTGTTTTGTACATCTTCGTTCAGAGCAAGTTCGTATGCCATATGACACATAGCTGTGGAAATTGTGTCAAAACCAGCTATGAAGAAAAGCAGTGCTTGAGCTGTTATATCGTCATCGGATAACTCTAACAAAACAAAACAAAAATTAATTAGATACAGTAATATTATTTAGCCGCCCAGATCGTTAGAAATTACGACGCCAGGTTTTTATTTATGAAGTTTTATGAAATCCAATGTTTTTGTTAGCAGTCCTCCCGTACTTGAAGATTTAAAAAATAATATAACAGGTGAAATCAGAACAATAGATAATCAATTGTTCAGGTAACTTTTGCCTAAGTATACAAAAATAAATATAAATGTCGCGGTGCTCATTTTAAATAATTTTTTCTACTTCCGTTAGGAAATAGTCGTTTTATTTCACTTATTTGAGTTAGGTAATTAACTGTATTATTTAACTAGTGAAATAATGAGGTAACATAGCAACACAAAAAAATTAAGATATCTTGGTAGACGAATTCTGATGTGTTATTCTTTTATTTTTTAAATTTATAACTGTCATTAATATGTTAAAATTTCATAATTACAAAAACGCTGTTTCGTATTTATTAGAACGGAAGTAGAAAAAATATTGTATGCAACACGTAAGAAAACTCGGTTATTACCTTACTTATGTGTAATTTCACATGCGTAAGGTAATAACCTTCATTTCCTTAATAGTTTCATAAATAGCTATTATTTTGGCACTCATATTTATTTTTTCTTAACTAATAAGCCTATTAGGATTTTAAAATAAGAACTTGCTCATAGTGGTACTAACCTTATAACCAAGTAATTAAAAAATAAATAGAACTGAATGATAATACAACGAATAAATATACTAAATTAGATAATAAAACTATAATTATATTAAACTAATTTCTACTAACAAAACCCCATTAAAAGAAGATATGAACTATATACTTAAATTTGTACCTTTTTGTAAAAATTAAACGATAAATGAAACTAATATCAAAGCTACAAGTAACACAGAATTATATTCTACATAAATAATTTTTTTAGAAAACACTTTTTGCAAACAAAAAATAAAGAAATACAAGTGACAGCAATGGTAAGCTTATAGAGACCCATTGAAAATGTACCTTTGGCTCAAGTTTTTAAATAGGTGTTCTCAATCAGCAAGAGAAACAACATATTATTCAAATATTCTGCCACATTTCTATTTCACAGGTTCAGTGCTATTCCTGAATAAACAAACTGACTTAAATAAGTACAATTACTTCAAAACAGTGCAATAAGAGTAATTTTTAAATATAGTAAATATACTAATGTTAAAAGAATTAAAATGGTGCAATATGAAAAATGCAAATTATAATTTGAATACATAAAATAAAGTTACAGTGCAACAAGAGTGTTTTAAAAAAATAATAATTAAAATTGAAGATACTAAATAAGAATAAGTTTTATATTTCACACAAAAACACCATAGGGAAAATATATTACTTTGGAACCAAATAAAAGAATTCGTATATAATAAGTTACATGGAAATTTTAAAAAATTAGTTTTAAGAAAATTTAGATTAAAATACCGGGTGTCTACTTTTTTTCCGAACATAGGCAATTCAATGTTAAATTTTTGATTTAGCGATATCTCTTTACCTATTACTTTTAGAATAAAAGTGTACTGAAGAAAAATGTTCAGAATGAAAAACTGCATCCACAGAGTATAAGTTTGTTGTTCAATTGTTTTCTATGTCCGAGTTAAAAGCAAAAGAAAATACAAGCTTTAAAGCAATTATCAAAGTGCCATGAGAAATAAAAGAAATTAGATAACTTAATCATAGATATTTATTTGTCTAGATTATGTAGAAAAAAGAAAATATAGTTGTTATAATTAATTTTATTATTAAATTAAATGCTCGAATAAATAAATAAATTAGAGTAAGCTTCCAATTCTGGTCCAGTATGTCAAATAATGTCAGACACAAAAAACAAATTATTATTTTATTTCTCATGGCACTCTGATAATTGCTTTAAAGCGTGTATTTTCTTTTGCTTTTAACTCGGACATAAGAAATAATTGAACAACAAATTTATACTCTATGGATGCAGTTTTTCATTCTGAACATATTACTTCAGTACAATTTTGTTCTAAAAGTAATAGGTAAAGAGATATAGCTAAATCAAAAATTTAACATTGAATTTCCTATATTCGGAAAAAAAGTAGACACCCGGTATATACTAAAACAGATATGTATTTGTCATTATTTTCGTTTTATTCCGGTGTTATTGTACAGCTTCAGCTAAACAATCGGGATTAACGCCATCTCTTAGTAGTTGAATAAAGCAATACTTGTCAATGAAAAAACATTAGAACTCATTTATGCACCTGTATATTTACCTAATTTAAGCTGGCGTATATCTTTCCCATTTTCCGTTTCTTCAGTAGAAATAAATCCATCATCACTTTCATCCTTGTTTTCATCATGTTTCAACTTTCCTTTTCTTGCTTCCATTAACAAATGAATCATATCCGGTCTCACAATACCATCTCGCTCTCTTATTTTCATATTATTTACAACTAAATTTCGATAGAATTTACGAGTGTCTTCACTAATCAACTGAATTCCTAAAAGTTTCATCAATGACTTGTTCATTACGTAGCCAACAAATTTAAGCAATCGAAGTCCTGTGAATTCTGTTGCTTCTTTCCCCATAAGATAGAATTCATTTTGTTTGTCGTTTAAAGAATCGGATTTTATTCCAAAAGCAGTTGTTGCTATAACATCATTAGAAAACCGTTGAAATATATCTCTCATTTCTACTGTCATTGGTTTGGTGCGGTCAATGGATTTTTCGAAATATTTTGTGAAATCTTCTGCACATTCGGATATTAAAACAAACATTGCACGCATTTTGCTTCCGGTAAATGCTGGGGATAACGTTGTACGCATATGACGCCATTCTTGACCTTAAATAATTAAATAATAATAAGTTAAACACAGTGGCGACACGTTAAGTTTAGAATAAAGATAGAATTATTGACCCATTATTAAAAAAAAATTAGAAACATTATACAGGGTGTTTCACAACTTAGAGCAAAAAATTAAAGGGTATATTCTGTACGACGTGCTGATCATGAAACAAAAAGATTTTTTTTAAATTCGAAAAATTAAGGGTTGTTAACCTAAAACATTTTTTGTAGTACTGCACTGGATTCGCTTTCCTATTAAACACAAACAATGAAGTAGGTATCAACTACGAAAGAATAATTACACAATTCAATTATTAGCAGTTATTTATAATAGAATTTTATTTAATTAATAACTTTAACATAATCATCCACCCAGTGGCAGTGGCAACGAAAAATTTTGGACTGGGAAACATGGAAAATAGTTTTGCGATTAAAACAAAAATTCTTTTTGTTTCATAATCAGCACGTCGTACAGAATATACCCTTTAATTTTTGCTCTAAGTTGTGAAACACTCTGTATATGTGGAAGGTCGCTCAGTGGTATCGAGTCAGCCTGTGGATCTTGACAACCATGGTTCGATCCCCACAGCCGACAAACAACTTTCACCAAATTAAATTTACCCCTGTGGCTCCCCCACCACTAACATCTTTGAGAGCCGTGATTTGACGGCTGGTGACCGCACTTCACGCGAAAAAAATATATCATTTACCGAGATCTGCTACTGCAGAGTGCCACACCCAGTAATGGGTAAAAAGCGTGATGATATATTTATTTTATTTATTTATAAATAAATTAATAATATGGCGAAGGTGACTCAATGGTATCGAGTCGGCTTGTAGGTCTTGACAACCCTGGATCAATCCCCACAGCCGACAAACAATTTTCACTACATTTAAACTATCCCTGTGACTCCCCCTCTACTAACATCTAAGGGGGGCTTGATTTGACGGCTGGTAACCGCATTTCACGCGTATAAATATATTACTTACCGAGATCTACTCCGACAGAGTGCCACACCCAGTAATGGGTAATTATATTTATTTAATTTAAATAAATTAACTAATAATTATAAAATAATTGCTCGAAACCATAGCTACGACTACATATATTTCAATATTTTTAAAAATATTTTTTTTAAACATGCAATAATCATATAATAATTTAACGGCTTGCAATCGTACAAAGATCTGCAATTACAGATTACGAATATATAGAAATATATACTGAATCCTATAAAATTTGTTTCATTCATTTACAGCAATTATTACAGCCGTATTTTTTTTAAGTTTAGCGTTAATATTTTTGGAACAGATAATAATATTTTCAGATCAATAAAATCATATTTATTTCAATTCTAGTAATTGCGTGAAACCTATATAATTACAATAGATAGTACAAACACGAACCACGGCGTCGCAGCTTGGCGACCGGCAACTAATTTTCTTTTCTTTTTGTACATGATCGCGCTATATTCAATCTAAATGCGGATGTAAAGCCGGGGTTTCAGATATCTCACACTATAAATATCATCGATAATGCTTCTTTATGTGATTGAATAAAATTACAAAAATGGTTACAATTCTTTCATTAATCATCATATTACAATAATTCATATACTGATGCAACATTAAATTATATTTTTCGTAACACATGCACAAGAAACACGTTCTTATTCCCTAATTTTAGAGAATGAAACGCTGCTTTTCTCCCCTAGCGAGAGAAACATTATGTTTCTCTCCCAAGGTAGGATGTTTCTCTCCATAGGTAGCATGTTTCTCTCCCTAGAGACTACGATGATTAGCTGTTAGCGGTGTTTCCTAGGTAACTAGTTACGCAACCCATATTTGACATTTGTCCCGATAAGACAGTAATTTTTGTGCACTTGTTAAGAAAAGTATAATATGCTTCACGGGAGGGCGCGATTATCCCTTGTGTGAAGTAGTCAAACCTCGACTTCAGTCCTCGCTTACGTCTCGGTTTGCCAACTTCACACGCGGGAATAATCGCTTGTTTTCCTCCCTTGATGCATAACATACTATATAATAACACAAAAAAATTTACTCCGTGCTCTATATTTTCTTTTACTATTTGAAAGAAATTGAACTCACATATAAATGTTATTTATATAGGGTCTAAATTTGTTTTTAATTATAACTAAATAAGTAAAATAAAATATCCCAGACTGACAAAGATGTAAAACATGAACTTTTATTTGAAACTTTTTTCTGTAAAATAATTCTAGACGCAATAGAGTGATTAAATTTGTCTGTTGCAGTTTTCGTGCGATATTAGGTATATATTTCATGGACGTTTTGTCACTGATCGAACAGTTCCATAAAACGTTCTGTATTATACTCAAAAAATAATAATAATTTATCATGCCCGGGAGTAAAAGTCGATTTAAATATATGATCTCGGAATTGGAACAGAAATAATACATTTTAGGTCGCTGTGCCGTTGCTACGAACGACGGAACTCAAATATGTTTTTTCTGCCTTTGCTACTACCGACGTAAGAAAAACTGTATTTTAGTCCCGTTACTAAGGAATGAAACAACAAAACAAATATCAATCGTTTTTTATTTATTTCAATTTTTATATTTATTTTAAATACTGAAGTCGTGGAAAACCAGGGTTCTCAAGATCCACATACCGACTCGATACCACTGAGCCACCTACCCCACAGCCGACAAACAATTTTCACCAAATTAAATCTACCCCTGTGGCTCCTCCTCCACTAATATCTTTGGTAGCCGGGATTTGACGGCAGGTAACCGGACTTCACGCGAAAAAAAAATTATCACTTACCGAGATCTGCTTAAGCAGAGTGCCACACCCAGTAATGAGTAAAAGGCGTGATGATATATTTATTTATTTTTTTATTTAAGTCGTGGAAAAAATAGTATACACACCTCGTGCCAGAATTTTTGTTTTTCTTAATGTATAATATACTATTTTGTTATCTATCTATGGTTAATTTATTAATATGTTATTTATTCTAACAAAATTAGATAAACGAATAATCAGAATACTGAAACATATAGATAAAATACGTAACATCTAATATAGAACTGGAACAGTTAAATCTATTTGAAAGTTTTCTCACTCGAGATAATAGTTTACTTACCTCTCAATGAAAACAAATTCCGCCCAAAAAGTGGATCAATATCTTGAGTGATAAAGGAACGATGGTCGACAAAATGATCAAAATCTTTTATTCCTATTTGTTTAATTAGATTTATATCTTTTAACATTAATGTTGCAATACTCAATTGATATAATCCAATGTATCTGTAAATAGTAATTATATTATGTAACATATGTATAAATTTAGGACAAAGAATAATTAATTAATGATTATTCCAGATTTTGAAAATAAATAAAAAAGTTAGATTTTTTTTCGTAACACATGCACAAGAAACATGTTTTTATTCCTTAATTTTAGAGAGAGAAACACTGCTTTTCTCCCCTAGGGAGAGACACATAATGTTTCTTTCCCTAGGTAGGATGTTTCTCTCCCTAGAGACTACGATTATTAGCTGTTTGCGGTGTTTCCTAGGTAACTAGTTACGCAACCCATATTTGACATTTGTCCCGATAAGACGGTAATTTTTGTGCACTTGTTACGAAAAGTATAATATGCTTCACGGGAGGGCGCGATTATCCCTTGTGTGAAGTTGGCAAACCGAAACGTAAGCGAGGGCCGAAGGCGGGAATAATAGCTTGTTTCCCTCCCTTGATGCATAACATACTATATTCTAGATCAAATACAGGTTGTGTCTATACCTCTGCACGAAACTTTAATGACATATATAATTTGATATACTGATTACAGAACAAAAAGAATTTTTTTTTCTCTTAAAATAAAATTAAACTTATCAGCTCGTATAACAGGTGAGTGAGAATGAATTTAAAACAATTCTGCAGATTTGAATAGTCACAAGCGTCCGTAGAACTCGGGTAGCTATTAATTTTTTGTCAGATAACAAGAACAAAAGCGAAAATGATAAATTTAAAGTCAAATTAATGACAGAAAAATTCGGATGACGCCTGGATCAACTAGCTATTGTCAAATGGCAACAAGTTTGAGAAAAACTGGAGAATTATTTTTTAATTTATGGAACTCTAGACGATATTTTTTAGATCACGAAATGAATTCAAACAGAGGCATTTTACTTTACACGTTGACAACAACCTACTTCATATTTGACTAACAAACAAAAGTTATAATGAGAATTTACCCATATGTGGGAACCAATAGAATAAATTTGTTTGAAAATGAATAAATGAAATGAAAGCTATTTTGATAGTTTTTCACTGTAATTAAATCTCCTTGGTCAGCAATAAAATAAATGCTATTTTTATAAACGTCAATTAAAAAAAATTCTATGGAAATAATAAAATCTCCATGGGGAACTGCTTCTACAGAAGAAATTGTTGCTTGTTAAATTGTCACGGAAAATATAACTCCTAATATGATAATTGTCAAATAATATTTTGACATGAATTTAAATTCGTTGTTACGGAAATATTATTGGTAATTATATCACTTGTTGTATTAGTTATTCTCGATAATAATTACAAGAGCTTTATCCTCAATATAATAATGGCAGAATGGATTAAAATGCACACACATGTCAATGAATAAAGCATTTCATCGATTTAAAAAAACATCAGAAAATAGTACAAGTAATTTTGTTAATTACAAAGCAACAAACAATTTTCATCAATTTAAATCTACCCCTGTGGCTCCTCCTCCACTAATATCTTTGGACGCCGTGATTTGGCGGCTGGTAACCGCACTTCACGCGAAAAAATATATCACATACCGAGATCTGCTTAGGTAGAGTGCCACATCCAGTAATGGGTAAAAGGCGTGATGATATATTTATTTATCAAAACATTTACTTACTGAGTTACACAGACGTAATGTGGGTTATCAGCTCTGACAAATTATACAGATATTACAATTTAAATATCAAGTTGATATCTCGCTAGAGACATTAAATAAATAGAAATATTGGCAAATCTGCAGAAGAGCTACTTCACCTTCGATTTCGCTGAAAATTTGTGAAAAGTTTCCTCTCAGCGAGCAGAATATAGGAAAAATACGAACAATTAGCAATCGAAATTATTTGACCTTGAAATCGAAAAAAACACCAATAACCATGCCTAACCTAGTACAGAACGCATTTAGGCATGGTTATTGGTGTTTTTTTTTATTTCAAGGTCAAATAATTTCGACCGCCAATTGGTAGTATTTTTCCTATATTCTGCTCGCTGAGAGGAAACTTTTCGCAAATTTTCAGCGAAATCGAAGGTGAAGTAGCTCTCCTGCAGGTTTACCGAAATATTTGCAGATATCAAGAAGAGATGAACATGATATAGATATATTCGTTACTTGAATTATAATAGGGCTCCTGAATTAATTGAGTATTTTTGACTTTTACTTATAATAATTTTGCAAAAAATGTAAGATAAAAATTCAGTTCTAATCGAAGTGACAAACAAGTTCGTCTTATTTCATTTACCTTGAATTAGTAGAATTGTATATTTCTTCAATCCAGTCAGGAAAAGTTTGTTTCTTCAATAAAAATCTTCCCATATTACCAACAAACGCTACCGGTTGCACAAATGGCACTTTTAATTTATCCCATTGTTGAAAAGGCCTAACACCTTTTACATAAACAAATATTACCACAAATATTAATACAACCCAAATGATCATATTGAATTAGAATTGTTGATTGTAATGTTCTGTTACAGAATTTAGATTGAACTATGAAAATGCAGCAGGTCTCACGAGTATTTCAACAATTTCGTTATCTTATCAGCACTGCCCTCAACTAAAATTTTGCTTAAAAAATTATGCATATAATAGCATATCCTAATAAAAATACCTAATCGGTTATTGACTTTATATTTATGTAAAATAATGTCCTTGTAGTCACGTTATTTTATTTTGTTATCAGTGGTTTAGATACAAATCAAGTTCAAAATACGAAAAAATTATATAACTAATAGTGATAATTTCGAATAATATGAGTAATATATATTGCGTTTATTACAAATGTTGTTATCTTATCTCATTTAGTTGTATTAGGTACTAATAATAAATTTATAATTAAAAATGCTAGTGTGCATTCAAAATAATCGGTTATTGACTTGATTAGATGCAAAATAATATTGGTTATCCCATGAAAATGCACTTTGCTATCGTATTTTGACCTGATAGAAGTGAGATTAGAATAGGTTGTAGTTAATTAGTTCGTCAACCTTTCAAACTAGTCAACAAATTTTCAACTCTTATTTTACCTTTTTTCCTAATTCACAAAAATATGTATGCTACAGTATTATAACACAAGTGTTAAACCTTAATACTTATTATAGGAATAAATACAGAGTGGTAAATCGCGACACCGGAACATGGACTTTAACATATCAAATTATATTTTTATAATTTTCTGCTTTCCTTATTATTTTAGAGAAAAAAGCTTCAAATAAATGTTGTAGAGCATAAAATTCTACATTGGAATCAAAGACTGAATTATATTTGTATGTTCTATAACACCAGAAATTAAATTGTAAATAAAAAATATAAAATAAACACTTGGCTAAGTTTCACAAAATTCAGCCTCCAAGTCACCTTATGAGGGCATCGTCAGAGAATGGCCAGCACAGTTAGTAACCATAGACGCGTTTCGCTCTTATTAGAGCTCATCAGTATGGTATAACTCACTTCTTCACCTAAAACAAAGTTCACGTGAAGAAGCTGGTGACGAATTTTGTGAAACTTAGCCAAATGTTTATTTTATATTTTTTATTAAACCTAGTTTCATCAAGTGTATGGATGACAATTAATTTTGTCTTTGTTGTTATTTAAATTGTAAATGTTGAAAGTTAGGTTAAAAATAGGGATAACCATGGAAATTAAACAAAATTGTCAGAAGAAAAAATAATTTTGAATTATTAATTTTTATGATAGATTGCAGTAAATGAAATTCTCTTTATGTAAAAGTGTTGAAGGTTCTGAAAAGTCAAACCGACAATTAAAAAATATGCAACACAATTTTTATTACAGACTTGAATTTTGTTTGACAAATAATGGAGAATTATTATAATAAATAAATAAATATATCATCACGCCTTTTACCCATTACTTAGTGTGGCTCTCTACCTTAGTAGATCTAGGTAAGTGATATATTTTTACTGCGTGAAGTGCGGGTACCAGCCGTCAAATCACGGCCCCCAAAGAAGTTTGTGGAGGGGGAGCCACAGGGATAGATTTAGTTTGGTGCAAATTTTTTGTCAGCTGTGGGGATCGAACCAGGGTTCTCAAGATCCACAGCCCGACTCGATATCACTGAGCTACCTACCCCATTTATTTAGATTTATTCGAGCATTTAATTTAAGATAATTCTGAGTTTATTCTATATTAAATTTAAAATATTACAAAAACTTTTATTTTTACGGTGATTTTCAGAACCATAAACACTTTTACAAAAAGATTATTACTAATATAACATTATAATATTTTTATTAATAGCTTTAATATAATCATTTAAATTTGCTGTAACGATATTTATGATTATTGGCTAAAAAAAGTGATATAAGAAGTCATATGTATTATAATTTTACATTTTAAAAAGATAAATTATAATACAATAAATGACAATAAGTATCTTCACTTCTTTGAACCATTTCTTAATGTTATAGCTCTGCAAAAGCAGATCTCGGTAAATCAGAAATTTCAAAATTTGTATTTTTAACGTGAAATCTGAATTGCCATCATCAGTAAGTAGTGAGATCTGAATACTAGTGATGCAACGAATAGTAAATCTGCCGAATACCGAATATCGAATATTAGGCGGAACCGTGTGCCGAATAGCCGAATATTCGGCGAATATTCTGCACATTTTTGGCGTCAAATGATAAACCGGTGGGGATTGGCGGAGCAAAATTGCGCTCCTCCCCCTTCAGCAGATCCCTTTGCAAATGACATGTTGTGGCTAGTTCGTTTGCACATCAGTGCAGTTTAAACTTTAAAGAAGGATACAACGCGCAAACTGTTATTTATATGTAAAAGCGTACAATATAATATGGCTTCCACAAATAAGAAGAAATCGTATGTATGGACTTTCTTTATTGAAACTGAGGATTCAAGAATGGTGAAATGTAAATTATGTGATACCAAGATTTCACGTGGAGGGAAAGGAAGGCAGGCTACTACGTCAGGAATGATGAACCACATAAAAAACAAGCACAAAGATGAGTTTCGTCAGATGCAGGCTAGTTCGAGCCAAGGTTCCACTTCATCTTCCAGTAAGTCTTCTTTATGTCAAACACCAAGAAAAGACCTCAAGCAATTGGACCTTTTTGAATGCCAAGAAAAATTTAAACATTGGGACGTATACGACGTAAGGGCTAAAGAATATCACTATTTAATTGCTGAAATGCTAGCTGTTGATAACGAGTCTGTTACTATGGTTGAGAGACTTGGTTTCACTAGGCTTATGAAGAAAGCTTTACCACGGTACAATATACCAAGTCGACCTTTTTTTATGGATAAAATAATACCGGAAATTTACAATAAGACGGTGGACAAAATTAGAAATATGTTAACTGAAACTGATGCCGTTTCTGTAACGACTGACATGTGGACTTGTCTACATAATAATGCCAGTTTTTTGAGCTTCACGGCACACTGGCTGACTTGCCAGTTTGAACTAAAACACGCAGTTTTAAACATAAAACACTTTGAGGGTCAGCACACTAGTCAGAATATTTCCTGTGCCCTTCAAGAAATACTCAACATATGGAACATCGATCGATCAAAAATTCATGTTGTTGTACATGATAATGGCCGAAATATAGTAAAAGGCGTAAGGGATGCAGGTTTTGTATCCGTAAATTGTTTCATACATTCACTCCAGTTAATTGTGATAGACTCTTTAAAAATCCAGCCAGAGGTCGGCGAAATGATTGCTGCCGGGAGAAGAATTGTAACTCATTTCAATCACTCTGGTACAGCACAAGAACAGCTTCACAGAATTCAATCAGAGCTGAATCTTCCACAGCACAAGTTGGTGCAGGACGTAAACACGAGATGGAATTCGACCTTTTACATGTTAGAACGGCTACTGGAACAAAAACGTTCAATATCCTTGTACCTCACAGATTCTAATATCTCAAATTTGTCTGCTGAACAATGGGAATATTTAGAACAAATTTTAAAATTGCTACAACCATTTGAAGAGGTAACAAAAATCACAAGTGCCGGTTATTCGTGCATTTCTGAAACCATTCCGCACGTTGCTACCCTCATGCGTTATTACAACAAAGAAGAAACTGCTAAGTTGACACCTAAATTACACAATATGAGACTTTCTATACAACAGGGATTAAATAGCCGATTCTCTTACTTAAAAATTGATAAGATTTTTATGATGGCAACCATACTAGATCCGAGGTTTAAAATGAATTTATTTTTTGATCGACTTCATGGAGAAAAAGGACGTCAATGTCTTCTTCTGGAAGCTTTAAGAGCAAGTTGCGATATAAGTAGTGACGAAAGTCCGTCATCTTCTCCTAGTAAGAAGAGGATAACTGCAGAAAATAATCCTGATTCAACCTCAAGTTTCTGGAGTTGTTACGATGAAATAGTGACAAGACAAACAAGTTCTGGTTCTGATGATACTGACAGTGATGTTACAAATGAAAAAAATTTGATATCAAAAGAACTTCAAGCTTATTGTAAAATTAAATGTATATCACATTTTGATAATCCATATACATGGTGGGCAACCAATAAAAATCTATTCCCGCATTATTTAGCAAAATTTGCTAGAATTTATCTTTCTTCCCCAGGGGGCAGTGTTTATTCAGAGAGACTTTTATCAGAAGCAGGTAGAGTGTACGAGGAAAAAAGAAATAGATTGCTTCCGTCGAATGCGGAAAAACTCGTTTTTTTACACCATAATTTGCCACTTTTAAATTTTAATTATAATTAACCTTTCATTAGTTATTGATTATATTATTTATTATTATTATTAGTAATTGACATTATTTATTATATTCTTATTGTTTAGTTATTGACAGTATTTGTTATTTTATTTGTATTTCTATTATACTGATTGAATAAATATTTACATAATAAATAAAATATACATGTGTTTTTTTTATATATAGATTAATAAATTGAATGCCAATATTACGCAACCGCTGTTCATGTTTTAGATGTGTTATGTCAAACTCTTCGGTATTCGGCCGAATAGTAAACTACTATTCGGTATTCGGCCGAATAGTGAAACAGCTGCCGAATAGGCAGAATACCGAATAGTTGCCTAATATTCGTTGCAACTCTACTGAATACTTTCAGTAAAGAAAATAGTATTGAGTTTTCAGTACTAAAATATATTTTTTGCAAAATAGCTAACAGAAATAGAATCCCAGACCACCCAGATGACAAGTCATTAATTAAAATACTAATCGAGTTAAATGATAAAATCTAGTTCTTGCATACAGTTCAACCAATTGGCTTAGAAGCTATCTTTCATTGGTTCAGGGGCGGTCACAGTAAAAAGAGGCGGGACGATGATTATTTTCCTCGTTTTTCCAATTCAACAAGCATCTAAATTCACCCTCCGAATATGTACCAAATTTTGGTTAATTTTTTATTTATTTTATTTATAATTCATGATTTTATTATAAAGATAATATGTATGGGGTAGGTGACTCAGGAGTATCGAGTCGGCCTGTGGATCTTGAAAACCCTGGTTCGATTCCCACAGCCGACAAACAATTTTCACCAAATTAAATCTACCCCTGTGGGTCCCTCTCCACTAACATCTTTGGAATCCGTGATTTTACGCGAAGAAATATATCATTTACCGAGATCTGCTTTGCCAGAGTGCCACGCCCAGTAATGGGTAAAAAGCGTGATGATATATTTATTTATTTGATAATATGTAGTTTTAACCGTTAAAATTTCAACATCTATGGCCAAGAAAGAACAGTAGCGGACTAAGGAAAAATAATTCCCAAGGCAAGGTTTTCTTTCGAATATTTATTTTTTAATACAAAAATAATTAAAACATTTATATGATACAATAAGTAGAAATTAAATTTAAAATAATGTATTTCTGCATTGAATCTTTTTTCTTTTTTTTTAATTTATATATCGGACCAACTACTTAGGTCATATGCCGATATGTCCTTTGTATGGCCGCCACGGGCGGGACCCGAACCCACGACCTTATCGTCGTCAATCGGGCCCTCAACTCGCGCGGCCATCACGCGGGACAAAGCATTGAATCTGTTTTAATTTTGTATATGTTGTATGTGCACCGCCAGAGGCGTCACCATGGAGATCTATATTTGAGAAACAAGCCTTTTGATTCAATGTTGTTTGAGTTGTTTTGATTATTTTGACAGTTTTTTGTATTTTGAGTTCAACAATAAACGCAGTAAGCACACAGAGCCTACCCATTATTTACAACAATATGCTTTAAATAATTCAGTAGAATCGTGTCGACGTATAGATTTGAAAATCCAAATTCGATTACCAAAACCGACAAACTTTACTCCACATTAAAATTATCCCTGTAGCTTCCCCATCATTAATAACATTTGACGGCTGGTAACCACATATACAAAATATATCACTTTCCGAGACCTGCTTCAGCAGAGTGCCACACCTAGTAATGGGTAAAAGGCGTGATGATATATTTAGTATTTTATATCTTGAGTAAAAATTAAGAAATTTCAGGTCCCAGATAGTTGACCAGTCTGCCCTTGAAAAAGAATAGATAAAGAAAATTAATTTCAATTTTACTACATGCAACTTATTTTATGGTGTAATTTGAATTAATCGGACCCAGATATATTTCTATTTGTTAATTAAAATAAATAAATAAATATATAATCACGCCTTTTATCCATTACTCGGTAAGTGATATATTTCTTCGCGTGAAGTGCTGTTACCAGCCGTCAAATCACGGCCCCTAAAGATGTTAGTGGAGGGGGAAATTTAAATTGGTGAAAATTGTTTGTTTCGGATAGGTGGCTCAGTGGTATCTAGTCGGCCTGTGGATCTTGAGATCCCTGGTTCGATTCCCACAGCCGACAAACAATTTTCACTAATTTAAATTTACCCCTGTGGCTCCCCCACCGCTATCATATGTGGGGGCCGTGATTTGTCGGCAGGTAACCGCACTTCACGCGAAGAAATATATCACTTTCCGAGATCTGTTTCGACAGAGTGCCACACCTAGTAATGGATAAAAGGCGTGATGATATATTTATTTATTTATTTAAAATTGTTTGTCGCCTGTGAGAATCGAACCAGGGTTCTCAAGATCCACAGGCCGACTCGATACCTCTAAGCCACCTACCCCATATTTGTTAATTGAACTCAAATCTTTGAACCCAGTTACTCTCGCTGGTGATTCTTTATTTTGTAACGATAATTTTGAACTATAAACTATCGGCAGGAATTCTTTAATCGGTATCTAAATAGACGTAGTCCTAAGGTGCAGGAAGGATGGACCTACAAGTACCAGCCAATCAAGATGCTTGTTTGAGGTGAATATAATTTTAATCCTTATTGAAAGTAATAATTCGAGCCACTAAATATTTTTTATGGGGTAGGTGGCTCAGTGGTATCGAGTCGGCCTGTGGATTTTGAGAACCATGGTTCGATCCCCACAGCCGACAAACAATTTTCACCAATTTAAAATCTACCCCTGTTGCTCCCTCTGTACTAATATCTTTGAGGGTCGTGATTTGACGGCTGGTAACCGCACTTCACGCGAAAAAATATATCATTACCGAGATCTGCTTAGGCAGAGTGCCACACCCAGTAATGGGTAAAAGGCATGATGATATATTTATTTTATTTTATACTAAATATTTTGAATGAAATGTTAAAACTGTTAAAAACAGTTGACTTATTACGAATGATTTATTCTTAGGTACTGCGTACAAGATATGCTTAAATAAATCAAATATTCATATATTTGTGTTAATAGTTTTGCGTTAGTATCTTAGGTATTAGTCGACGATTAAAAATTGAAAGATATTTGCGTCATTTATTTGTAATTACATCACATATTTTTAAATTTATAAAATAGCAATTTTGATATTTAACCTATAAAATGAATAGGTATCAACAAAGACAAAATTAATTGTCATCCATACACTTGGGGAAACTAGGTTTAATAAAATATAAAATAGGTACCATCTGATTTTGGAAGATTTTATAATTAAATTTGATCTGAAAGAATGATTATTTAAAATATATTGTTATATTTATTCTACAAATTCAACTATTACGAGCACGTGTAGTTGCACAAACCAAATATTTATTTTATTAATACTTATTATAAAATATATTTAAATGTAATAATATGAAGAAAGAAATAGAATTTAAAAAACAAAAAGTACATTTAGAAATATTTTATCTAACTGGTAGAACCACGACAACGCCGATCGTCTTTTGTTATTGTTGATTGTTGATTTGTAGAGGTGTTTGGTGACGCTGTAATTTTACTAACTTTTTATTAAGATTTTGTTATTAGATTTGCGATTTAAAGTACAAACTTAATTTTAAACGCTTTATAATAAAGTCACGGTCATTTTAATGTATAACACATAGTGCGGGTCAAAAGATTTACAACGAAAATCTTTGTAAAAACATTGTTCATTCTTTAGTGGTTGAAAAATTCATCATGGCGGCATGGCGTATACGTGCTAAGTGGTAATAAATATTTAATTATTTTTTTATTTCCGTATAATTATATAAAATATGATAAAAAAATATTATTCTTGACTCGATGAATTAATAAGAAAAAACAACTTAGTGGAATATGCAGTCTATTTATTTATATATCTTCTTTATTTTTAATAACTAATTAAATTAATTGTATTAGCTTTCTTTATTAGTAAAATTTTAAAAGTTATACTTTCGAAATAAATAAATATAATAACAAGTTATTTTTAAATTAACCAGTCATAGGGCCCAAACGTTGATATATAATTATAGTTTTATGTTTGCATTAATTGTCATCATTTTAATTAAAAATCCATATTAAATAGTATGTTATGTATCAAGGGAGGAAAACAAGCGATTATTCCCGCGTGTGAAGTTGGCAAACCGAGACGTAAGCGAGGGCTGAAGGCTCGAGCGGAAGTAGAGGTTTGCCAACTTCACATAAGGGATAACCGCGCCCTCCCGTGAAGCATATTATACTTTTCGTAACAAGTGCACAAAAATTACTCTCTTATCGGGACAAATGTCAAATATGGGTTGCGTAACTAGTTACCTAGGAAACGCCGCAAACAGCTAATAATCGTAGTCTCTAGGGAGAGAAACATGTCCCTAGGGAGAGAAACATGCTACCTATGGAAACATAATATTTCTCTCCCTAAGGGAGAAAATAAGAACGTGTTTCTCGTGCATGTGTTACGAAAAGTTTGTTTACTGTTTGTTAATTAAAGGAAAAATATTTTTTCGCGTCCTTTGCTGGAAAATAATTAAATGACATTTTGTTTTATTTAAACAAAGACAAACATTTATGTTTTCTCAAGGCATATATTTTGTATTTTTATAATGTTATATTTATTTGCAGATACTGTGGCAGTCCGAGAGTGCTGAGGTTGCTGATCAGAGTTGAAGTAGAGTCTCTGCAGGAGCAGTCAGAGATCAAAGGTAAGTTAAAATTTCTTTAATCGTTTTGTCTCCTATATGGACAGGATTACGATAGATTGCCGATTACATATATGAGCAGATTCCTTGACAGCATAATTAATTTGTTCTTATATTATCGTAAAAAATCCGATCATACATTGTCAATTTATAACATATGACTTCGACTGAACGTACAGTAATGAAGATAATTTTAAAGTTAAATTTTTATGAAAGAAAAATTCGGATGACGCCTGGATTCGAACCAGGGACCCTCCGGTTGCCGGGCAGAGATGTTAACCGCTACACCACGTCACCTGTGTCCGACGTATGGCTTCAACCGAATTTAACTTTAAAATTATCTTCATTACTGTACGTTCAGTCGAAGTCATATGTTAAAAATTAGTTCGTGGAATGATTCCCTATAAATCAGAACTGTGTCGCTGTAGACGAAACCCGTTGTCAATGCCTATCATAGATATAGGAGTCTTTGGGATCGATGCTACGTTAGACACTATGAAAGAAGAATTCGGTTGAAGCCATACGTCGGACACAGGTGACGTGGTGTAGCGGTTAACATCTCTGCCCGGCAAGCGGAGGGTCCCTGGTACGAATCCAGGCGTCATCCGAATTTTTCTTTCATAAAAATTTAACTTTAAAATTGTCAATTTACTTTTGATTTAGATTTATTAAATAATTAATTAGGTAGGTACATAAGAAACATTAAGTTGTTGTATTTGCCATCTACAAAACGTCACTAGGAGTACAAAAATCTTCATCTTCACACATTTTTGACACACATGCACTTAAATTTTTCACATAAATTTTATAGTTGAATTTGAATAATAAAGAACTGTTTATTTAGCTCTGTCTCTAGGGGTTACGAGACTTTTAACGGGCTATCCCTTGTAATAGTATGTTATGCATCAACGGAGGGAAACAAGGGATAATCGCGCCCTCCCGTGAAGCATATTATACTTTTCATAACAAGTGCACAAAAATTACTCTCTTATCGGGACAAATGTCAAATATGGGTTGCGTAACTAGTTACCTAGGTAACGCCGCAAACAGCTAATAATCGTAGTCTCTAGGAAGAGAAACATCCTACCTAGGGAGAGAAACATAATGTTTCTCTCTCTAAAATTAGGGAATAAGAACGTGTTTCTTGTGCATATGTTACGAAAAAAATTATAATGAGCTGTTAACATTGATAACATGACAACATATCTAATTTGAAACGTTTGACACTTAAATATTTTTTGATTAAACAAAATTTGTCAGATTTTCAGTCTACCTTTAATGAAAATTTTAGTTATTGCGTTTATAATACTGCAATTAATTTTATTAAATATAAATATATTGCGATTCAAATGCCCATAAAACATTGTACAATGCTTTCCCGTTACCTGAAATGTACAGGATCTCACAGATAACAGGAGAGCGCTAGCCTGCTCTCCTGTTACCTTTCTATGCTCGCCTGTAAATTTCTGTAGGTCTTGCAATGTTATTGTTTGATTGTCATACAAAAAGTATGTGGTTACTAAACAACGAACACCTACGTTTATGTTTTCGTGACCAAAATATTTAACATATTAACATTAACATAAATTTTTAATACTTTTATAATTAAAATATAATCGTAGAAAGAATATTGTATGTAACTCTTGCAAAAAGTATATTTATTTCGACTACGTCTTACACATTTCGTGCTGTAAATATCTACTTTTTACACTTGATACATAAATAACTATTAAGAATTCTTCACGTTAAACATCAATGTCATATTGGTAGTCAATGTTTTATACACATTTATAACAAATAAAAAATCATTTATTGTAAAAAAAAACATCAAAATAAATAATAATAAATAGGTTACAACATATAAATAATTAATACAACGATTCGTCAACAATTAAAATTAAGGATAAACATTATTTAAAACATCGTCATCGTACAAAGAATTGTATTCATTACCACCCAAAAGAAAAATTTCTTTATTCGGTTTACCATTAAAAACAAAATTACCATCCAATCTATGTAGAAGACTGTCTTTAACATTTTCATTACTATTTTGTAAGTTCGGTGAAGGGCTTAAAGGCACCTGCGACCACTGATAGATAGTAACAGGTCTCCCGTTTCCTAAAAATGGTAGTGGAACGTTCACTAAGTCGTGTGCCCCATTCTGGGGGCTGGAAACGTAGCCCAATCCTGGAATAAACGAGTAAGGAATCGGTGGCATCCTTATGTAATAGATAGGACTGTTGGGATCTTTAATTCCGGGTAAATTGGTGGATATTTCTTTCGAGAGTGCCATGTTCGATGTAGGCCGGATGAAGTCGAATAAAAACTTTGGTTTTCGGGCGATCTCTTGCGCAGCAGATGTTAAGCTGGTAAAGTGGAGTAATGTGAACAGCAGGGTGCAAATTCTGAAAATTCAAAATAATTTTAAAATAATGGTTGTACTTGATCGGCTAGAGATATCACGTCACAGACAATAGTTCGCAACTTCAAACTTTTTCGTTAATTTTAACTTGTAACTAAAATAGTTATTTGTGTACTAAGAGCGTAAGTGATTCTTTGTTACTCGAACACGGTTATTGGAACAAAGACATTTTACACTCGTGATACAAACATAATTTTTTCTATGATTGCATCTTAAAATTATTAGAAAAACGTTACGTACTGAAAATAATATCATTCTGTCAACTATCAATATGACAAGTTTCTGTTTTGTTTGTATCCCTGGTAACTATTGAAGTAAGCGCGCATCAATATCTTTACGATGACAAATGAGAGGGTAATTGTCAACTTTTCATAGCAATCGTAGAAAAATATAATTACATTGGTTAGAATTAAAGTAAATTACACATCCAATTGTTGGAAAATTGTTGAAACTCTATAGTTAGCACGATCGATTTACAAGCGAAAGTTTACGGAATCAAATTCCACTGACTTGTATTAAAATGCGGGCAAATGGTTTGAATTCCGTTATAAATTATACCTAGAGATGTTGCGAAACTATTGATACTAGTTCAATATCGATAGATTCTTTTCGATACCAATTATTTTAGTACTCGATATCTTTGTTTCGATATTTTATCGATAGCGATAGAATTTCACAACTTTTTCTACTACTGAAAACTTAAATGTGATTATTCCTGTAACTTTTATTTATACTACATACTCGTATTTCAACTATTTTTAAATACATGTACTCATTATTTTGCTACAATAATTTAATTTATTTAAATAGGTACTGGATGTGGCACTCTGCCGTAGCAGATATCGGTAAGTGATATATTTCTTCGCGTGAAGTGCGGTTACCAGCCATCAAATCACGGCTCTCAAAAATGTTAGTGAAGTGGGAGCTACAGGGGTTTATTTAATTTGGTGAAAATTGTTTGTCGGCTGTGGAGATCGAACCAGGATTCACAAGATCCACATATAATATAATAAGTAAGACAATTAATTCTTCTTTATGAAATTGAAATGATTTTTCAATGACATACAACACTAGTGGTTCTTTTCATTTACCGGACATTGTCCTTTCAATCATTGACCCCCAATTTCACCTACGCATATATTTTTTTGCCTTTCTTGCAACAAGCTTACGTTCATTAAACTAAACCACTCTAACTGTCTGATATCCTCTCATTTTTCTTAAAATCGTAATCATACATCAATTTAATTTAATTTAATGGAGTTAGTGGTCTAGTGGGTTTGCAGTCGGCTTGCGATTCTTGAGGATCCGAGTTCGATTCCCGCAACCGACAAACTGGCTTTCACCAATTTAATATCAACTCCTGTGGCTCCCCCTCTACTATCAATTTTGGGGGCCGTGATTTGACGGCTGGTAACCGCATTTCACGCGTAAACATATATCACTTACTGAGATCTGCTACGACACAGTTCCACACCCAGTAATGGGTAAAAGGCGTGATGATATATTTATTTATACATCAATTTATTTCAGACATAATTCCGTCTCGTGTATCTCCACATTGTCCTCAAATAACTTATTTTCATGATAATTATTAAATAATTATTTTCGAAGCATTCAAATAAAAAAAAATTAGCTACATGTAGCTAAGATTGAGGATGAATAATTGTGCGGACATCGTACTCATATGAATAGATAAATAATAGTTATTTATGGTACAAGTGTGTTATATTACAAATAAGTCACGCGAGAAAATATTAGTCCACGAGGCCGCAGGCCGAGGGGAATAATTTTCTGAAGTGACTTATTTGTAATAACACACGAGTGGCATACGAAATTTTATCCAACAACTACAATTAAGACATTAAAATATAAATTTTGACACAATTGTCTACATTTCAAATAATATTCTAGTTAGCCATACTTTCTTGTTTTGTTGTCTAGGTTACTCAAATTTATTAAATAAACAAAGTTGAAAAAAGGTTGCAGCTGTAGTATTTGAAGTGGAAGACGAGAATTTTATTCCCGAAATAATCATTAAGGAAGCGGAAAAAATGGTTGTTGATATTTTACCAAAAAAGTCTAGAAGTTCCTATGAAAAAGAATTGCATATGTTTGAAGACTGAATGACAACTAGAAACGTCAAAGGTATGAATGAAAGTGTTTTTCATAGGAAGTTCTAGATTTTTTTGGTAAAATATCAACAACCACTTTTTCCGCTTCCTTAATGATTATTTCGAGAATAAAATTATCGTCTTCCATTTCGAATACTACAGCTGCAACCTTTTTTCAACTTTGTTATATTTAAACTCAACAGTGAGTTACAAGTCATAATTTATGCGTGACTTATGACTTATAACTCACGTGTGACTTATAAGCCACTTTACTAATCTAAAATGACAACAATAATGACTTTATAAGTAGTGGGTGTTGGATAAATGTGTTTAAAGTTTTATGATGTGAGAGAAAGTATGTTCCATTCATCATATTTCAATTTGTTTAGCAAACCATTTAATTCTTATGTTTGTACAAAATTAAACCCTTTTCTACGATCGTGCGAATTGTGAATCATTATGTACTCATTTTCAGTGCAAAATAGTATGTTATGCATGAAGGGAGGGAAACAAGCGATTATCCCCGCGTGTGATGTTTGCCTACTTCACACAAGGGATAATCGCGCTCTCCCGCGAAGCATATTATACTTTTCGTAACAAGTGCACAAAAATTACTGTCTTATCGGGACAAATGTCAAATATGAGTTGCATAACTAGTTACCTAGGAAACGTCGCAAACAGCTAATAATCGTAGTCCCTAGGGAGAGAAACATCTCCCTAGGGAGAGAAACATGCTACCTAGGGAGGATGTTTCTCTCTCTAAAATTAGGGAATAAGAACGTGTTTCTTGTGCATGTGTTACGAAAAGAGTTTTTGCACGTTTTAACGTAACGTACCAAATAAATATTTTTGATGTTTGAAAAAAAAATATATCATCACGTCTTTTACCCATTACTGGGTGTGGCACTCTGCCGGAGCAGATTTCGGTAAGTGATATATTTCTTCGCGTGAAGTGGGGTTACCGGCCGTCAAATCACGGCCCCGAAATATGTTAGTGGAGGGGGATAGCCACAGGGATAGATTAAATTTGGTGAAAATTGTTTGTCGACTGTGGGGATCGAACCAAGGTTCTCAAGACCCATAGGCCGATTCGACACCACTGAGCCACCTACCCCATGTTTGAAATGTAACAAGTAATTAGACAAAACTCGATCGTAGAAAGAATAGTGTATGCAACTCGTGTTAAAAGTGTTTTTATTGCACTTATAGGTATGTTTCCCGCTCCGTGTAATAAAGTGACACTTGTACCACTTGTTGCATAAGTGACTATTTCAGCAAAGGTTTTTTTTTCTTAAATAATTTAAAACACTTAAACAATACTTGCGTAAATTTAAAGTACATCTCCATAGTATCAGCCCCTAAAACACTCCACAAAAAGAAACAATAATCAACAGGATTCTTTGCCTCGTAACAACATCAACAGGTGGATCGAGTGTCTAACTGATGTGATAGTGATCTTTCACTCGTATTTATACTGTTTCAACACCCACTATCGTTTGTTAGTCGCCTCAGTTCTTTTCTGTTTTGCTTCAGTGGTAATATATGTAATTACATGCCTGTTTATCCGTCATTTAAATAACAAACTAAGTGAGAAAATTTAAAAGAGAAAATATTGAGAGCAACAACAAAACTTTTGAGTTATATGTGTCAGTACGTGCTGGATTGTAGAAAATGAAGAAAAAATCTTCGCTTCTGTTACGGTTAGATGCGCGACGATAGTATTTGGTTAGAAAATGATTTGTCAAAATTATAATTGATTTCTTGTGAGGTTTTTGTTTTGTTTTACACATTATACGTCAAGCAAGACTGCGGAAAGCGTATTATTTATGTCTACAATACATTTAAAAAGAGAAAGAATCATGTTTAATGATAATCATTATTAAATTAACACTTTTACGGTGTAAAAATTAATTAGTGGAAAAGATTCTTGAATTTATTTAACATTTGTACTGTTAGAAATATTTTTGCACAATTAAATTAATTTAAATGACCACATTATTTTTGCGCAGTTAAAATTCATGCAAATTAAATTTACCGTTTAGTGCAAATTAAACGACACCTTATTTATTTGTTAACGAACTAGTTTAAATCGCTTATACTTAGGGGAAAAATAGAGCAAAAAATTATAAATTGCACATTCTAATTATTGTTGGTAATTTGTTTACAGGAATTTGTTGTACCTCAATGGTAATACGCTTGCCTCACAAGCACAAGTACTCCATTTGCTTCAAGTATTTATAATTAATGTACTTATATTTTTTTTCAATAAATTATTCCTAATTTTATTCTATCGTATCCAAGGCAACGATCTGATTCAGTAACCTTCCAAGCAACAAAAACACTAGGCATAAATAATTATAATAATTACTTAAACACTTTTCTCACTAAAGAAAAAAATTACAGTCAATTAGACAAATAATTATGGAAATTTGTTCTATAAATATCACTTTATTTATTTGTGCAGCATCTTGAAAAAAATCTCTTAGTTTTTGTGGTTTCTAAGAATTCCGTGTAGATATGTAACTATGGATTCTTTTTTATCAAAATTATTAGGTCAATTGTTTTATCTTGAACCATTGTTAAGTCTACCAAACGTAGCTGTCTAAAAAAAATGTTCTACATTTTTTGAATTAATTTAGTTGAGATAAATTGTCATTTAGCTCTTGATAAATAATTAATTTAGATTGGACATTGAAAAAATATTATGACAGATAGTTCACAATAATTAAATATTCTTTGTTTTTGATTTAATTCAATTCTAATTACGCGTCACGTTGTAACTTCTAGTACATCTGATATTTATTTTAATAATTTAAACATTTAAAGATTTAGAGCTAACATTGATATTTGGAGTATTGACAAATAGTTATTTGTGTATTAAGAACGTAAAGTGATTCTTTGTTACTCGAACACGGTAATTGCAGCGCGAGCCGAAGGCGAGACCTACAATAATGCAAGAGGAACAAAGACACTTTACGCTCGTGATACACACATAATTTTTTCTACGATTGCATCTTAAATTATTAAAAAACGTATATGTACAGAAAATAAATTCGTTCTGTCAACTGTCAATATATCAAGTTTCTGTTTTGTTTGTATCCCTGGTAACTATTGAAATAAGCTCGCATTTAACATGTTTTTCGGGCGTTGCCATTGGAGACGCACGACAAAGATATTTTTCGATTGTTCCATAGAAAACATCAACTTTACGATGACAAATGAGAGCGTAATGTTAAACTTTTCATAGCAATCGTAGAAAAAGATATTATTCTATTGTTCCACAGAAAACATCATCTTTACGATGACAAATAAGAGCGTAATTGTCAACTTTTCATAACAAGCGTAGAAAAAATATATTAAAGAACAGAAATACAGAATTATAAAAATACCAATTTCAAAATTATATCTTTATTTACCTTATTCATCGTAGTCTTTACTTCTAATTGATATTATGTATGATCTTTTCGTGTAGAATTTCGATTAGGTTATAGATCGCATAATTTTAAGTTATTTTTAAATTTGTGTAGTTAAATTTCAGTTAGATATAAATTCACATATTTTTAAGCTCTTATAGTTATTGGGACTATTAAGATTTAAGTTCGATTATATATAATGTCGCGTAATTTTAAATCGAAATAGATTTAAGCTTTTATAGATATTTTATGGGGTAGGTGGCTCAATGGTTCCGACTTCCGAGTCGGCCTGTGGATCTTAAGAACCTTGGTTCGATCCCCATAGCCGACAAACAATTTTCACCAATTTAAATCTACCTCTGTGGCTCCTCCACTAATATCTTTGGGGCCGTGATTTGATGGCTTGTAACCGCACTTCACGCGAATAAATATTTCACTTACCGAGATCTACTTAGGCAGAGTGCCACGCCCAGTATTGGGTAAAAGGCGTGATGATATATTTATTTATAGATATAAACCGGTTAAATTTAATTTGTATAGTTTTGAATCCGATTATATTTTGAATTATTTAGTTTAATATCAGTAAGATAAATTTCGCGTATTTATTGGTCCATTTAGATTTAAATTCGCGTATGTTAAATTCGAGTAGATTTGAATTCTCGTAGTTCCAGTCTGGTTAGATATATAGCACAATCAATGAGAAGTATCAAATTTGACTTATTTAAATAGCAAAATGTTTTTATGAACTATCATTTACTGCTTTTAAGTTACGTTATAAATAGAAAAGTGCTAAATACGATAATCATACATTAAAAGTATCCGAAAGTTTATCCATAAATTTAAGTAGTTTTCAAGTTAGTTACTTCTTATTTCGATTAACATATCTTATCATACCATACCCTGACGCTTAGATTTGTTTCTGTTTTAATTTTAAAAGTATGTAGTTTAATAATTTTAAAATAAAACTCTAACCCACGTTCCGCTTTAATTAAAGAATAAAGTAATAATCATTTATGAGTTGCGACCCGTTAGCTAAGAGATGCTTATTTCGGATAGAGTTTAGCTGGGGCAGTTAGACATTCTGTTTCCGCTGAGAAGGATCCAGAATGGCTCTTCCTCTGTTTGACCTCTGAGGTGCTTTCCTTTTACCAGCAAGATCAGCTCCGAGTAACACTTAACTACCCTGAAAGCAATTTCGCAGTTCCTTTTAAACAAAGCAGATTGATCCGCATCTATTTAATTTCTTCATCCCTATTCCTACAAAAATTTTCAAGTAGATAATCCATGAACTGATTGCGGCGCGCAATGTGACTTTTTTGAAAGTTTGTTAATATTACAAATGATTTATTATAAGTTTTTGTCACTATAATGGCCTTTAAATCTATTTAACACAAATTGTCTTGTTGCAAAAATAATACGAAAAACGTTCCAGCATAAATGTATTAAAACAACCTTTCCTTTATGAAATTAAAAGCACAACTGGATAAAGTGATATTTATTTGCTATATACCGGGTGTCTACTTTTTTTCCGAAAATAGGAAATTCAATGTTACATTTTTGTTTTAGCGATATCTCTTTACCTATTACTTTTAGAACAAAATTGTACTGAAAAGAAATGTTCAGAATGAAAAACTGCATCCATAGAGTATAAGTTTGTTGTTCAATTGTTTCTTATGTCCGAGTTAAAAGCAAAAGAAAATCCACTCTTTAAAGCAATTATCAGAGTGCCATGAGAAATAAAACAATAACTTGTTTGTTGTGTCTGACATTATTTGACATATTGGACCAGAATTGTAAGCTTACTCTAATTTATTTATTTATTCGAGCATTTAATTTAATAATAAAATTAATTATAGCAACTATTATTTTCTTTTTTCTACAGAATCTAGATAAATAAATACCTATAATTAAGTTATCTAATTTGTTTTATTTCTCATGGCACTCTGATAATTGCTTTAAAGCGTGTATTTTATTCTGCTTCTAACTCGGATATAAGAAACAATTGAACGACAAATGCAGTTTTTCATTCTGAACATTTTTCTTCAATATACTTTTGTTCTAAAACTAATAGGTAAAGAGATATCGCTATATCAAAATTTTAACATTGAATTTCCTATGTTCGGAAAAAAAGTAGACATCCGGTATGTGAAAAATATTGTATATAAATCACAACATAAATTAATTGTGCAAATTATTTTATTGCGATTGATAAACCGGTCTTTATCAACTAAAATTATAACAATAAAATAAAAAATTCAATACATAAAATATATTTATTATTACATTACATTTAAAATACAAATAACAATCGTAATTTTTACCATAAAAACCACAAGAAATCATTTAGTTCGCCTCACAATTCTGCATGAGCTCTGTAAAAAGAATAAAAATATTAATTATTATTTTCAAAAATAATCCAAAATACATACTTTTGACAACGGATTTCAACTCTAGTACTGCTGGTGAATCTGGGAATTCATCCATGAAATTTTTTCCTTCATCGCAACATCTTGCTAATCTGGGATCTAGGGGTAAACTACCCAAAAATTCTACATTTAGTTCTTTGCACATGTCTTTGGCGCCTCCTGTTGTTGCAGGAAAGATTTCTGATCGCGTCTATACAGAAAAAATATATTTTAAACTGGTGTATATTCCAAAACTAGACACATTAAACTTGGATTAAACATAAAATTTAAGTAAAAAATGCTGGAATTGATGATTGGGAGCGTTAAAGTAATGGCCTATTGTCCTAGAAATAAAAGTGTTAAGTTTGATCCTGGCCAATTAATTTATAAAAATGTATTTGTTCTAATTCACACTGCACTTCTTCTACTAACATATTAACATATGGGGGTAACTAAAATTTACGGATAGTAATTGTTACACCCAGAACTAGGGCCGTGATTTGACGGTTGGAAACCATACTTCACGCGCATAAATGTATCTCTTACCGAGATCTACTACGACAGAGTGCCACCTCCAGTAATGGGTAAAAGGCGTGATGATATATTTATTTATCTTATTTATTAAAAATGTTGAATGTTTACCTTACAATTTGGGCAAACAAATAAGGACATATTTTCAACGACTCCCAAAATGTTGACGTTTACTTTTCGGCAAAAGTCTATTTCTTTTCTAACATCTAATAAGGCCACTTCTTGGGGTGTTGTTACGATTATAGCCCCTGTTAAACCAGCGTGAACTAAATAATTTACAGAAGATAAATGCTCGTCTGATGTGCCTAAAAATACAATTTTATTTGTAAGAATTATTATTTTTATATTTATAGTATTTTTTATTTCTCAAATTGTGATTTGAAAATCTAAATACGATTCTCTTTACCTGGTGGTGTGTCCATAAGAAGGAAATCTAATTTCCCCCAATCAACATCACTTAAAAATTGCCGAATCATTCCATTTTTCTTTGGGCCCCGCCAAATAATGGCATCATCAGGGCTTGATAATAAAAATCCAATGGACATAACGGATAAATTGTCTTCTACGTACTACAAAATATTTTTAAAATTATTTTTATGATTTATGTAAATAATTTATATCTTTTATTACCACTGGTGACCATCCTGACCCAGATTGATGAACCTGTTCACCCAGAACTCCCAAAACTCTTGGTTGTGAGGGCCCACAAATGTCGATATCTAGTACGGCAACCTGCCAATAAAAATGATTGATAATATCTAGCACGCATAACAAATGGACTTATATGAGGATCAATTGTTTGTAGACAAAAAAAATGTGGGTAAACAATATCGAATTGATGTTTCTTATTTTTATCCCACGGTCAACTAATTCAATTATTAAATTTGATCCAAAGAAAATATATCAAATTACTTTTATCAGTTTACTGATTGACCGTAGTCAATTAAGAATATTATTACACAATAATATTATTAACGAAACTTATATAGAAATATAAGTTATCTTGAAAAAATAATTGTTTGTAAACAACATAATATTGGTAAACAATCATCGCGCTGGACTGTGGATTTAAGAATCCGGGTTTGACTCCCACAATCGGCGAACAACTTTCACATTAAAATTACCCCTATGACTTCCCCTCTACTAACATCTTTGGGGCTGTGATTTGACAGATGGTAACCGCATTTCATGCGCAAAAATGTCCCTTGTCTAAATCTGTTACGACAGAGTGCCACATTTAATAATGAGTAAAATGCCTAATGATATATTAATATTTATTTATTATAAGTTGTGTTTTGTATTCAACTAAATAAAAGTGAAACGATTCCATTCCAAACTAATAAAATATATGAAGAATCAGTTGTTTATAATTTAGGGTAAATATCAGTTTACTTTTATTTGTTTATCGATTGATTGTGCTAAATTTAAAATATTGTTAAATAACAATATTATTTAAAAGGATATACATTTTACCATTTTCGTTTAAAAATATATTCCTTTAATTATAATTTACTGAATCTCAAAACCAAAAAACCTCTTTTCATATTAATAATATCGAAATATAAATAGAAATATGCTATCTTGAAAACTTAATTGTTTATAAAATAAACAAAATAATATTGATACACAAATTCTAAATAATTTTCCTTAATAACAAAATTAAAAGTTGACTTTAACATTTCAACTGATTATGGAGAAAACCAGATTTGAAACGATTCCATGGTAAACTAATAAAATTTCGGAAATTTGCGTATATCGATTACATATTCTACTATTAATGGAACTTGGTACGGATACGTGGTTAAAATACGTCGGTCTGTTTTCGTACCAGTCAGTTCTGCAGTTTAGGTCAAAGGTTACAGTGTATTCTATTGCGGGTTGAACAGACTTGAAAATTTTATCTTGGACTTTACACTTATATATTAAGATTATCTCAGACTCTAAAATATTTTACTGACCAGACCAAAAACAACTTTAATAATTTACTGTAAAACAGTAAAGTGAAGGCATTCATATTTATCTCAATTAATGATAAATACCTAATTTTTTTTGATTTAATTTAGTAACTTTCAGTATATATTATTTAAGAGTGTAAGTTCAAAAGAAATATATAAATAAATGCAATTTGGAAGGAATATAGAAGTACGAAGTAGATATAACAGAGTAAGTAAACTAATTTTCATGTATCATTTCTAATTTATTTATCCTAGATAAACAGTTGATCAGTATTTTAATTTAGCAGATTATTAACTAATCAATATCGGTACCACCATATGCCAGGTACAGATGTTCAACACTTAACAAAAGTAGATTATCACATGAAAATATTAGAAAAAAAACTTCCAATTTTCTTCTATTACCAATAATAATTTTGAAGCAATAAACCATATGATGCAATTACTTACATTTGTCTCGTTATCATTAGCAGCAATCGCTCGACTTAGTAAAGCAGTTACAGTACTTTTACCAACTCCTCCTTTTCCAGAAAGTACTAAAACTTTATGTTTCACTTGATCTAAACGATCTTTAACTAACTGTATTCCTGGATCGGGTCCTTTTGTTGCTCCTGTTGAACAAATTTGTTGATTTGGGCAACCAGCGCAAGCTGAAACTTTTCCTGCATCTTCGCTTTGAGTTCCTGGACAATCTAAAATAAATATCAATCGTTATTATATTATTTTGAATAGTTTATTTAATTAACCTCACTTAAAATCATGATTATTTAAATTAAAGTAATATATTTTCTAATTATGTTATTCCTGATTATTGTTATTGATTGTTTGTATTAAAATAATTGATAAATTAACTAAATAATACATAAAATTGCATATACTTACGCTGTGGAGCATTTGTCGGTTTGTCAGTATCGGCCATGATTCCAATCTGAATCCTGTTTGACGTTTCAGACGAGCCCACACCAGACCCCCTCAACATTTTTTATTTTTTGGACCCGACCCCCCGGTGATAACAACTATCAGTGTAGACTCTATACCCATTTCTTAGAATCTTGTACATACAATGACAAGGTTAATATTGACCTTTATTTTTATTTATTTGCTGTCATCTATTTTAATAACAAAAGATAATCATAAATTGCGATTTATTGAATAAAATGTCAAAAAGTATTACATAAAATTATTGTTAGTAAATAAGTAAAATAGCAAAAATGGAGGAATCAACGGATAAATCGGAAACTGTTATGTACTCTGTAAGATTTTACCAAATTTATCCAAATATAAACTAAATTTTTGAAATTTATTGTAAAGCAATTTCAACCATGGACAACAGTAGCAGCAGAACCATGCATGGACCCAGTTTCAGGACCTCCTATTCCTATAAGAACTGGAATTTACTATCAAACTCCGAAACCGCATCCATGGCGTCCTACTTTAGGCTACGAAAATGTGGAAGTTACCCCACTGTAACTATTTTTCCTCCAACTAAATCCACAACAAATATAAATGCTTAAATTTTCCAGTCCAACTCAACCAGTTACCAACGCTCTGTTGGATCCTTGCTATACTCCTTCAGGAATGGCAACAGAGCCTTTAAAGTTCCCTAATTTAGTCACAGGATTCGAAAGAAACCCTGGACATGCAGCTAGAGCAGCCCTTTACACAAGATACACTCCTTTAGAATGGTCCCAAAGTACTTTACGCCAATATAATGAATCAGACACTAATCGAAATTACTCTGAAAGACTTCGTAGCGATGCTGTTAGAGTAATGAGGGAAACTGATGAAAAATCTGCTCAGAATCAACGAGAATCTGGGAGAAGAATTGGAGAAAGATTAACGGATATTACGTTCTGGAGAAATGAAGCACACACCGAGTTAGAAAGACTAGTTTCAGAGAATGCACTTTTACAAGATTCTAGAAGAGCTGTAGAAAAGGCTATTCAAGATATTGAAGGACCTTTGCACATTGCACAAGAATGCTTGTATCAACGAGAAAAACGACAAGGTTTATTTTTGTTCTTAAAGATGAGCTCGTTTGAGTGTGTATAAGTGTATTTTAGTGCCCAATTTTATGTTGGTGGCCTAGGAATAGATGGTTAGATATGATTGATGGAACAAATGATACTGAGTGGAAGGAATCTTTGCCATTCTATCCTGGCACAACACTTTCATTTCATCTACATTCATAATTCCTTTCATACAAGCTCGGAATCTTCCGGTCACACAACAAACTTTCAATAATATCCATCCATTCATTTCAAACTAGTCCACGCAATCACTCACCCCCAATTTCACTAATCCTTAATTCTATATATGTTCAACAATCCCAAACCATTTCAAAGAACTTGCATAAAAGTACTTATTATGAATGTGCATAACGCGAAAATAGTCTGAGATACATCTGCAAATATTTTTAATAATCTTTATTTGTAGGCATTGATTTAACCCATGACAATGTAGAGCAATCTTTGCTATTAGAAATAGAAAATCTTAGAAATAGCCAAGAGCGTCTGCGAGCTTTATTTGATAAAGTAAAAGTACAACTTCGAAATGCTCGTGCAGCTCAACACGAACTAGAAAATGACGTTAGAAGCAAAGAAGGCGCACTAGGTATCGATAATCTCTGTCACCAATTGAACAATTTTTCGAAAGGAATTAATTATTACGGAGGAATTGAGCGATATGACAACACGTAATACATCAAATCACTTATAAACAATAATCTTACTGACAGTGTTATATTTCCAGTACGACTACAGGTGATGTTTGGGCCGAAAACAGTAATCGAATTGTTAAATACTCTCAAGGAGAAAGAGGAAAATCATCGCAAATGCGATCAGATATCGACAATTTGATTAATATGTGTGCAACTAGCATTTGGGATGCTTGGAGTAATACTAATAATGCTCTAGCAAGAAGGGCTGCTGAAATTCTTGAAGCTAAGAGCAAATTACAGATGCATCTACACAAGGTAGATATACACTACAGAATGTTATACTAAAATCGGGTCATCATCGGGAAATCAGTTTTTCAAATAAAAATCGTAGACGATGATAAATATATATATATATATTTATTTATTTATGTTACTCTGTACAACAGGAATTGAATCCCAATTACAGTACAGGGTCCACACTCACCGAGCCGCAGTGTTGTAGTTCATATAATTTTTAGCTTGAGTGAGATTCGAATTCCACATTGCTATCCACACCACCGTACTGACGGAGATATATAATTGAAATTAAGTACTTGTTGTGTAGAGTAATAAATATATATATATTTTAAATACAATTTCACTTCTCTGGTTATCCATTGTAAATAGAAACAGACACAGAATCTAAATATCTACAATTTTTATTTGAAACATTTTCTAAAATTAATTGGGAGACACAGATTAAACGGCTATGGCTCGATTTTCGTGTAACATTCTAAATATAAATATTTGATTTATAGATTCAGCAAGAAATCTTCGATATAGAAAAGAACATTGAATTATTACGAAAAGCTATAATAGATAAATCAAACCCAATGAAAGTTGCGCATACTAGACTTGAAGCAAGGTCGCACAGAAGAGAAGTAGAAAACTGTCGAGATTTCGTTCAAGATAGGTACATTTATAATTAATGCATACAATTTAAATTGTTTTAATTATTATTTTAGATACGAAAAAATGGTCTATGTCGGAATTCACATCCGGAACTCTTAATTTCCGGTGTGATATCCGAGGCCTGCATAGTCTAGTTGGTAATAAGTGTCCCGGATTCAAATTCCGATGTAGGCCAAACATTTTTCTCTAAAACTAGATAATTTATTTAATCAGTTGATTTAAAAAAAAATACTAATACAATTTAAATTGTTTTGTTTAGTTTGGTGAAGGAAGTAAATCTACTAAATAATTCTATTGATTGCTTGCATCGAAAATTGCAAGAAACTGAGGCTCAACATCAACAATTGTTGAAGACTCGGTCAGGCCTTGAAACAGAATTACAGAATAAAGTTAATTCTCTATTTATTGACAGAGAAAAATGTATGGGAATGCGTAGATCATTCCCCATAACAGCAACCATCAAATATTAAATTAGATCTTATTTTCTCTTGTAGTTGTAGTAACTGCAAATCCATTGTTTATTTATATCATGTAGTTGGTTTAAAAAGATTAAATTATGTTGTATAATTAAATAAATTTATTACCTATTAACAATTATTTTTTAAAAAATGAAGGTACAGGTAGATTAAGACCATCTTTTGCTTCAAAAAATGTGTACGACAAAGTTATTGTGTCCACAAATTCCATTTTAGGATCAGCGGTGTATTCTGGATCGATGTAGAAAAATACCGGCATATCTACCTAAAATTAACTAAATTAGTGAATACAAAATAGTTATGTCCCATCAAATAGAGCAGCATGAACTCTTAAAACATTCACTGAATATTTATTCATTATATTCATCCTGTAGTTAATATTCACAAATATTTTCTTTCATATCTACAAACTCGTTTATTCATCCTATAAATAATTCGTTTATTCTAAGCAATCTCACGCTCAATTTCACGATCATACATCGAAGTATATCATCGAGCATATCTGGATGGATTTAGATGAATTATTAGTTTAATACCTGTTCATGGGGATTTAGCATTTGTTCTTCAAAACAAAAGCATTGAATTTTATTGAAATACTGCCCTGCTTCAAATGGAATCACATTGTAAGTACTTATTCCTGTTACGGGAATATCAGTAGGATTTCTGGCTGTGTAAAATGCTAACGCTGTTTCTCCAGGTAAAACCTAAAAAATATTTTAATTTAAATACTATTGCAGTACTAGAATCATCGAGACAATACTTTAATTTCTGTTTGTTGCGGTTTAAAGTTCCATCTCATACTGGCACTAATGTCAGCATTGAATTTGATTGTTAGCTCTCTGTTTTTAATAGCTTTCATTGTCTCTACCTTACTGCTGTCATGTCCAACATTAGTTGTTCCTCCATAGCTATAAGCTTGACAGAACATTCGATATAAAGGTACAGCAGCATAGCTTAATCCTACTGCAACAACTCCTGCTGCTGTGATGTAATACAAAGTTGATTTAATTTTCAAGTTTTGTTTCTCGTTTGGTAGTTTTGGTGTTTGGTATAGTTTTCGGTGAGCATTAGTATAAAATTGTCTATATTTTTCTAAATTTTTCCTTACGTAAAATTGTTTCGTGCATTTTGAAATGAATGTCCGTGGAAACATTTTAGGTTACGTAGGTTAGAATTTATTTTTAATAATAATATTTACATAAATTGTTTAAAATGTTTCCTTAGTAAAACATTACTTCAAATATTAAAAATGATTTAATAAACATTTTTTTCTATTTTCTTTTTATCACCATCACAAATATACATGCCAGAGTCGTAGGCACACAAGGGGATAAAAGTTTAAATTGATTTGTGCAAATAATATATTTATTATTAATTTATGAGCACACATAGATACATTTTTACGAATGAAACACATATAGGAATGATGTAATTAATACAAAAATTAGCATCTATTTTTATCTTATTCTTATATTTACCTTTAACTATCTATTATTACAACTAATGAACACAATAGTTAAATTTAAAAGTTATACAGTTAATGTAAAAAATTTACATTTTAATTAAAACCTATTCTAAAAAGTGCGAAAAATAAAAAGAAATGTTTATGTAGTATATTGAAAAAATCACAGATGTTATTCTTTTATGATTTCTCCGTAATATGCAGTTAATGCAATAAGTTTCTTGTCCAGAAAATTTTGTTCAATTTCGACAGATCCACCGGGTCCTGCATATAAAACCAACTAAAACAGAATTTTTTTATTAGTTTTCATAAAAAATATGCTAAAATTTCGATATTTTTTTACCTGATTTGCGTTACTATTTCTGGGAAGAAAAAAGGCCACGTTTTCAGAAATTCCTTTTGCTACCTTCACCATTTCAGACATAGGAATAGGGAATAACATAGTTTCTAAATCATAAATTTCGTTTTCTAAGTACTTTGGACCACCCCAAGGTGGGCTAAGAAATATTACGTCGCCTTTTATTTTTTTAGCTAAAGCGAAAAAATCACCCACTATGAATTCGATACGATCTGCTACCCCATACACTTTTGCGTTATGTTTAGCCAAAGATATTTTATTTGGGTCTATGTCTATTGCAATCACTGAAAAGAAATAACAAAAGTTTGGAATCAGTGAAACTGTGTTATGCATTGTTAAATCATATAAATTTCGCGGACAAGAAAGGATTGTATGATATTCGAACGAAGGTAGTTTTGCCAAAAAATGCTTTTCAATATTTGAATAATTAGTAAATAATATAGTTTTTGCATTGTAAACAAAACAATTTTATACATTCATTTAAAAATAATAATAACATTAATATAAAAAACGGTATATAAAAAAAAAATCTTGGTGACAGTTGTTTTTAAGTATAAACGTTGTTTTACATTTTGCGAATGCTTCGAAATGTAAGACAGAAATTTTACTACACATTCGTACTTGCATTATTATAAAATATTTAATTATGTTTATCTATAGAATAAAATTTAATCATACATACGTATCAAAATTAAAACTTAATAGTTGAATAAAATTATGAAATTTTCATAATCTGTATCATAAAGTTTCAACAAAAGTGTAACATAAATTGTAGTTATTTTATTTACCTCTTTCGCAAGTGAATGCGAATTGAATCGCATTTCCTCCGGATCCGCAAAACGCATCAATAATAATATCGCATCGACATCGCTCCGCTGTGTGTTTCGCAACTTTTTCCGGAGTCACCGAAAACCAACTTTCTGTAAAAATATTCACAAATTATCATCAATTGTTTATATTTTATTTGTGAAAATGTACCTTCATCTAGTTTAATTCCTTCATCAAATTTGCTAAACAAGGAGAAACGTCTTAACCAGTATTTCATCAAAACTGGATTTTCTTTAACTTCCGTAGGAACATTATTTAATTTGTTATTTTTCTTTTTCTTCTTTCGTTCTTTTCGTTTTGTACCAGAGTTTGGAACACCAAAACATCCAGTGTTTGGAGCTGCAAAACATTCAGTGTTTGGAACTCCAAAACATTCAGTTTCATTTGTGCTTTCGAAAATATTTATGTCATCCACACAATCGAATTGAGATGTGTGCTGATTTGAAGCAATATTTTCTTGTTTTAAATCTTCATCTGTACTGTGGTGAGGTTCTGATTGGTATTCTTCTGTGTTTTGAATTCGATTTACTTCTTCATCTGAACTGATTGACATTGTATTCATTAAATCCGGTTCATCAGTTTGCGATTTTAAGAATAATTTTACTTTGTCGATAGGATCTGATACTAAATTCCCATCGTCGTCAAAATAAACATGTTTTGGTTTACTAGGCTTATGGTTCATATTTAAATGTCTATTTTGTAAGCGAATATGCTTTTTCCGATAAATAACTTGTCCTTTAGTTATACTGGATTTTTCTGGGGTATCATCGGTAAAAGAATATCCCATTAAAGCATACGCTTTTTTAATTTGTTCCCAATTGTCTTCATCTGCTTCATGGCTACTCTTTATTTTCACTACTTTCTGTTCAGGAGGGCCATCATCTCCATCATTTTTACGAGACTTTTTAGTTTTACGCTTATCACCAAAAGATAGAGGTAATCCATGCATACCAAGCTGTAATGTATTTTCAGAAGTTTGATCAGAACTTGTGCCTTGATTATTTTGATCAGATGTTTCGTTTTCACCTCCGTCCTGCATTTCTAAATTTTCCATTAAATATTCGACAGAATCAGTCATGTTAACATCTCTATCAAATTTATTAAAAAATATATTATCATGTGAAGATGCGTAAATAGTACTAGAAGTATGATTATCGTCAATAGTATTATCAGAGTTATGAGGTGAAGAATTATATAAAGTTAAACTACTATTATTAATATCTATATTATCAGAAATAACTTTGGCAGCTGCTAGATAACTAGTCATAAAGTTAGTATAATTTTCTAAATACTGTGCTTCGTAGTGTTGTTTCCATAGTTCTTGCCAATATTGATCAGAATCCATCGTATCTTCAATTTCTTCCGAGCTAGAATTATCAGAACTTTGAATAGAACTTATTGGAGAAGGAATTGAACTTTTCGAAGAATCGCTTAAATCTACTGAAGACACTGTCATTCTAGTTACATTAGTCATAGAATCGGTTGTACCAACGGTTCTTGCTGTACTGCTCGCAACAGAACAACATCGTGAACCAAGAAGTCTTTCTACTTCCGTTTCACATTCAACACTTACGGGCGAAAGTTGATTCCATCCATCGAGCTGCACATTGCCTATTTTTTCGAAGGAATCACTACCAGAAAGATTTCTTACTAACATAAGATTTTTAAAAGTAACATCTTCATTTTTCTCGCTAGTATCATCAATTTGTTTTTCTGAAGAGTGATCGGAAATACTTAAGTTAAAAACTACATTTTTTTCTGAACTCTTTTCGGAGCTGTCAGTTTGTAATAAAAAGTCTACAGATTTTTCATTTTTTTGTGGTTCTTCTGGAGTAAGTTCAGAATTATTGCTTATTTCTTGTGCATTGCTTTCAATATGTTTCGATATATCACTTTTAGTAGAAATCAGTAAAGTATCCGTACACTCTTTGTTACACTTTTCAACATACTCAGGTGTTATATATGATTTATATTTATCCATCCAAGACTGCCAAATTAGTTCTTCGCCATTTTTATTCCAATATTTCTGCCAATCCTCTTCTTCAACTGATATAGGTGCCTCTTGATGACCATATTCTGATAAATCTGCACCACTGTCGCTGGAATGGAGTCCTCTTATGCAAGCTTGATGATTCAAATGGCTTTCTCGTAAACTATCGTGCTCATCTGTCGAAATATTGTCAGTGTGCGATGCGCTGTAGTAGCAACTTGATATTTCGGTATCAAACTGAAACAGGCAAAAGTAAAATAATGTTTTCAGACAAAAGTTGATTAAATACTTGCCTCGTGGTGTTTGTTTGAGCTGCTGGATGGTAACTGAAAATGAACTGTTGCTTGTAGAGATTCTATTGGTGAATGAGCATTTTTTTCACTCCCACTGTCTTCTTCAAAATTATATGGTATGCTTTTATGATCTGTGATTGCTCTGTTTCTGTAAATAAGGTTCAAATTGATTTATTTATATATATATAAATAAAAAATATGCAAAAATTGTATTTAAATATTAAAATGAGGTCTGAAACTTCCACATTTTCTTAAATCAAATTTTATAAAGGCTTAAAAACAAAATAACGAATATCAAAATATTCTAAAATATATTTTATTCAAAGTATGAAACAATGTAACAAAATATTTACATAGATAATTAAATTAAAGGTAATTAAATTTGCATTAAATAGGGTATGTTTACAAACGGTAAACCAATTAAAAATGTCGCTTCTTAAAATTGAAATGTATCTGAAAATAAACAAATCGCAAATTAATCCTAAGGTATAATTTAATAAATTATGATTTCGAATTATAACTCAAAATTAGAAATATTAAAATTCAATAAGTCGTTTCTAGCTTGAAAATATCCAGTATCGGTAATATCATAAGGATCGGGTATAAATGGAGGTTCAGTTGATAATAAATTATTCCAATCTATATGCTTAAAAACTGGCATAGACAAAACTCGGTCTGCTGATGGCCTCAAATTTGGATCTTCAGTTAAAAATTCTTGAATCGCTGCCATAGTTTCGTGAGATAATGCTTCATCATCAGTAGGCCAGTCAATGTTTCTTTCCAAAATATTTTTAAACACCATTTGTGGAGTATTATCACTAAATGGTGGTATACCAGTAACAAATTCATAGAAACAAACTCCTAGGGCCCACCAATCCACAGGAAAGCTATGTCCTTGTTGTAGTAGAAGTTCTGGAGCTAGATAATCAGGAGTACCGAAAATTTTTTGATCGGAACTCCACTGACCCCTACGAACTGATTTCGGCGTGCGGTATGGTGTTCGCGGCGTTTTTGGCGTAGTTTCGCTGTTTATTGGTGAAACTATTCCTTGGCTGATATTTTCGGAGTTATCGTGGGTGATATTCGATAGTTTACTAGTTGGAGGGAGAGTAAATCTAGTGCTCTTTATTTTGGAAGTTGGTTTTTGATGCGAGACTGGAGTACTGAATGTTACTCCTTTTGGAGAAGCTGATTCTAAGCGTAGAGCTTCTATTTCTCCTGTTAATCCTGTCCGAATAAATACTCTTTGGTTTGGTGGAGGAGATAATGATGATGATCGTCTTTTTCTTTTTCGTCCAAGGAATGATTTGCAACACCTACTAGATGGACGACGACTTACTGGAGAAGTTGGACAGGAAGAGCTTAAGTTGGCTGATGTTTCTGTTCTTTCACCACAAGAACAAGTATAATAAGAACTTGTATCAATTGGTTCTATGGCCTCTGCTGATTGGAAAGGTGCAATTCCTGACATTTCAGAATTATTGTAATCAAACACTTCTTTCTGTTGTATTTCCGGACTTTTTACCGAAGTTGCTGTTGCATTTAAGCTTTTTACATTGAAGTCTTTATTTTTTAAAACTTTATTTTCACTTGCATTGCTAATAACATCACTACACATTACATCTGAACTGCTTTGAGATTCACTAACAAGTAATCTTGAATTGGTTCCAGATCCAAAACTCAAATGTGAAGTTAAACTCAACAACTGTCCAGGAGTTCTTGTGCATAAATTCGGTGTGCGATTCATTAGATCTGATATTTCTAAATCTCTATGTAAGTTGACTTTTGATAGTCCGAAATCTGTTAATTTAACATGTCCTTCTCGAGAAAGCAACATATTATCTGGTTTGATATCTCGATGAACGATTTCATGTCCATGTAGATATTGAAGAGCTAAACATACTTCTGCTATATAGAAAGCTGCCATGGGCTCATCAAAATATCCATACACACTAAGTAAAGACTTTAAATCTCCACCTACCATGAATTCCATGACAAGATATATCGATGACAGCGATTGTAATGAATAAAATAATCGAACACAAAAAGGACTTTGTGTAAGTGCCAGTGCTTTTCTCTCATTCACAACTTGGGAAACCATGTTCTTGTTGATCATTTCTGTTTTCTTCATGACTTTAATAGCGTACATTGTTTCTGGTTGGTTTTTCTTATAACCAAGAAATACTTTTCCGAATGCTCCTCGACTAATTGGTTTCATTACACAAAAATCTTGAATGTCTGGTGGTCTGGCAGTTGTTTCAAGAAATTTAATTGTTGTAGACTTATTCTTTTCGTCTCCCATGCTTGATCTTGTTTTAATAAATCACAGTAAAATAATTTTTATGAGCTGCATGGTGTGGTTGACATTTCAAAATGATAGGTTAGCTTTTAACGTTCATAATTCATATGTTTAACCATTAATTTATTAATAAATAATAATTTTAACTTATAATATTTCAAAAATCAACTTAAAACTTGTAAATATATGTAAACAGAGAAATAAAACTAATTTGAAATTGTTTAATTTAAATGTGGTATGCATACGAACCGTATAAAAACCCTGCTGCATAAACAGAAAATGTTGTGTTGCTGATTGTGTAAGTCATAATGTATTTCTGCTAGAGCTTCCCACTGTAGTTCACACATTTTAAAACACACAGAAAACTAAAAAAATTATAACATTCTACTATATACTCATATTATTAAACAAATTTATTTGTAGCACACAATCACAGTTTCTTTATGAAAGGAATTTGGGGACTTTTGGTTTCCATCTAAAATATCCCATTATATCGAGGGAAAATCAATTTTATTCACCGCTCCCAAATCCAACATAACATTCACAAACATTTCAACTAAATGTATTTACTCTTATTTAAAAATTATAATAAAAGTAAAAATAAAATCCGAAAGATTTTAGTTTTTTTTAATAAGCCGAATGATATAAATTTAATAATTGGTACTTGGATTTCAGGCTTCAGTGAAAAATAAAAAAGGAAAGTTTAAATTTTCATTAAATTTCTTTCATCATTAATAATTAATGTTTCTGCACATTATTTTGACCATTTTCTAAAATAAATATAAATTAACTTTGAAATTACATAGTAAAATTATAATCAAAAACTAAATTTTATTCCGACTTTTAAAATTTAGTTCACTCCGAAATCCAAGTAACAATGATTAAAATTATAATGTAAATAGACTGTAAGTTATAATTAATGAAAGGAGTTGAAAATAATTACTAAAAGTACGAAACACATTCAATTTTATTTTAATATTACATGGTATAAGATACATTAAAAGAAAAGATATATAAGGATTTCACATAAAGTTCTATTTATTATATCAACATAACATTAGATTGTTACTTTTTCTATACAAAAAGATCGACTGTCGTAAATCAGTCAATGTACTTTAATTGACGTGTCCATAGCCATATACGATATATATTTTTTATTGCACAATATGTGAAAAAATGTATTCACGCCTATGCACGTCTTCGTCGATTTTTGATAAGTACGTTTAAATTTTAGAAGATGTGGAGCATTTTAAAATATTTTTAGTTATGTTGATAAAATATAACATTCATGAATTTTGTACTTTATTATAAAAAATGTGGTGCTACAGAAATAAATGTAGTAATATGATTTTAGAAATATAATTCGACATTTTCTTTACTATTACTTATGAAATCTTATCCGTATTAAAATCTAATTATAGTGATTTATACTTGTGTATAAATCCAGATAATGCACCCTCTACTTAAATAAAAATTACTGTTTTTGTACTACTTTGCACAAATGAACACCAGGCTAATTGCTAATTAATTTCAAATTGTGTTTGTATATTAGCAACAGATGTATATTTAGAAATACGGACGATAAAATTATGATTTACGATAAACAACTTTTATGAAATAAGCACAAATAATATATGTAACGATTAACGCATAATTATTCCTTTTACAAATTAATTTTTTTTTTCAAATAATTTGCAAACATATCTACCAATGTTGATATATTTTCTTAATCGGTTTCCTTGTATTGGGCTCTGAAATATACGTATTTAATTAATTAACTATTAGTTTAATCAAACTTAAAATATATCAAGAAAAACAAAATAAAACTGAATCAATAGATATTTTTTTTAATCTGATAAATTTCCACTTGATATTCAGTGAATTTTTATTTACATCATATCAAGAAAAAATGTAAAGAAATATTCAATTCAATAAATATTAAAATAACAGAAATGTTGCCCAAATAAAAAAAAAATATAGAAAAAATATATATTACTATAGTTACAAATTGTTGTATTAGGGCCAGTCTTTTCAACTTCGGATAAAGTGTTCGATAACTATCTGTCAGATAAGTGAAAAATTTGTTTATCATCAATTTTGTGTACTACAGCGCTACCAACGAGAAGTGAACCCCGGAAAATATATGAACTAAAGTATAATAAAATATTTCAAATTTGAGTGAATAATAATAAGTAACCAACGTGGGAAACTACAAAATGTTGATTGATTTTATTATGAATTGTCATTTGTATTATGAAAATGTCTTTTATTGCTTAATTCAGATATACATAGAAAAAAATAAGTAGTAAATAATATAGTTTCTTATTATTAGACATTTTTTCTATTCAATCAGGGCGCCGGAGAGTTCACTTCCTGTAGGTTTATAATTACTTTTGACTGTAAAAAATAAATGAAACAAATGAAGTATCTTACCTCTGTTTACCCTGATTTCTTCGACTCAATCTGCGGCCACTCTGAACCATGCTGAGTGTAAAATGATTTGTTGGTTTCCGGGCAACTCTGAGTTCTCTTGCATTTGCATCTTTAGCATTGGCTACCTTAGCCATAAACCTCTCGACCAAATCGGGACAATTCATGTTTTCTTCTGGTTCCCAGGTATTCTCCTTCACTGAGTATCCTTTCCAACGAACGAGAAATTCTCGACTTCCGTTCTTTTTGTGGTGAACTTCGATGATTCTATCAACCTAAGAGAACAAAACTTTTACTGAAAATTTTATTTGAATATTAAAATTGTTTACTTCGTATTCGCCTTCAGCTCCATCATCTCCACGTTTTCCCTTTTTGGAAGATTTTTTTGGCGTTTCGTTATCTTCATCATCCTCGGACTCCTCGTTTGACTTGGCCTTTTTAGGTTTAGGAGTGGTTTTGTTATTTGCTGCCTGGCTTGTACGTTTCTTACCTTTTACGGGAGATTTTTGTGAAGATAAAAATTTGTCAATAAGATCTTGGCAGTTCAGAGTGGATTCTGGTTCCCAGGTATCGGAGTCAGCTCCATATCCTTTCCAGCGAATAAGAAACTGTTTGACGCCTTTCACAGTTCTTTGGTCCAACACTGTTTCAACCTAAATATTCCAAAAAAATTAGTGTTGTTTGTTATTATAACCTAAAATATAATATACCTCATACTGCTCCTCGTCAGCATCAACATCAACATCGGATTTATCTTCAGTTCCATTGGATTCAGCAGCAGTACTGTTAGATTTTTTTCCTTTTTTCGACTTTTTTCCTTTTTTCTTCGAATGGTTGTTATTGTCTTGCGAAGAATCTTGTCCATTTTCTTCACTATTCTCCACATCTTCATCGACAGGTGCAGTAGAATTTAAATCTGTCTTCGATTTACGCTTCATACTTATTTTTCTCATTTAGCACTTGGTGAATATTTTAGTGATAAATTATCAAGTACGCGCCTAAAATTGAGATCGTTTTATATTACCCTAGAAAATATTAAACATTTAAATAAGTTTATATTAAATTTTAACTTATTAAAATGTATTTTTTCCGCAATTTACTTACTTTACAAACCCCAACAAATGATAAACTATACGGGCACAAACTTAGCGTCGCGTCACTAAATCAGAAACAAATATGGCGATGGCCGCTCAAAACTACCGGTTGTACTTTTGCGGTTATTTTTAAAATTAAAATGGCTCTATTTAAAATTAATTTAAAATTTTATACAATTATTTTCATGCATAGTTACGATCTTAATTATTTCTTAAATAAAATGGTTGAAATACAGGAACTTACCAGTGTTTGGTGTTGTGTTGATGCTCGATTTTTTCGCACTCTACTGGTAAAACTGTTAAACTACAATCAAAACAACGATGATTGTTTTGGGGGTATTTGTAGCTGTACCTGGATTTCTTACCAAAAACAAATGACGATAACATTTACTTTCACTAAATAAATCTGCAGTTATTATTCTCTGATTTAGTATTAATTATTATGAATAATTCATTTATAAAACGCTATACTTTTAGTTACAAATATTTGTTTGTATGCCAATTCGTATATCAGTCGTAAACTTAACGGTCTAAAATACGTTACTATCATTTGTTTCTGGAATGCCATCTTTTATCTTTTGTTTATATATATATGCTTTACATAATTACTCATGCATACTTTATTATCACAAATTAATTAGATAAAGCTTTTTGATGTCAATTTATTTGTACATTAGCTTTAATAATAGTTGTTAGTTTGATTTTTTTATATAATAATAATTATTCAATATGAATAATTAATAAAAGGATATAAATTTTTTTATTTCGACTGTTTTAAAATTATTATTATTATTTTAAAAAATTATTTTAAAATTAATTAATTAATTTTCTTTGATCAAGCTATTATCTTTCAAAATTAAATTATTTATTTTTTCAAAGTCGTCTTCATTTTTTTAAATATTGTTTTTTAATATTATCTACAAATATAATTTTTTGACATTTAAAAAAAATATAATATATATATATATAATCATATTATAAAAATATTTCTATCATTATTTATAATTTTTGGATGAATGTTATTTTTTAAATATTATTATTGTAAGTATTTTATATTAATTATTTTTATTATTGTTAATTAATTTATAATAGAGTCCTGAAGAAGGCTAAAGAGTTAGCCGAAACGTCGACTTAATAATAAAAAATAAAAAAAACTGACTGAATTCCAAAAAAGTCTATTATTTGAATAATTAATATTCTATATGTCAACTGGATTTCTACAACAGTTCTGATAAATTAAGACTTGGTGATTTTATAAATTAAATATTCACACTGATAAATAAAAGACTTATTATATGGGTTACTTTAAGCGTTATGAAAAAATTGCACAAAAAACTATTATTCCACGCTATTGACATTCTGTATATCTTTGGTTTAAGCAATTTGAATTAGTAAATTAGTACCGAATAAATTATAATGTTTTTTTATAATTCGTCAGTATTATTTACATAATTATGTCAATATCTATATTTGCCTTAAATTACCAAAATAAAAAGAAAACTACTTAAAAAACATTTAATTATTCTATTTTATTGATAAATAACACTATTTACATCAATTCATTTACAAATCAGTTCTGACTTTGAATCCCGGTTCAGGTGGATTTTCAGTTAAAGATGTTAGACCTCCTGCTGGTTCTGAAGCAAATCTTCCACTCCTGAAACATAATAATAAAAATAATAAAAAATCCTTACCTCACAGCAAAACTTGTTATTTATTGAAAATTTACACAATACCCAAAATTGGATAAATGGAGTAATAATTATTTGTTAAATAACACACCTAGGTCCTGGACGTGGCTTAATACCATTCTTGAGGTCATTAATAATATCGTTCATGTCCTTAGCAGTCAAATCTTCCTGTAAAATACATAAAATATATTGGCAGTAATATTTATTAAATTATTAAAATTCATATCATACGTAATAATCATCGTTGATTGAAACCATCGGAGCATTCACGCAAGCACCCAAGCATTCCACTTCAGAAATAGTAAATTGACCGTCTGTTGTTGTTTCACCAACCCCGATGTTCAGTTTTTCTTTAACGCAATTCAAAATATCATCGGAACCACGAAGCCAACACGGAGTTGTTGTGCACACTTGCACATGGTAACATCCTGTAGGCTTCCTGAAAGAACAAAATCATCTTATAGAGCGCGAAGTTAATACCGAAAAATAAATGAATTATGGTGGAATTATGTGATGTATCTGTAACTTTACAGATTTATGCAGAATTCCACTATTAATTATAACTTAGTCTTAGCAAATTTTATTTCTAAGTGAAAATATATCAAACAGAACGGAATTGGCATTTGATAAAAGCGTCCGAAAGTATGTCCTGTTGGTTTATATTTCATTTTATAGTAATCTATGAAAGAAAGACTCATACTTTCCATAACTGCATAGTTAGCTTGATATACACAAAAGAAGAACTATTTTAACTTTAATTCAATATGATAATAATTTTATTTATTATTTTACGGGCCAGGCTTTCTATCTCTAGATAAATTTAACTGAATGGCATTTACTAATGTGCTATTTTTACTTTCGGATTTTAGCGGAAATACGCATTTTGGCCGTCCCTGAATCCATTTTGACTAATTTCGTCGTGCCGTATGTACGTACGTACGTATGTATCTCGCATAACTCAAAAACGGTAAGCCGTAGAAAGTTACAATTTTGTATTTAGGACTGTTATAACATCTAGTTGTACACCTCCCTTTTTGGTCATTATATAACTTCCGGAAGTGGTACTTTACTTGAAGCCTATAATATATTTTAATGAAAAACTATATCAAAATATAATCCAAAAATTTGGTATATAAGACTACTAATCAATGGAAATAACATAATATATTTTGGTTAAAAGGGACTAACCGGAAGTGATACATTACATGAAGCTGCTATCAGTTTTTCTTGAAAAAAATGGAATTATTCCGATTTTAGAAATAAATACTGCAAATAAAAATTTAGAAAATTAAATTCTGCGTCTAGCACATTAAGAATTATTTAATTAGCCTTTTGTAAAAGCGAGATATGTAAATTTAAAAATTATATATATTTTTTTTTTTTTTTTAAATTAAGTTGGCTATGGATTAAAACAAAAAATGAGAAAAAAAATAAAAATTTAATGTCAGCTTTGTGCAATTAAAAAAATATCTATAGTTTAATACTCGTACAAGGAAGTCATGTGGTGTCCACATCAGATTTTTTTCATTTATCCTGCAGGAAAGTTTATCCGGAGATAGAAAGATTGACCCTAATTAAACACGACTATTGTATAGTTGTATAACAATTTACAAAAATGTGTTTATCATGTTACTGAATAATTACCTCATGAACATAGTGTAAAAAGTAGCAACTTCATAAACTCTCATACGAGGCAGTTTCAGGATTTCAGCAACTTTATGCATAGCTGAAATGGGAAGCCATCCATGTTGTCTCTGGGCAAGATCCAGTAAAGGAATCATTGCAGCCCTTTTATGTCCTTCTGGGTAAATTGCAAGAATTGCATCAACCCTCTAAAAATATCTCAAAGTTAGTAATAAATCTTCAATATTCTTTGATCACTCTATACTTGTAAGTTGTCTTTTGTGAATTCGAAAGGAATATCTGCATTATCTTGAGGTGAATCTCGATGCACGAATAAACTATCATGTAAAGCTACAGGGGAAGTTTGAAGAGTACGAATTGATGTATTTTGCCACTGGAAAAGATTGTTACATTTATAGGTTATATTATGTAATGTTTCAGTTTTAGTATTACCAGTTTTTGTCCGAAACATTTTACCCTGGACAACATTTTAACTTACTGTCAGTAAAATAAAATTAGAATTGATTTATTATTTTGTCTGCAACCAAGAAATCTTGTTTTTGGATGACAGCTAAATAGTTAGGAAAAAGTATTACTAGTTCACATAGATCTTTTATTTGACATTTTGACGTGAATATAACCATCTATGTGAAATCAGCAATGCATTTTCCTAACAATACCCTAACCTATCTCAACTATAGACCTACCGTTTGTAGCGCGAGCTATCAGTGGCAGTTCAGCAGCAATACCATTTAATAAGTAATATTATTTATTAAATGGCAATACATTAACCAGTAATAATTTTATTATTTTCATAACTATTAAACTCCATCATGCGAAATTTAGTATATTTATAAACAATAATGTTGACTACAATTAACTGAAATTTGATATATTGTTCCAATATGATACGATTATATCCAGCAATAGGCAATATCAATTGTTTCGTACTTGCACCTCGATCAATGTATCAATTTTCCGTTTATTGGTTATTGTAGTATTTATTGTTGTTTATATATGTACGAAGTTTCATAGCTGAGAATTAAATAAGGGTGGATGTATCATCATCTATTACTACGTATAAATATGGCCATAACGCCTTATTTTAACCAAGGTTCCACTTTTTCTTGATAGTTTATTGAAGTAAACGTAATTGTTTATATGTGTAAGACGTTTCATAGCTGAGAATTAAATAGGGGTGGATTTATTGAAATCTATTGCTAGGTATAAATGTGTCCATAACAACACCTCATTTAACTAAAATTTTACTTTTTTGTTTATTACTTATTGAAGTACATGTAATTGTTTATATGTGTACGAAATTTTATAGCTGAGAGTTTAATAGGGATGAAATAAATTAAATCTATTGCTGGAGACGTAGAAGTCACACATGACGTATTGATGACGTCACTTGGCTAGTGCTCCTTTAATCTATTGCTGGGTATAAACGTCTTAACTTCTATTTGGAACATTGTATCAATTTTCAGTTATTTGTTTATTGTAGTAATCATTTATAAATATACTAAATTTCTCGTGATGAAGTTTAATAGTTAAGGAAATAATGAAACTATTGCTGGCTATTTCTGCGGAACTGTCACTGACAGCCAGCAATACATTTGAACGGTAGGACTATCGTTGAGGTAGGTCAGTGTGTTCCTGAGAAAAGTATTGCTGATTTCACATAGATAATATAACCTAAAATAATTTTTTATTTTACTACCATTATTTATAGACAAAATGACAACAAATCAACCAAATGCTCTCAATTTATTATCCGCTTATAATAATTCTGATACAGATAGCGAAAATGAAGTACCAGGTCCTAGAGTTTCAGTTAAAAGATGTTTTAGAGACGAGGACAATAATTCAGTAAAATGTCTAAAATCAGAACGGTAGCGCAATCATATTTCCCGTATAACAATTTGTTAAAATTTGCGTACTTTTACAGATTGCCAGTACCATCGATATTAAAACCAAGTACTGAAATTAACAGTAATATAGCAGAAAAAAGTTATGTTCATGGAGGAAAAATACGATCTTTTCCTCATGAAAGAGGCAATTGGAGTACATATATTTATGTTTCTTGTACGTTAAACTGAATAAAGAATAGTTTCATTAATTAAAACGTTTTATTTTTGTTTTTTAAGATGAGCGCAATGATGTTATGGAAGATCTAATCCAAGATATCATCGCAAAATGTAAACCATTTCTAATATTACAACCATCGGATGATCTACATATAAGTTTGACCAAAACTGTAATATTAAGGCATCATTGGATTGACTCTTTCACGAAAACTGTTGCAGACAACTTGATTAATATACCTTGGTAAGATATTACTTGACGAAAGATTCATTCATTTGTTTTCTGATTATTAATTAGTGCTTCAAAAGTTTTAAATGTACTCACTTTTAAGTAGATAGAACCTCTGAAATATTACTGTTTTCCCATCAATTTTTCGGACTTACCTTTGGAATAAATATCTGAAATATCTATAAATTTTAGGTTTTTATTATTGTTTATATATGTACGAAATTTCATAGCTGAGAATTAAATAGGGGTGGATGTATCGTTATCTATTACTACGTATAAATATGGCCATAACGCCTCATTTTAACCAAGGTTTCACTTTTTGATGATAGTTTATTGAAGTAAACGTAATTGTTTATATGTGTAAGAAGTTTCATAGTTGAGAATTAAATAGGGGTCGATTTATCGAAATCTATTGCTAGGTATAAATGTGTCCATAACACCTCATTTAACTTTTAAGTAGATAGAACCTCTGAAATATTACTGTTTTCCCATCAATATTTCGGATTTACCTTTCTAATAAATATCTGAAATATCTATAAATTTTAGGTTTTTAATCCTATTTGAGAAATTAAAAATTTATTGCAATGATGAAAGAACGAGAACTTTTATTGGGCTTCAAATAAAAACTGGACACGATACTTTGTTAAATATGGTTCAAACATTGGATAATTGTCTTCGAGAATTTAATCTTCCAGAATTTTACCAGGTATAAAATGTTAATATATTAGAAATAAAAGTTATTAAATTGAAGTCATTCTAGGATCCGTCCTTCCATATGAGCCTTCTGTGGTGCGTAGGAGATTGCGAAAATGTGCTAAATAATATTCTCGATGAACTAAATGCTTTAGTATCTGATTATATGTCGAACCATCCTCAACATTATTGGTACATACATGTTAAAAAATTAATGTGTAAAACAGGCAATAAATATTTTAATTTTAACTTAAATCAAGTTAGCTAAAACTTGGAAATTAAATCTGTAAGAATAAAAGTGTATATAAACTATTTTTACATAAATAAAATCTGAATTAATTAATTTCAGAAATCTTCTAGAAATGAACCCGTATTTCCCAAGTCCTAAACACAATGGCTGGTACCAAGTTTATTTTTGGGTGTTTTAAGATAAGTGTTTTTGGATGTTTTAGCTATTTCTAACATGTTAAAACCATGCTTCTAAAACACCCAAAAACAAAGCTTGCGGTACCAGCCAATATTTTTAATTTGTATTTATTTGAGTACACTATATCTTACATCGTTGGCAAATATTTTATTTAGGGGTTTTAATTTAATTTGTAATAAATATCAGTAAATTACAAGAAAATAGTTTCTAGGTAAGGGCCTGATTTTTCTTTAAATCATATTCGTCATAACTCGTCAAATTATTTTAGAGAAATATGTTTCAATTAAAAGTCCTGAATCTGTAAAATTAATTTTGTCTTACATTTCCAACTTTTCAGAATATGTACTTATCTATACTGATAATGAATTAAGGATTGAATAGTATTGATTATTTTAGGTTCTTTATTATAATATTAAATACCTCTCATATGTATTTATTTTGTACAATATTAGAATTAAAACAGTCTTTTACAGTGCTGCAATCGTTAAATTTCACACTGAATAGAACGCAGAATAATCAGAAAGATAAAAAACTTAAGTTATATTTATCATAAGTACTTAAATTAGTAAGATATATTCAGAATATTTTAAACATATATTTTTTTAAATAAATATTTTTAACCCGCTCAAGTCAATAAATGCGATATAAGCTTCGGACGAACTTACGTAAACTCACTAATTGAAAAACGTTCCATGTTGCATTTTTATATTAATTTTTTAGTTTACGCCGGATCTTTACAGTGAACACTCGTATTCAACTATTTCTCTAAATGGAAAATGTGTAATTTTTTCCATTCTGTAACAATTTAAATAATAATTTTCATAGTTTCGACTAGCTAATGTGTTTATTTTGTGTCAGATTCAATACTATTTAGAAATACACTAGCAAAGTTTTGATTATTTTGCATTTGTTCAGCTTCGTGTGTTTTTTGGTGATCAGTTAAGTGGTGTTTGTGTTTAAATCTTCGGTTACAAGTTGGACATTCGAATTGTCTTCCCACACCGCATTCCAATCGAAGATGCCGTAACATGTTGCTTTTATTTTTATAGTAGCGGAAACATCTTGGGCAGCAGAAAGGTGGGTACTTACTTATATTTAACTGGTGAAATGGCAAAGAATATAAATCGGTACCTGTAAAGAAGAATATGTTAGTACTGATTAATTTAAATGGTAGATAAAGTGAATTAGACAAAATGTTTGTGTGCGCTTATAATCTATAAAAAGTAAATGAATAATACTTAGCTAAATCGGAGACGTGATGTTTTTCTATCTTGTTTAATTATTCCTAGACAGTCTGAAACATATATTTCTAGGCACTTAATTGCAAATACTAAATTGGTAAAATATTTTATTTATACTTTCTCATAAACCTGAAATTACAATCTAAATAAGTACAAACTTATTTTTGTAGCTCCACATTATGTAGATAGTAGGTAGGTACAGTACGTACAAGTTTTATAATGAAATGTTCGTTAGTAAGGTTTATTAATTAACAGTCTTATTCTGTCTTAAAATATAAACATATTAGATGAATTTCATCAAATGTTCATATTAAAAAATTATTATTTTTATATTGCTGCAAAATATAAAAAATGTAAAATATGGCTAAATCGACTATCTGGCTACTTTATAAAATATCTATAAGTTTATCACAAAGAAGATAAAATTATTTATTTAGTATATTGAATAAATGTTCAATATTACTTGTATATTTAAAGGATGCATATCACTAATATATTTTACATTCTATTAAATCGAAAGTTCAAATTATAGAGATGTGTTCTATTAATTTGGTTCGAGCGAAGGGAGCCTTGAAAAATGTATTTAATCGAAAATAATACCGAATAAAAAATATTTTTTACTGAACATTTATTACTGATAATCAAAACAGATTTAAATACTTATAGAAAATTTAATTTAGTGCTTTTAGAAAGCAGACAATAAAATAATCAATGTCGTTTTAGCCGAAACGTAGATCGTTTAATTATGAAAATGTTGGTTAGTATCATACATAAAATATTTCTGATAACAATATTTAAACAGTACAAGCTGCCTATGTAGGAAAAAACAAAGTCATAAAATACAAAAAAAAACATATTCGTTATTAAAACAGAAAATGCCTAGGTTCAGTTTTGAACATAAATGATATTTATTTTGTAAAATATGGTTCTGTAGCGATGTTCTTAATCACTATTAGGATCGCGATTGACTTTCTCAAGCTTATGTATCCTCATATGCAGCAATAAATTATGTTTGTGCTTCGATTTTTTATGGCAAACAGGACATTCAAACTTGGGTTCAACGCCGCATTCAAACCTTTTATGTCTGTTGAGACTGTGAATTCTGGAATAAGCGTTTCCACATCTGGAACAATTGTACGCTCCCAGTGGTTCAGTTTCCAGATGATAAACGTTTCTAGTGATGTTATTAAGTCTTATTTGTTGGCGAAGGTCTTCAGAAATGAGATTTCCTGCAGAAATATTTATTATTCAGTATTTATTTATTTTAGATTATGACACATAAGCATGCAAAATATATAATAATGAACTTATAGTAAATGAAAAGGAGTTTCAGTCTTTACAAAAATTGGCTTGAACTTTCTGCAAATTTGTATGTGTTAATGATTTGGAAATAATTAATAATATTGTATTATTTTTCTTAGTAAATATCGGTATAATTGACAAAATTTGAAGCCTATATTTGAATTTTAATTCGATTGGTTTCAAATCTTAACTGCTTGTAAGTAAAGTATGAATAAAAGTCAATAAAATACTAGAAAGAAACCTTCTAAATTAAACTAAGGGTAACTAATTAATTAATAACAAAAAATACATGCTGTAAATCTTTATATAAGATACACAGAATTAAATATTGTGGCATACTTATTTACTTACAGCATTTGTTTCAAAAATAATTTAATAACGTTTGGCAACTGAAAATAAACTCATATACCTACTTGCTAAAAATCTAAATGCCGCGTATTATAGAAGAAAATTTGAAAATATTGTAACTGAAAATTTCTATAGATTGAAATAAATAAATTTAGATTTCATACGAATTGGATCAAAGAATTATAGAGTTTTTTTTAGATTAAAATTTAATATATTAACTAAAATATGTTCGTTAATAGATCCCATAACCAGTATAGAATTACTTTTTATATTAAATTTAAATAAATAAAAAACACTAAATTCTCTTCACAAATTTTTCGAGTCCAATAAATAACAATGATAAAAAGTTGATTGATTATTTAAAGGTCGACATAGAATTAAATTATTTTCTGAAAATATTTTACAAAATATTATTATTTTTTATTCTAACTTTAGAATTACTTTGCGTGTAATGTATACAACAGATTTAATTGAAATTTTAACATGATATATTTTAATACGTCAATTGAAATTTGAAGCCATTCTATATAAAATTCTAACAAATACATTCACAAGGCGTCTTTTATAAGGCTGCCAGATAAAGTAGTTATCATTGCTATACGAAAATAAGATTTACTTATACGATTCTTCAGTTCTGTAGCATTTACATATTTGCATAAATATTAAAGAACAAACAAAATTATAAGAAATGAACAAAATTCAACTTAAATTAATACATTCGAAAAAAATTAAACCAAATATTAATAATAATTTATGCAGTCACATTTTATTTTAGTGTATATTAAAAATAAATTTGTGAATACTGCGAAAAAATATGTTTACATAATGAAAAATAGTATACGTAGAGATCAATATTATTACAAAATACAAAAAGAACTTAAAAATTAAATGAAATACATTCTTAAAGAGTATAATAATACTGTAAATAATACATCAGTCATCGAAAAAAATACATCTAAGTATAAAATTAATACTAAAAATAAGTGCAATACAAAAAATTATAAATAAGAATGACAAAAATATCGTAAATGAAAAGTTGTGATTAAATGCTACGTTTTTTCTTTGGAACTACAGTTTTATTGTCATTTTTAATGGGAATGGGAATATTAAAATGTTTGGCCTTCATATGAACATTCAGATCATACTTATGCTTAAATTTTCGGTTACATTCCGAGCAAATATACTTTGGTTCTTTTCCACATTCTAAACGCATGTGTCTTAGTAAAGAATGCTTCAGTCTGTAGGTTCTAGTACAATTTGAACACATAAAGAGTTCAGTCAAAGCCGAATCGTCTATTGCAAGCGGCCAAGCGCTTACGAATCTCTTAGTCTTGGGATTAAAGTTTTCTTGGTCTTTCTCTTCTTTCAGTGCATCTATTCCATATAATCCATATAGTCCTGGAACATATATGTTTAAAATTTGGTTAATAAAAACAATAAATAAACATAAAGAAATGTAACTAAAGAAACTAAAATACTACGAAAGAAACTAAACTACTACGAAACTAAATAAACTACAAAACGATTAGAAAACAAAATACTTCAAACAATAATTTTGTAACTGAAAACAAAAGTATTAGAAATTAATAAATAAGTGAACAAAACCTTTATTGAAGTTAATTACAAATAATACAATAAAATACCAAAAATATGTAACAAAATTAGAATTATTCAAAAACATATTCAAATAGCGAATGGTTTGTCATAAAATGTTTTGTTAACAAACTCTTTGTATGATATTGTTTTCCACATGATTCACATGCAAATGGAAATCTTCTTAAATTATTATTTTCTTCATTTCAAAATGTTCCTCAGATATTAAACCTAAAAAATATGAATACGTTAATATCTATTCACGAAAATAATTTCAAATACAGTTTGTTTAGATTTAGAGGCTCACCATTCGGATTTCGATTAAATTAGATAAATGTTGCCTCATTAGAATATAAAATTAACAATGTTCGTTAAAAAATAATAATTGGGTTTCTCTTAAAATATTAGAATATTGTAAAATAAATAAGAATTTTTTTTTTGCAAATTTGTAGTGTCGATGAAAAAATATATAAGGAGAGTTTTCAGATAGGTACAGTTATTGATTCTTTATTTAAAAAAAAAAACATGAATTATACATGAACAAAGAAAATATTATTCCTAAAGAAAAGTTATAATAAATAGTGCATTTAAACACTTGAAAAGCATATTATATTACGCGACATAGTACAACTTATTATTTAAATAATTCAAATTTTAACAGGGATGTTTCAAAAGTTACAACACAAAAGAAAACATTATTCTTTTTTTTATCATATAAGATTACATACGAAATGAAGTCACCAAATATTTTTAAAAGTACTAGTTAAACATTGATTAACTATAGGTTTTGCTGCCCAAACATTCCCAAATTTAAATAAACATTGCAAAACAAAAATAATATATGTATACATCCCTGTCTATACGCCATATTAAATGGATTGACAATTACGTAATTATTAACATTCATGAAAATAAAGATAAGTTGTTTCATTGAGAAGAAAAACAACAAAATGATTTACATGTCTTATCCTAAAAATAAATTCAATGACGTACGTAATTGTTAAGTCATTTAGATTTGTATTTATTTATAATATACATTAAAGAAAAAACAACGATTGATCTAACACACTGAACTACACAAAATAATAAGAAAACAACATAAAAACTATTATTGGCTAAAACAATTACTTATGGAAATTCTTAACATGTTCAGTAGCTTCTTCCTGTTTGTTAGTCTTGTAGCTACAAAGAAGACATCCATATGCAGGTGCAGGAGACTTAGTATTAGCGCAAACCCTCAAATGCTCATTTCTTTTAGCAGGAACATACAAAACATCACATTTGGTGCAACGAACAGTGTCCTTCGGGGTTTTCAAGATCGGATTTAAACAAGCGGGCTGTTTAGGTTTATTAGATTCAGATTCTTTGCAATCAGCAGCTGTCATAGCTAAGAATTTCTCCATTCTACAAGAAGCTATACTCTTAGGCACAAAAGAATCGCCGATTTTTTCCTCTTCTTTCTTCAGAATGATCATTGATCTAGTTTTGAGAATCGTAGGCAGTTTTCTTAGAGTTAGTTCTTTGCTGATTATTTTTTTGTTTAATTTTTTTGTAGCTCCAATTTTGTCAAAAGCCAAATGAGTGCTAAGTTCCTTTTTCAGTTCGCCGACAACATGAGTATCTTTAATATTCTCAACCGATATTATTTTTACCGTTTTTAAGAGTGGTTTTATGTTCACAGTCGATTGATTTTCTGGAACAGAAATATTGTTATTAATATCTGCTCATTAAAGTCATTTTATCGAATTTTTGTTAGGTCTTTCAAAAGATTATATTTAAAAGAATAAAATGTTACAATTAATTATACTTGTAAATGATCCAAATCACTGACACGCTATTATTTTCTATTTTTGTTTTAAGATATAAAATAAATAAATATATCACCACTATAGTTAAACATTTTAGGTTATCGTAACGTGTTAGTTTGCTGATAAAATGCAATTGCAGTTGGTATAATTATTTATGTTAAGACATTTTAAAAATCAAGTATTAGGTTAGGTAAAAATATTTTATTTACATCATTTCATAAATGTACGGTAACTTTATTTTTCACTGCTAAATGTTACTAAAATTGTTTTGGTAAAATATACTTCAAATAAAAGTGACACGAAAATTAGTTGTCTCCATTTTTAATTTAAAGCAATATTCATTTAAATAATTTAGGAATATTTAGTAATGAAAAATAAAATTAATTAACTATTGCGTTCTTATGGCCAGGGTTCACCGCCAAAAATTAAATTTTAAACAAAGTTTAAAGAAATAAAAGCAATCAAATGTTTCACAGCAATGACAATTATTACATATGACATACTCGTACAATTTTAAATGCAATTATTTCATTATTTATTAGGGATACAAACAAAACAGAAACTTGCCATATTGACAATTAACAGAACGAATTTATTTTCAGTACATCTACGTTTATTAATAATTTAAAATGTAATCGTACAAAAAATTATGTGAGTATCACGGGCGTAAAGTGTCTTTGTTCCTCTTACACTATTGCAGCTCTCGCCTTCGACTCGCACTTCAATTAACAAAGAATCACTATGCTCTTAATACAGAAATAATTATTTTTCTATGGTCGATATACAAAATAGGCATTTGCGCTTGCATTAGTCAATGCAAAATGTCTCTTTGTCGCTTATGGCCAATAAAACAGACAAAACGCTCGTTCTAAATCAAACATTCATTGAATGTTGCGACAATAACCTGTGACAGCAAATAAACATTTTTAATTTTTGATGTCGTAACGCTGAAAACTTCTAAAATTAAATTCTTAAAATGAAAAAATAATTAAAATATGATATTGATATAAATAAACTGATCATCATGGAAAAATTAATTTTTTGATCCCTTTTTGCAATTTAAGGATCGATGAAGTTTTACCGATCCTTTTGATCGTATTTTCCGATTTAGATCGGCAAAGGCGAATTTTCCAGTTTAATAACTGATCGGGAAAAAATAGGTTTATAATTTATTTTTTGGTGCAATTGGCCATTAATTATATGTAGATATTGCTAGTTAATGTATTTTTGAATAGTGTGTAAAACAAGCTAAGTAATTAAAGAAAATATTATGTGTTAATATTGTGACATAAACTTGGATCCCAGGATATATACAAAATGAATGTTATGTTTTGTTTAATGAAAGTTATTTATCAAATAAAGCGAAAGCAAAAAGAAGCAAAAGTAAAAGAAAGAAGTAAATACAAAGATATATGAAATAATTTATTAATAAAATACAGTATTAAATACATTTATGTACATTTGCTAAATGTGACTTTAAATGTGTTTTTTGGTACGCTTTGTATTTACATAGATGGCAGTGAAAACTAGGTGCTCTGCCACATTCAAATCTTAAATGTCTTATAACTGTCTTCTTTCTTAAATAAAATCTATGACATTTGTTGCACATGTAATTTTTACCATCAGCAGTGAGGATGTACGAATATTCTGCAAAAGAAATATTATTATTTTACAATATTGCTCTACAATATATTTACACATATTGAAATCTAAAAAAAAAAAAATAATAAAATAAATGAATACTGATGAATATAAATTTATTCTATAAAATTTAGTACACAAATTAGGAACTACAATATTATTACGTCATGTCATATAAGAAGACAATTACGTCTTCACTGCAATTTTGATATATATTTTAAATAATAGTTTTATTCAACATTTGCTTTCATCAAATTTTATTATTTCAAAGAAAGGGTGTCAAATAAAAATAGCTTAGAACTAAAATTTCTACCATTTTATTTAACAAATAGTTCATGATATAATTGTTTTTCTATTTGACATGACCTATACATAATTAAAAATCACGGAACTGAACGTCATAATGTTTATATTTAAAATGTGATTTTAGGTTTTCTTTTCTGTAAGAACTATAAGGACATATGTAACACTGAAAGCTGGGTTCTTTTCCGCATTCTAATTTAATATGCCGTTTAACGGTTTCCTTTCGTGAATACGCCCTATTACACGTATTGCATCGGTAGAATTTTCCATTTTCCGGATGTTCCAGATATGAAAACGTATTTTCTAGTTTTGAGTTCACATCTGAAAACAAAATAGTGTTAGTTTAAATTTTATTGCATGTAATATTATTTGTTAGATATTTACTTATTTACAGCATGCAAAATTAAATAATACAACGAATTTTCTTCAATATGAAGACGAAAATTTGTTGAATGTTGCTCATCATGTTTTTCTAATAAAATTACTGGAAATTTTATTGTTAGGTACAAGAAGGGAAATTCAATGTTGTCGATTAAATTTTTCATTTTAATTAATATTATTTAGCATAATACAATAAAAAGTAATGAAAATTATAATATTTTATAATTCTCTTGAATATTTGGCATCTTAAATAAATAAGGAAGATAGCTCAGTGGAATTACGTCGCAGCCGACATTAAAGTTACCCCTGTGGCTAACATTTTTGTAGGCCGTGATTTGACGGCTGTTAACCGCAAAATATATCTATCGACAGAGTGCCACAGCCTGTATACAGGCTGAGTCTGGAAAGGCGAACCCCCCTTTAACTTTTTTATTATGAGAAATAGACAAATTTTCTTCATATGGAAGTTTTAGTATATTAAATATACTACTTTATGACACATATAGAAATTTTTTATATAGTCAGGTTTACATGATACGACTATCAACTTTTATTTTTCAAATAGGAACCTAGAATTATTTTATTAAAATAAAAACCACCATTTTTTTATTTTTTCAAAGATGTATTACTTGTCATAAATGTATGAAAAAAATCTAAATAAATAAGATATTTGAGAAGTATCAGAAATTATTTTTATCAATTATTTTAGGTGGCTATTCGAAATTAAACAAAATGTAACAAGGTAAAATTAATGACAAAACAAGTAACAAATAAATATCTGCATTGTTGTCTTTAAATTTACCTGGTTACATTGTGTTTAATTTCGCATAGCCATCTAGAATAGTTGAATAAAAATTATTTCAGATATTTCTCAATTATCTTATTTATCTCGATTTTTTTTCATATACATTTATGACAAGTAATAAATCATTGAAAAGAGAAAAAATGTCGGTTTTTATTTTAATAAAATAATTGTAGGTTCCTATTTGAAAAATAAAAGTTGATAGTCGTATCATGTAAACCTGACTTTATAAAAAATTTCTATATGAGTCATAAAATAGTATATTTAATATACTAAAACTTCCATATGAAGAAAATTTATCTATTCCTTATAATAAAACAGTTAAGGGGGGGTTCGTCTTCCCAGACTCACCCTGTGTACAGGGTGTTTCAGGACTAGTGTAACAAACTTTAACAGCTTATTCCTGAGGTAATTTTGAACCAAAAATGTCATATGAACATAGGTCCTATTCCTTCTAGTTACCAATATACAAGAGGTTGAAGTTGTATATATAACACGAAATTTTCAAATTTTTGTAATCAAGATACTTTCGGAAAACAAGAGTTTTATTGAAAAGTCATAGCTTATTTGTCTGAATTAATTTTATTTATTAATATTAATGAATACGATTTAGAGAACAAAACATAAAATGACACAATTAAATAGACACAGAACAACATAACTAAACATGGAATAGGTTAACATAATATGAAATAAGATAACAAATTTAAAAAAAATTACAGCAAGTGTTCAAAATGAGCGCCTTGAACTCGTATGCATGTTAATATTAATAAATAAAATTAATTAAGACAAATAAGGTATGACTTTTCAATTAAATTCTTGTTTTCCGAAAGTATCTTGATACAAAAATTTGATAAATTTCGTGTTATTTATAGAACTTCAACCTCTTGTATTTTGGTAACTAGAAGGAATAGGACCTATGTTTATATGACATTTTTGGCTCAAAATGACCTCAGGAATAAGCTGTTAAAGTTTGTTACACAAGTCCTGAAACACCCTGTATAAAAGGCGTGATGATATATTTATTTTATTCATTTATAAAATGAGAGTTTCTTCTAATTAGCGAAATTTATTTCCATCAAAATAACAATATTCATCAAACATTTTTTATAATTATATTATACCTCTATTTAAATTTATTTTACAAATATATACACAAAATATTATTTAGACTCTTTGATCAAAATATGTAATTACTAAATGCATTTATTAACTTGAACTAAATTTATGTGCATGCTTTATATGTGATTTTAAATTTTCTTGTCTCTTAGCACGATATGAACAGAAAGGACAAGGAATCATAGGTTCCTTGCCACATTCTAGTCTAAGATGTCGTATAACAGTTTTCTTTCGAGTATAGGTCCTGTAACATCCGTTACATTGGTAATATTTTCCATTTTCCGAATATTCCAAGTATGTAAAACCTCCATCTTTGACTTGTGCTTGAAGTGAATATACGAGTAAATCTGAAAATAAATTCATATTAGTTTGACAATATGCAAATGATAACTATTAATTGAATACATTAAATATAAAATCATCAAAATGTCATGGTGCAGCTATGACGTTAGTACGAGCGTAAGTGATCGGAACGCTGCCTGTATTGAAAGCAATAATTAAATATTGATATATAGAAATCTTCGATATAGTTCTTAGATGACAATTGTAACTTAGGTTTAACTGAATATATGAACATTCATATGTATACAGGGTGTAACAGCAAAACCAACCACCGCCTATATTTTCTTTATTATTATAATTACAAAAAAATATTATAAAGAAAAGTTGTAGAACACCAAGGGGGACATCTGGTTAAAGAATAAATTAATTTTTTAAACCAGTGGTTCTCAAGTTACAACACAAAGTTATATTTTTTCAAATGGGATTATACATATTTTTTAGGCATATTCGATAGAGTATTTTTTTCTTAATTCATCTATGTGACTATTCTACATCCTTACATAATAAAAATATTGAGAAAAATTCAATTGAAATTTATATAATTTTTTATTTTTAATATTAATGTGCAGTAAGCTATGGATGAAAAACAAAAACAAAGGAACAAAATGTAGCTGCTGTCAAGTAATAATAATTGTTGTAAATTGTTATTCTTTGTGTGTTTAATATTTTGTTCTTTTGTTTTTCATCCACAGCTTACTGCACATAAATATTAAAAATAAAAAATTATTTAAATTTCAATTGAACTTTTCTCAATATTTTTATTATGTAAGGATGTAGAATAGTCACATGGTTGAATTCAGAAAAAAATACCCTAACGAATAAGGCTAAAAATATGTATAATCCCATTTGAAAAAATATAACTTTGTGTTGTAACTTGAGAACCACTGGTTTAAAAAATTATTTTTTTCTTTAAGCAGATGTCCCCCTTGGTCTTCTACAACTTTGCTTTATAATATTTTTTTGTAACTATAATAATAAAGAAAATATAGGCGGTGGTTGGTTTCGCTGTTACACCCTGTATACATATATCGGTCGCTCACTTTTTTTATCAATTAAACTCAGTTTTAAACTGATTTAATTGAATTATGTACTATTTAATTAATCGAGAAAATATACCGAGTGCATCACGAAAAGCGGGTTTGTCTATTTTGTGTTCATAAGGCAGTAATTACGAAACCCAGTTGCGTATCGAAAGAGCGTTCACTACGATACGTAACATTTGTTTTAGACGGTTGGTAGTACCGAATGACATACAAAACCTATCCAGCTGAAAACATTAAAATTCAATATAACCTCAAAATTTAACAATTGCATAAATGTCAATAACAGTTACCAACCACAACATTTCATATACAAATTGCCCTAAGTTGACTCAGTTTAAAATATTGCACATTTCTTTTATGAAACTAGTAAGGAAATGAAGGTTATTACCTTACGCATGTGAAATTTGCAGAACGAGGCGTAACCGAGTTATGTAAAAACAAAAGTAAGGTAATAACCGAATTTTCTTATGTGTTGCATACAATATTTTTTCTACTTCCGTTCTAATAAATACGAAAGAGCGTTTTTGTAATTATGAAATTTTGACATATTAATGACAGTTATAAATTCAAAAAATAAAAGAATAACACATCAGAATTCGTCTACCAAGATATCTGTTGCTATGTCACCTCATTATTTCACTAGTTAAATAATGCAGTTCATTACCTAACTCAAATAAGTGAAATAAATCGTCTATTTCTTAACGGAAGTAGAAAAAAAATATAAATAACTCATTTTAAAAGGCTTTTATTGCACTGGTCCTTGAACGCGTGCGAAAGAAACAGGTCTTATAAAACTCGTTTTATTTCCAATTTCTTCTATAGAAGTAGTTCCTCATCGATATTTTGCCATTTCGATAGATTTTTTACAATTAATGTTTATGAAATTATCATTTATTTTATTGGTAACCAAGGAGATTTAATTACAGTGAAAAATTATCACTTATTAATTTTAGTAGCTTTTATTTCATTGGGTCATTTTCAAACAAATTTATATTCTATTGGTTTCTACATAAACGTTGTAAATTCCCAGTAAAATGAACCCTTTAATAGTTCCAAATTATGGGGAAACATACAGAAAATGATACATTAACACCAAGACAACAAACAGTCTGAAAGAAATCATTATAACATATTAACTCTCCCAGTACTGTAATTTTAATTAATTAATTAAATTAATTACAAAAATATGTTTATAAACAAATAACAATTCATCATAATAAAGAAAAAATAACTACTAATAACAATAATTCGCAGTTTTTACAAATTTGTGCACTTGTTTAATATGTGTCTTTAAATGGTAATTATATCTTGCCCGGTATGGGCAATATGGACACCGAGTATTTGGTTCCTTGCCGCATTCAACTTTTATATGCCTCATACAAGTTTCTCTGCGCAAGTAACATTTTCCACAACCATTGCATCGATAATTCTTTCCATCTTGTGCCTCAATCAAATAAGAAAACGCAAATTTATCTGAAAAAATAATATAGTCATTAGAAATACATACAATAGCTTAGTAGATATAAACCTCCAACATAACATATACAGGCTGTCTGATTTTATTTGAACCAGTAAATAACTTACTCATTTATTGATTTTGTTATTTTAGTCATATTACATCGTTTATACTACCGGTTTTTGAGTAGTTAATATCAACTTTGAATGTCAAATGGAATAGGTATATTTTAATAAATTTGAAACATGTTCAAAATTTGTTTTACAATCATGCTTGGTAATTCATATTTTATATTAATAAAAAACAAAATGACGGATTCTTGAATTATGTCATACTGAACGCTAAATAGAATAATAGCGATAAATAAGTTTTTACGGTAAGAAGATGTTTCTATAATTTCGAAATGATTATCGTAAAATATTATTATCGGACGTATGATGTACAACGTTTTATTTCATACTATGTCGCATTTAATTATTAATAGTATGTTATGCATCAAGGGAGGGAAACAAGCGATTATTCCCGCGTGTGAAGTTGGCAAACCGAGACGTAAGCGAGGGCCCAAGGCTCGAGTTGAAGTCGAGGTTTGCCAATTTCACACAAGGGATAATCGCGCTCTTCCGTGAAGCATATTATACTTTTCGTAACAAGTGCACAAAAATTACTGTCTTATCGGGACAAATGTCAAATATGAGTTGCGTAACTAGTCTCTAGGGGCAGAAACATGTTACCTAGGGAGAGAAACATAATGTTTCTTCTTTCTTGTGCATGTGTTACGAAAACATTATTTTCATACCAGAGAAATGCATGACTTTTCATGAGGAAAAAATAGCATTCTTTCTAGAGGCGTATATATTATTTTGTTCACGACCAAAGTAAGATTAAAAACAGAGTACACCTCAAGAGTCACATAGTAACTGATGTGTACACCGCAATAAGTTGTTATTTTATTTTTTTCTATGACTTCAATTGCGTTATTTTTGATTGTAAAATTTAAATTAAATCTCTGTTATTCATACTAATTAATTGCCGAAACGTCGCCTTCATCGTATAATGAAAAAGAGGATTTAAAATGAATATTTAATTTACCTTTTTCTACTAGTCATTAAAGCCTGAAATCCAACTAATAAAAATAATTTTAAAAAAATTACCATTCGGCTTATTAAAAAGAATTAAAATCTTTTGATTTAAAATAAATGTAACATATAGTTTACTTAACATGTTTGTAAAACAAATTTAAAGTATTTTGAAAATTTGTAATAATACAATTCAAATTTCAAAGTTGATATCACGCCATTTCTTACTATATATAATGTAGTATAAATCATGGTATGCGTCTAAAATCATTAAATCAATAAATGACACATTTGCTGGTTCAAATAAAATTAGCCACTCTGTATGTCCACTACATAATTTACGAAGATAAAATAGATAGATGTGATTTTACATACAAACATGAAACATTAATACGACACCCTTAGATGTTAGCACAAATGAAGTACATGATGATTTTTTACGAGAAAATAATATTTATAAATAAAATGTAAAACCCCCTGTACTTATAGGATCACAAACCATTACTTAAATACTCAATTTGAATTAATTGATACCACAGATAAATACATGGACCTCAAGAAACAAAAATGATAACGTGTGATAATATTAAATTTCCTTCCAATACATTTAAACAAGAGTTATTATCACTAAACAGTAAATAGTAGGTTTTGGTAGGCAATCAAAATGGATTTTTTTTAATTAAAAGTACAAAATTCTTTTTAGTTGTTTAGTAATTTTATTTGAAAAATTACAAACGCATTTAAAACAAAGAAGTAAAAACTATATCAGTAAAAATATATTATCAATAATTTATAAATTATTTATAATACTGAAAAATTCCGTGTTTAGTTTTCAAATGTTGTTGTAGATGTTCAGATCTACGAGCCTTATAATGACACATATGACAGGGCATTGTTGGTTCTTTTCCGCATTCTAATCGTAGGTGCCTCACACATGTTTCTTTGCGTGCGTAACATTTCCCACATCTATCGCATTTATACTTTTTTCCTTTTTCCGGGATGGCCAAAACTGTATAAGTATCTGAAAAGAAAAGTATTGTAAAGAATATAATTTTACACGATTTTACGATTACTTTTGTGACATGTACAAGCTAGCCTATAAACATTTACTAGTGATCTTTACTGACCTGATAATTCTGTTCTTTTTTTAATGAAAGTTTGTTTTGTTATATGAAAAATCAAAGAAATAGTCAGAATATTTTATGTAAATAGTAACAGTAACATCTATTTTTTTTTATCGGTAGTTTTACCGAACAGAATAATTCGGATTTATAATTTATAACCGAAAAATGTATTAGTGTCCTAGTGGCTCAGATGTCCATACATCAATAATCTTACATTGCTAAACATTAATTTAAACATAAAATCCTTTATAATTTCCCTAAATACTGTACCTTAATCAGGGGCGTAGGAACCGTTGTATCAGCTGTTTTAATTATACAAAGCCCCCAAACTAAGGGAACCCCGCTAATCAATTATTTATAATTATGTTACTAATGAAATAAAAGTATAAACACTGCCTATAAATAATTATTAATTAGTTATTATGTAGGTACTTGGTATAATGCCTTATTTTTATTAAATGTACTATTAAACTAGTGACACTAAAAATGTTTGCTAGGAATGAAATACCCTAATTTATGCGAATTTCAAAAAAATTCTATTTGTTCTATAATCAGTATGTCATTAAAGTTTCGTACAGAGGTATAGAAACATCCTGTATATTTTGAAGAACTAAATTTGCATAAATTTTGTCCCTATTTTCTTACAAAATATATAATATATCATCACGCCTTTTACCCATTACTGGGTGTGGCACTCTACCGAAACAGATCTTGATAAGTGATATATTTCTTCGCGTAAAGTGCGATTACTAGCCGTCAAATCACGACCCCCAAAGATGTTAGTGGAGAAGAAGCCACAGGGGTAGATTTAATTTGGTGAATATTATCGCCTGTGGCAATCGAACCCGGGTTCTCAAATCCACAGTCCGACTCGATACCACTGAGTCCTTAAGAACAGATTCCAAGATCGTTGACACATGTAGACACACAGACAGATAAGAATTACTCTTATTTGAGTATAGATAGATAAAAATCTGCTATATCTAAAAATTGTATTTTTCGTTTATTATTTAATAAATTGAAACTACAAACGAATAGGTTTGTTACTGTCTAAGGATGTAAATAAGTGGGAAAATGATTTCGAGTGAAATATTTCAGGAATTAATATAAGGAGACGTAAGTTAAGGAGGCATAATTGTACTAGTTAATAAATATCTAACCTACATACTACTTTACTTACATAATTTTGCGCCAAATACACAAATTGAACTAGAGTAATAATTTAAAAATTTACATAAACTTTATTCAACGTAAATTAGACATAAATTGAATTACAAAACTTAAAAGACATGTGCAAACTAACATTTATAACAGACAGTCAGTGGTATGTTTATAGAAAATCACAGAGTATTGTGTAAAGTAGACCCTAGTCCCCACCAATCAAAATATTAAATATGCACCCTTCCTTGTGCTGATACTATCAGTGCCATCTGCTGGTAATTCATCATCTCAAATTTAATACCCTTGGCTCACGAATCCCTACCAAATATTTATTGTTGGAATTTTGGGTATTTCGGTTTTGCCATTATATTTACAAGCGTAATATAATAAATTGTGAACTTATATACTTCATGTCTTTTTTTTTTTAGTATACTGAGCAACAGTATTGCTACTTATCTCATTTAAGCTAATTGTCTCAACGTTTTTAACTAATATTTAATTATTTTTTGTTAATAGCTGTCAAATAATTGTTTATTTATTTATAATTTTTATATAGTTATGCGTGTTTATTTATTATTTTTATTTAGAACCGGGCGTAAAATTAACTTTTAGATGGCTGTTTTTAGTTCATAAAATGACTATTTAATAAGAAGATTTTATTAATCACAGGTTGTACATCAACGAGTGGCTAATATTATATTATGTAGCAAGTTTAATAAACGTCTCTTTAGTAACAATTTTTTTTTTGACACGAGCAGAGCGAAGCGAGTGCATATAATTTCTTTTAAATGTTAAGTTTTATGTATTATTTCAAAAGTTAAGTTAAGTTACAATAACAGATGCAGGTAATATATCAGTTGTTGTCTTTACACCGTGACTAAAACGTTCGAAGCCACAGCTTGTCAACATATAATTTAGATGTTATTTAGCGCCATGGAAACCAGTATGTAAAATGACATTTTATATAAAGTTAGTAGAAAAAATTACTTTACCATGGTTGCCATGGTTAATATTTAAAGATGATATTTATGGCAATAATTTAGATATTTTTGCTAATGTTTTCGGTCGTAGATAGAATGTTGTACGATACATATACGTTAGTCACGAGCTGATCAGAGTTAATACGCAAGTTTTACGTACTAATATAGTAAATAACTATTATATAGTTACGCAACTTGCAATTAGATACACACTATACTATTGAGCAATAAATGCTACATATTAGCACAGCATTTTTAAGACTTGTGACTGGCTGATTTTCTTCAGAATTGTATTTTGTTTAAAAAACAATAATTAAATAATAAAAAATGTAACTGATAAGAATAATCAACACATATTTTTATATTAATGAGTTTTGAATACACCATTTTTTTAAACGCAAGTTTTATCTCGATTTCATCCACTGAGCTACGATTGCATGTATATATTACTGTTTTTATAGTATATTTTTCAAAGTAGTTGAATAATTTAGGTGTGAAAAGTGAGTAATTAATTTTTAGTACGAAAAGTTATTATTATAAACTTAACTACCATAACCTGCGATGAAAATAAATGTTATTGGCGTTTAAAATGTAATTAGGTAAATTAGCATAATTAAAAAATAGTGATAAAACTGTATATTGCACTCATTTGCCACTTATGCAATAAAGTGACATTCAACACACTAGTTGCATAAATAGCTATTACATTATGTGTAGTTATACAAAATCATTGCAGTTTACATAGATTATTTTTATATCAAAATACTAAAAATAATGCTTATATATTTTATTTACAGATTTTATATACAAAAGCAAATAAGTATGATAATTATATGCAACTGTCAACGAAGTTGACATTTAGCCCGCGAAACTTTTTGCAGTGTGACAAAAATTACTGAGCTACTTTGGCGGGCTGTTCTACTCGTAAATCAGCAAGTGATATTGTGAGACGTTTCCTTGGTTACACATTCATATTTATAATAACCATAATTACGAAGTTAAATTTATAATACATTTTCGTAACACATGCATAAGAAACACTTTCTTATTTCCTAATTTTAGAGAGAGAAACACTGAATTTTTCCCCTAGGAAGAGAAACATTATGTTTCTCTCTCTAGGTAGGATGTTTCTCTCCCTAGGTAGCATGTTTCTCTCCCTAGGTAGCATGTTTCTCTCTCTAGAGACTATGATTATTAGCTGTTTGCGGCGTTTCCTAGGTAACTAGTTACGCAATCCATATTTGACATTTGTCCCGATAAGACAGTAATTTTTGTGCACTTGTTACGAAAAGTATAATATGCTTCACGGGTGGGCGCCATTATCCCTTGTGTGAAGTTAGCAAACCTTTGGCCCTCGCTTACGTCTCGGTTCGTCAACTTCACACGCGGGAATAATCGCTTGTTTCCCTCCCTTGATGCATAACATACTATTTGAAGCTTTTTAATGAGCATAATGCAGTTGCACAAAAACTTTTGTCTGCATCTCAACCGCAGAATAATTTGATTTGCTCAGAAAATAGTCTGGATTTTTTTCTGCGACGCACATACACATTCCTTTTGCGGCCTGGATACACAAATAACTATTGTAAACAATTGTCAAAAAAATATTAATTTTTTTAAAAATAATATCAATGTAGTATATAATTTTGTTTATCATTTATGTTATAACAATAACCCTAAGCTGCGCACAGCAGCGTGCACGAAATAAAATTATCGCACGCAAAAATAAAATTATAATTCTTATGAATTATTTTACAGTCTAAAAATCAGTAATAAACATGTTTATGTTTAGATTTCATATGTTGTTGTAAATGTTCGTTTCGGCGTGCTTTGTATGAACACAGATGGCAAGGTATTTGTGGTTTAATTCCGCATTCCAATCTTAGATGTCGAACAACATTTGTCTTCCAAGCATATGATTTACCACATCTGTGACATTGATAACAATTGTTCAATTTGATGTATGAATAATCTGAAAATAAACATATGTTAATAAATACATAAGAAAATATTATTTATTTACTAGCTTGCATAATAGGAAATTAATTTATAATGGAACTAGAACCACTCACTGTATTTTTCACGTAACTGTCAAACAAAGTTGAAATTTACCCGCACAATTCAGCCCGCGCAATACAACTTTTACCTGAAACTGACAAGAAAATAAACATATGCCTGACCTTTAAGACTCAGGAAAGCTTTGCTTAGTCAGAAAAATAATATATTGCCTGCCTAGGCAGGTAATGAAAGAAACGTAAATGTCTAGTTACTTAGCAACATAAAATACTGACTGAATATATAAGTCAAATATTTCTTTTAATTTAAATTAATTTAAAATATTTATAATTTGTTTATAAGTTTCAGGTAAAATGTTATACGTAACACGTCAATAACGCGTCGTTCAGGATTCGTAAGCTATCTACTCATCCTCAGCTATTTTGGCGGGCTGTTTTAAACCAATCAGAAACATGATTACAAAATGCCTCCGATAAATAAACAATTTATATTTTTTTCTGAAAACGTCTTCTTGGTTACACATTCATATCTATAATAACCATTATTTCAAAATTAAATTTGTAATAAAGTTTTTTTACTGAACATTATGCAGTTGCGTGAAAAATGTAGTCTGCACCTTGACCGCTCAGAAAATAGTCTGTCTCGGCCGCCTAATTCTTTCTTCGACGCACACAAATAATCATTTCGTGGCTTAGATACACAAATAAATACTTGTGTATATGTATATTGAACATAATTATTTAAATAGTGTTTATTTATTTTTCACAATACATGAAACAATTAGATAGTAATACAATCTTGACAAACTAACTCTATTTATCATGAAATAAATGATGATTATAATTTATGTGCTTCTTTAAATTAATTTTTTGGTACGCACTATAATCACACAGATGACACTGAAATGTTTTCTCTTTTCCACATTCCATTTTGATGTGACGTATTAGTGACTTTTTATGTTTGTATAGTCGGCCACATTTGCTGCATTTTAGAATCCTTCCAGCAGATTCATCGTTTAAATTGAATAAGAATTTTATATCTGAAAAAAGTGTGGACATTAGTTTAAATTTAGTGAAAAGCTAAATTACAAATTTACCAACTTTTTACTGCTTAGCATCTATTTTGTTTTGTACAAATAATATATTTTTGGGATATCTTATAATTTAGATTAAGTAAATATATTTTTTCTACGATTGATATGAAAAGTTAATCATTACGATTTCATTTGTCATTGTAAAGTTGACGTTTTCTGTGGAACAATCAAAAATATCTTTGTCGCCAATGGCAACGCGCGAAATAGTTATTTGTGTATTAAGAGCGTAAAGTGATACTTTGTTTCTCGCCTTCGGCTCGCGCTGCAATTACCGTGCTCGAGTAACAAAGACACTTTATGCTCGTGATACACACATAATTTTTTCTACGATTGCATCTTAAAATGATTTAAAAACGTATACGTACTGAAAATAAATTCATTCTGTCAACTGTCAATATGACATGTTTCTATTTTGTTTGTATCCCTGGTAACTATTGAAATAAGCGCGCATTTAATATCTTTTTCGCGCGTTGCCATTGTAAACGCGCGCATTTAACGTCTTTTTCGCGCGTTGCCATTGGAGACTCGTAAAACAGATATTTTTCGATTGTTCCACAGAAAACGTCAACTTTACGATAACAAATGAGAGCGTAATTGTCATCTTTTCATACCAATCGTAGAAAAAAGATATTAATGCGCGCTTATTTCAATAGTTACCAGGGATACACACAAAACAGGATCTTGTCATATTGACAGTTGACAGAACGAATTTATTTTCAGTACGTATACGTTTTTTAATCATTTATGATGCAATTGGAGAAAAAGTTATGTGTTGCATCACTAGCGTCAAATGTCTTTGTTCCTCTTACACTATTGCAGGTCTCATCTTCGGCTCGTTCTGCAATTACTGTAATCGAGTAACAAAGAATCACTTTACGCTTTTAATTCACAAATAACTATTTCAAAATAAACTCTTAATTAATATCACTTTTCATCATCAAGAAACACCGTGTAATTAATCAGAATTTATGTTTCAATTATAAAATTATATATTTCTATAAAATGATCTATGCTTTTGCCAATAAAAGTACAGTTTTATGTTTAATATTTATATTAAACATATGTTTTAACTATAATTCACACAATTCTATATAAAATTTACTAAAACACGTGAACAACATGCGTTGCTAGATATCTACCTATCTAAATTATTTGTTAGTAACGTTACAAAGGTAACAACTTTGACAGAATTTAGTTGAATAAAAACATTATTTCAGCTTTAGTTTGCACTTAAGTTAGGTGAGTTGTAAAATAATAATATCTGCTATTATTTTGATTAATGTTTATTTATTGGAAGATACAAATTTTGTTTTATATATTTATATTTAGATGGTGTTTAATAATATGTAACTTGACGTTATTTTTTTGATGAGCCTTATACGAACACAGATGGCAATGGAATTTCTTTGCTTGGCCACATTCAAATTTTAAATGACGAGCCAAAGAAGCTTTATGCTGGTACGATCTTCCACAGTTCTTGCATTTTATACTCTTTTGGGTAAAAGTTTTTACAAAAGCTTCAAACTCTGAAATAAAAAAGAATAAGGAACATTAATACCAGTTTATTAGATAGTTACAGTAAACTAATTTCAAAACTATCAATGTTTTAAATTAAACTTGGCCTAAAAAGAAAATTAAATACATGGTACGCCTAATTATATACCCATGTCAAATGGTTTTTTTAATCACAATAATACAACAACATGCTTGAAAAATATTTAATATATAGCTGACAGAAACAAAATGTTTTGTAACATATATCAAGTTAAATGATATGCTCTAGTGCAGTGCTACTCAATCTTTTCCAAGCTGGATCTAAAATTTGTTATAGACAATAAGCAACCCTCGTTATTTTTTTGTTTTTAAACGATACGTAGAGGACTTAAAAACGTCATAATTGTTTTTAAAGAAAATGATACTATGGTATCGAGTTGGCCTGTGGATCTTGAGAACCCTGTTTCGATCCCCACAACCGACAAACAATTTTCACCAAATTAAATTTACCCTTGTGGCTCCCGTTCTACATCTTTGAGGAGAGTGATTTGATGACTAGTAATCGTACTTTACGCGAAGAAATATATCATTTACGAGATCTGCTACGGCACAAAACAAGACACGCATTAAAATGGGTTATTTAAGTGCACTTGTGACAAAAAGTTCTGTACGTTGCCAGGCTGAAACGTCTATTTTAACTTGTGTAAAGATGGAAACTCGTTAAAATAGAGCTCGTCCCGGCCTAGGAACGTAATATGTTATTTTTCTACGATTGCTATGAAAAGTTGACAATTACGTTCTTATTTGTCATCGTAAAGTTGACGTTTTCTGTGGAACAATTGAAAAATATCTTTTTTGCGCGTCACCAATGGCAACGCGCGAAAAAGATATTAAATGCGCGCTTGTTTCAATAGTTACCAGGGATACAAACAAAACAGAAACTTATTTACAGTTGACAGAACAAATTTATTTTCACTGTGTATACATTTTTTAATAATTTTAAGATGCAATCGTAGAAAAAATTATGTGTGTATCACGAGCATAAAGTGTCTTTGTTCCTCTTACACTATTGCAGCTCACGCCTTCGGCTCGCGCTTCAATTACCGTGTTCGAGTAACAAAGAATCACTTTACGCTCTTAATACACAAATAACTATTCTGTGTCAACCTCATTTTTACGATTGTGATTTTCGTAATATTTCAAAGAGTTTTTAAATTTTTGTTAATGTTAATCGGTCGCCGATCGCAGCATTCTCTATAATCAATTAAGGTTATACAGTTTTGCCACATGACCCACTTTTAAGTCTCAGCTTATAGTTTGAGTACAACTGATCTAGAGTCTAGACTTAATTTTACTCTCTAAATTATTTTAGAGAAAAGTATTTGTATCGTTTCTTTAAACATTTTTCTCTACAGTAATTTAAAAATGTTTGTTAGCGAAAAATTATAGTTAGTCAGCTATTAATTGCTTATTTAAGCGTTCATGTTCAACACTTGAATAAAAAATAGTTTGTGCTGAGAGAATCATTTTTATTAATATTAAGTACATGAACATACAAGTTATATTTTAGGATCTATTGTTTAAAGTGACGTTTATATATGTGTAATTTTAAATTAATTTTTTGGTAGGCGCTATAGGGACATATATGGCATTGGAAACTCTTTTCTTTACCACACTCAAACTTTAAGTGTCTCAAGAAACTTCGTCTGTATTTATACACTCTTCCACAGTTGTTGCATTTTTCTATTTCATTACTGGAGCTGCAATCATATTCAAAATCTGAAAAAATATCCTTGTTAGTATGGTTTTGCAAAAATATATAATATTACTGAATGGTATGAAGTTTTACAACTGCGATTTAAATTGTAAGATGAAGGAAAATGGAAAATAAGAAAGCCCAAGTTAAGATGGATGGACATGTGACAGAGAATCCGAAGGAGAGGTGAAGAAAGGACGAAGCCCTGGACAAAGAGGTTTATAGGAAGGATATATCGATCCCATATAACATGGGAGAGGGCAAAGAAAAATATTTTTTTCTGTAGTCGGAATAGAAATTATGGCTGGTACCACAAGCTTTCTTTTTGGGTGTTTTAAGAGCACAGTTTTAGCATGTTAGAGATAGTTAAAACACCCAAAAACACTGCTCTTAAAACAGGCAAAAATAGAGCTTATGGTATTAGACAATGGCTGGTAGCATAAGCTCTTTTTTTCCCTGTTTTAAGAGCAGTATTTTTGGGTGTTTTAGCAATCTCTAACATGTTAAAACCATGGTCTTAGAACAGCCAAATACAGAGCAGTGTTTTTGGGTGTTTTAGCTATCTCTAACATGTTAAAACCGTGCTCTTAGAACACTCAAATACAGAGCTTGTGCTACTAACTAATATGTTTTAACTCACACCGCTGCTAAGAGTGATGAGGTTAAACTATGTTTTTTCTCTTGTTGCTAATAAAAGCGGGAGAAAATAGTTATTTATATACCTAGAGTAGAAAGCAATCTATTGTCCTTCGCTTATAGAGATTTTTGATCGAGACGTAGCCGAGAATAACAACCATACAAGAGCTGAAAGAACACTTTCTGCTCAGAACGCACACAATATTTTTTATACGACTATTTAAATCGCTTGAAAAAGAATTTAAAATAATTTTTAACAAGCGAAAATGTTACTATCTGCTGTGTTGCTATTGGGGACAAGTGTAAATGTTATTTTGCCGTACAATCGGAACAGTAAAATAAACTCTTATTTTTCCGTTCTCTAATGACTGCTAAAATAGTATGTTATTCTCTCTATGGCCATATTATTCATTACCGGCAATACGGTGATGTGGCTATCGTTACGAAATTCGAATTCGGAGAATTCGATTCCTGTTGTACAGAGTAGCATAAATAAATAAATAAATAAATGTCCCGTGAGATGGCCGCGCGGGTTGAGGGCCTGACGGATGACCATAAGGTCGTGGGTTCGGGTCCCGCCCGTAACGGTCATACAAAGGACATATCGGCATATGACCTAAGTAGTTGGTCCGATATTTAAATAAAAAAAATAAATAATAAATAAATAAGGACATATATACATTTTAAATAATGAGGAATAAATAGTTTGTTACTATTGGAGATAATCGGGAAAGTATATAAAATAAACGCTTGTTACTAGAAAAACGATAATTTTCCGTTTCTCAAATGACTGCTGAAATAGCATAATTTCTGTCATGGTTGTATTAAAAGTGTATTTTAATTTCATTGCTAAGAGTATTTGATTCCTGTTGCTAACGGAAGAAAGAAATAATACAAATTGCAATAGTTCATTTATTTACTTAAATTTTTAACTTATTCATAAGAACAACTATTCATTTCAAATAATCGTGTACAAAATTGTTGTTGCTATAAGAGACAAATAGGAAAAATACATAAAATAAACGCTTATTGTTCGGGAAACGACCAGTTTTTTATTGCTGAAATAGCATACTAAAGTTGTATAAAAGTGTATTTAAGTTTTGTTTTATTTCTGGTGTTAAGGGAAGAAAAAATATAACAAATTTGAATCGTTCATTTTTTATTTAAAACTGTTATATTATTTATAACAACAACTATTCGTTTTAAATCATGATGTCGTGGAAAAAATAGTATATATATCTTGAGAGAGAAGTGATGTAGCCCCGTATTTCAGTTTTATATCTCGGGAATAAACATGCACTTCTCTCCCTTTGTGTATAATACATATACTATAAATGGTACAGTCAAAAATATGTATCTCGTATTTAAGTTTTACTCAGATTTTTTAAAGACTTGCAGAAGTCTATACACAATTTCACACAAAAACGGAGCTATAGACGATTAACATGTCAAATTAATTTACCGCTGATTACAGCGAACTAATTAATCATTGATACTAAAGCTGCGTACAGACATGCAACAGAACATCGTAACGTAACACCGTCGCGTATCTTTGTTACGGTTAGTGTGGACGGCACTCCGTAACAGTGTAACACCGTAACATCGTAACAACACTGCGTTCCGTCCGTTGTCGGTTTTTCGACGCCGCATCAAAGGAATGTTACGCCGGTCTTGATACGCTTCTCTTTGCGTGTCTGGACGTGCACTTCGATTAAACAAAGTAACTACAGTACTGGAACGGCTAAATGTTCGCGACTGTGTTTCGCGGCGATGTTACGTTACGAAGTTCTGCACGATGTGGCAGTGAATGATCGTACTTCGAAGTGTACGCACATTTGTTACGCGACGATGTAACGTTACGATGTTCTGTTTGCATGTCTGTACGCAGCTTTACGATTAACATTTTAATAACAATTATTTTGATGCTGAAATTGTTTTTAATAATATTAACCATATGAATACAGATTACAGTAAAACTTTTTAGAGACTATCGAGAGAATGATGCTTATTAATGTGCAGTTTTAAGTTAGCTTTCTGGTAGGCCTTGTAGGAACAAACATAGCATTGGAAACTCTTTTCTTTGCCGCACTCAAATTTTACGTGTCTCCACAAAGTTCTTTTGTGCTTATACATTCTTCCACAGTTTTCGCATTTTAATGTTTTTTTACTGGAGTATAAGACGAATGGATTATAATCAAAATCTGAAAAAAAATATGGATGTTAGTATAATCTGGCTAAGATATATTTCACAATAGTATGAGTTTTTTCTACTGCGTTTTTAAATTGCACAAAGTCAATAAATACAAATAAATTGTCATGCAGATTTACCCGTTTCTGATTTACCCAGATCCGAACATCCAGAATATTGGCCTGCAGTAATTCGTTCACTGTCCACACAACTAGCTATCAGGATATCAAATGCTTTATAACTTTTTTTCTACGATTGCTATGAAAAGTTGACAATTACGCTCTCATTTGTCATCGTAAAGTTGACGTTTTCTGTGGACCAATCGAAAAACATCTTTGTCGCGCGTCTCCAATGGCAACGCGCGAAAAAGATGTAAAATCGTGCGTTTCCAATGGCAACGCGCGAAAAAGATATTAAATGCGCGCTTATTTCAATAGTTACCAGGGATACAAACAAAACAGAAACTTGTCATATTGACAGTTAACAGAATGAATTTATTTTCAATGCGTATACGTTTTTAAATAATTTAAGATGCAATCGTAGAAAAAATTATGTGTGTATCACGAGCGTAAAGTATCTTTGTTCCTCTTGTACTATTGCAGCTCTCGCCTTCGGCTCGCGCTGCAATTACCGTGCTCGAGTAACAAAGAATCACTTTACGCTCTTAATACACAAATAACTATTATTATACATATTTCTCTAAATCGCAAATTTATAATAAATCAAAATACTTCACAAAATTGTATTTTATTTGTTTTAATTTACATATTAAAGTTATCAATATATTTTTATTTATCAAAAGCGGTAAGTGACATTTTAAGATCGAAGGATTCAAGACCATTAAATCCACTTAACATTCGTGGTACATAAATTATTTCTATCAGCAGCGAAAAATAAATTAAAATATCTTATATTATATCTATCATTTTTTATTTGTTATAATTAAGGTATTGTTGTTGTTATTTTTTTTAACCTTCCTCTTATCAAGGATGTAATGAGTCACTTACTATGCTGGTGATAGAAAAATATACATATTATACAGTAAAAATGAATTAGTGGTGCATCCGTTTAACATGTTTTTGTAAGTGGTCCTTGCGCCAGGTTTTATAAGGACAAAACGGACAAGCAAATCGAGGTAACTTGCCGCATTTAAAATTCACATGACGGTTATAAGTCTTTCTGTTTGCGTATAGATTTCCACAGTTATTGCAAACTAAATGTACTTTCTTTGTTCCGTACAAATTCGGGTATACATAGTCTGGATCTGAAAAAAAAACAACAATATATTAGTTTCAGAATATAAAATAATTATTGGAATATTTACTAGTTTTCTATACTATCTACTACAAAGAATTTACTAGAAATCATGCAAAATTAGAGTATTGTACGCTACACTAGAAAGGAAATAATTCTATAGGTACTCACTTCTAAGAGAAATATAATTTTAATACGGACCACATACGAACAGATAAGTGAATTATATTAGTTATCAAGTAGGTTATATCGTTTTTAGCCAATTTGAAAGACGATTTTACATCTGCTCAATAAGAAATTTATCTGTCAGATAAATTTAAACTAACATACAAAAAAAATACAATTGCAGTGCAATATATTTTTTCAGTTGTCTGATTACTGGTGCGTTTTTGGGTGAACTAATAACTTTAGAGAAAATTATTTCATACATAAAATGGGATAATTTATCATGAATAATAAATCCTATATATTAAACCAGTTGTTCTTAAACGGTGGAACAAAACTGTATTTTTTTTTAAATGGCAACATATATAATTTATTTTTATTTAAAAAAATTAGAATAGTATATTAAAGAACGAGTTTTATAGGACATGTTTATTGCGCAAGTTTAGAATGCGAGCCGATAAAAGTCTTATAAATGAGTTATTTATACTATTTTTTTTTCTATTTTGCGTCTTTTATAAATTAAAAACAACAATAACTGTTATTGACATTTATACAATTGTTCAGATTTTGGGGTTATATTGATATTTTGATGTTCTCAGCTTGATACGTTTAATATGTCATCCGCAACTTCCAGCCGTCTAAACCAAAAAATATTTATTAATGACTTCCTTATGAACGCAAGATAATAAAAAAAAATTGTTACAATATTGAAGCAGGCTATCTAATAAACAAATACAGATGATACAGGGGACAGATAATTTTGTTATTTATATTATTAATTTTTTGCTTGTTTAATAATATAAACAACAAAACTTTCTGTCATCTTATTTGTATTTTTTATATATCATAGCCTACTTCAATATTGTAACATTATTTCTAATTTTGTGTAATAAATAATTGTTATACAACTCTATATAATGTTTATATAATTAAAATCTGAAGAAAATTATCTATCTAATCTATTTTAAATATATATCAGTTCCATTTAAAAATATACAATTTTTATTTTTCCGTTTGAAAACCACAGATTAAATAAAATATTTTCTTATTTAATCTGCAATAATCTAATTATGGCTGAAATTCGATAAATGTGTTAATAAGTTTAACCTTTGTCCCGCGCGATGGTCGCGCGGGTTGAGGGCTTGACTCACAACCATAAGGTCGTGGGTTCGGGTCCCGCCCGTGGCGACCATGCAAAGGACATATCGGCATATAACATTAGTAGTTGGTCCGATATATAAATTAAAAAAAAAAAAAAGTTTAACCTACTTACTAGAGAGTAAATTAAATAATTAACGTATCTCTAGTACTACAAAAACTATACTATATATACGAGTATAACTACAACAAACATATACGAATATTTCATAAACTAATATACAAATAAAAGTACAAAAATTTATTGTATTTTCAGTTTATTTGGGTACATTGATTTATTCCTTAACAATTCATTTGTTGCATTTTTTCATATGCCTTTTTAAATTTTCTTTACGCCATGTTTTATATGTACAATACATACATGAAAAAGTAGGATTTTTACCACACTCCAGTTTTAAATGTCGCACAAGAGTTCCTTTTAATTGATATAATTTCATACATTTATTGCATTGGTATCTGCATTCATTTCCTATTATTGTAAATAAGTCACCTGAAAAGAAAATTTATATTAATTTGAAATTTTATCTTTAACAGTTCGATGCTACAATTATGTCTGATGGGAAGATAATTACGGCATTATTAAAGTATGGCTATGATACACAATGGCTGGTAGCACAAGTTCTGTTTTTGGGTTTTTAAATAACACGGTTTTAAGATGTTGGAGATAGCTAAAACACCCAAATACACTGCTTTTAAAACAAGCAAAAACAGAGCTTGTGCTACCAGCCATTATGTTTAAATTACTTATTTAATTACTGCCCATATGACTCGAGAAAGCATCGGGAACAAATGTCGTTTATTCTTGAGCTGACGGGGTTTTGAACATAGCTGTCTCCTCATTTGACATTATGTTTCTTAATTAAAAAATAGTTTGCATATCACAAATAAAAGTTATTTACATAAATAAAAATGTACCCTTTAATTAATTATTTTTTCTACTTCTACTAGGAAATAGACGTTTTATTTCACTTATTTGACTTAGGTAATGAACTGCATTATTTAACTAATGAAATAATGAGGGAACATAGCAACACAAAAAATTAAGATATCTTGGTAGACGAATTCTGATGTGTTATTCTTTTATTTTTTGAATTTATAACTAAAGCCCGGATATTTAGGCTCTTAAAAACACCCAAATAAGCAGGCATATAGGCCGGTAATTACTCTAAAATAGGCGAAATTTTAGGCAGCCTAAATGTAAATAATTTGTTAAAAAAAAAGAATCCTTTTTCTAATATTGGTACTCTTATCTACTCTTCGTTAGAAAAAAATAATCATTTTAAACAAAAATTAACGCAATCTGAAAAATAATAATGTAGGGTTCTCATTTTATTAACTATTATGCAAATTCAAATTATGTAGTATTCTTTAATTCACAAAATATTACGAGCAATTGCTCTATGAAATTTTCGGATAGGGACTGTCTTCGGTCTGTCAGAACTTGCTTGTCAGTTGAAAACTTCGTTCGACATCACAAAATGTGACAGGAGCGTTCTTATATTTAGCCATATCGTCTAAAGTTACCTCAGCTCCATTGATTAATGGCAAAGACAATTGAATTGCAACGTAAAATTTTGACTAAAAACGTTTTTTCTTTCGGCATTTTAAATTCACACACAAAAACTTGATTAAAGAAGTGCTTTAGATATTATAGGTTAGGTTGAAACACTTTGTCGAGTGCTGAATTAGTCAACGAAGTAGATGGTAAACCTTGTCTGCTCAATAAAAGTTAGAATAGGCAACAAAAATAGGCAAAATAGGCTCTATAAGGTAAAATAGGCAGAATAACCAAAATATAGAAAAAATAGGCTCTAAGGCACGAAAAAAAAACCTTCTATTACACGTAAACATATTACCTATGTATAGAAAAACGAAATTGCCTGAAGTATATTAAAATTTGAATCTAGGCAATTGCCTAAAAATCCGGGCTTTATTTATAACTGTCATTAGTATGTCACAATTTCATAATTTAAAAAACACTCTTTCGTATTTATTACACGGAAGTAGAAAAAATATTGTATGAAACTAGTAAGGATATAAGGTTTATTACCTTACTTATGTGTTTACATAACTCGGCTACTCCTCGTGCTGCAAATTTCACATGCGTAAGGTAATAACCTTCATTTCCTTACTAGTTTCAGAAATAGCTATAAATGCACTGCAATGTTAATGAAAACCAGAGCTGTAAAGTAATCAATTAAAATTTATTAAATTGATAAAAAAATCTAAATGTCTTTTATGGGGTAGGTGGCTCAGTGGTATCGAGTCAAATAATGGATTTAAGTATAAGAGTTCGATTCTCGCAGCTGACAATCACTTTTCAATACATTAAAGTTCCTCTTGTGGTTCCTCCTCCGATAATATCTTTGAAGGTCGTTATTTGACGGCTGGTAACCGCACTTCATATGAGTAAATGTGTCACTTACTGATATCTATTCAGCAGAGTGCCACATCCACTAATGGATAAAAGGCGGGATGATATTTTTTTTTGTTCTTCTTAAATCTGTGATTAATATTTAAATTAATCATACATATACAATTATTATCTTAACAAATATTCGTTAATGGATCAGATGTTTAATAAATTTATATTTTTAAATAATAATAATAATGGGGTAAGGGGTTCAGTGGTATCGAGTCGGCTCGTGGGTTTGAGAATTCAGGTTCGATTTTCACAGAATACAAACAATTTTCACTACTTAAAAAATACCCCTACGGCTCCTGTGGGCTCGTGATTTGACGGCTTGTATAGAAGATATACATTTAAATGTAGTAGTAATTAATTTTGGGGTAGGTGGCTCAGTGGTATCGAGTCGGCCTGTGGATCTTGAGAACCCTGGTTCGATCCCCACAGCCGACAAACAATTTTCACCAATTTAAAAAAAAATCTACTCCTGTGGCTCCTCCACCACTAATATCTTTGGAGGCAGTGATTTGACGGCTGGTAACCACACTTCACGCGAAAAAATATATCACTTACCGAGATCTGCTTAGGTAGAGTGCCACACTCAGTAATGGGTAAAAGGCGTGATGATATATTAATTTTTTATTTATTTATTTAGTAATTAATCTTTTCATTTCTGACGAAACGAAACGTTGTCACATAAATTTGTTCAATAAAAATCATATCATATCGGCTGGGCTGCTCACATAATAAATTTAAATAAATGTAACAACACTTTATTGTACTTTTAAGTATATACATATAAACATATTTTCCTTAAGAAATAAAACCATAAAATTTGTGCAATTTTCGAACATGTTTTTTTACATCTTCTTTTCGTCGTGATTTGTAAGAACAATATGGACATGGGAAACTAGGCATCTTGCCACATTCCAATTTTAAATGTCGAACTACAGTTCCTTTCTGTTGATAAAGTTTCATGCATTTATTGCATTGATACCGTCTTCCATTTTCTATTGCCGTGAACAGTGCAACTAAAAAAAATATTTGTATTAGTTTGTTAATCAGTATATTTGTTAGTTTCTTACTTTAATTTGTAAACGTAGGTCCCAAGTAATAGAAACAAAGCCAAATAGCAAATATTTGGCAAACAATTATGCCACCAAAATTGCACATGTTTAATACAGATTATCTAATTTTTAGAAACCCTTAATCATAGCTTAATAATAATTTAAATACACAGGTTGTTGAAAATTTTGTTTTAAGGTATGTAGAGGAGCCAAAAATAAAAACTTTTTCTATAATTGCTAGGTAAAGTTGACAATTACGCTCTCATTTGTCATCGTAAAGTTGACGTTTTCTGTGGAACAATCAAAAAATATCTTTGTCGCGCGTCTCCAATGGCAACACGCGAAAAAGACGTTAAATGCGCGCATTTCCAGTCGCAACGCGCAAAAAAGATATTAAATGCGTGCTTATTTCAATAGTTACCAGGGATACCAACAAAACAGAAACTTGTCATATTGACAGTTGACAGAACGAATTTATTTTTAGTATGTATATGTTTTTTAATATTTTAAAGATTCAATTGTAAAAAAAATTATTTAATAAAAAATATTAAATTTAATTATTTAATATTTTTTATTATACCTAGTCTCACCAAGTGCATGAATGACAATTAATTTTGTCTTTGTTGTTAAAAAATTATTTGTATCACGAGCGTAAAGTGTCTTTGTTCCTTTTGCACTATTGCAGCTCTCGCCTTCGGCTCACGCTGCAATTACCGTGTTCGAGTAACAAAGAATCACTTTACGCTCTTAATACATAAATAACTATTGTCGCGCGTCTCCAATGGCAACACGCGAAAAAGGTATTAAATGCGCGCGTTTCCAATGGCAACACGCGAAAAAGATATTGAATGCGTGTTTATTTCAATAGTTGCCAGGGATACAAACAAAACAAAAACTTGTCATATTGACAGTTGACAGAACGAATTTATTTTCAGTACGTATACGTTTTTTTAATAATTTTAAGATGCAATTGTAAAAAAATTTATGTGTGTATCACGAGCGTAAAGTGTCTTTGTTCCTCTTACACTATACACTCGTTTACGCCCGTGTTTCATCTTACACATACACTTTCCAATGATACCCTTTCAACAATATTCTTTTTTTTTATTGCAAAATAACACACAATTTGTGACCTGTTTTTAAAAGGATACTTCTTAGAAATTGCTAACTTACTTCTTAAGTTAAATAAGCATTACATATTTTTCCCTGAAATATTGTTCAAACATTTTTTATATTCTGTGAAAATTCAAAGTAAAGAAAAGAGTACAAAATTAGAAACGATTAACAATAAAATAGATATTATATTTTTATTTAACTGATAATTGTTATATTTTCTATAAATTATGTATTTTTCGAACATGTGATTTGAGGGCATCTTTCCTCCATGTTCTATATGAACAAAAATTGCATGGGAAGCTGGGCATTTTACCACATTCTAACTTTAAATGTCGAACCACTGTTCCTTTCTGTTGATACAGTTTCATGCATTTATTGCACTGGTACCGTTTTCCATTTTCTATTGCCGTGAACAGTGCAACTAAAAAGAATATTAGTATTAGTTTGTTAATCAGTACATTTGGTAGTTTCTTACTTTACTTTGTTAATCAAGAACTTACGTAGGTTCCAAATAAATACATACATAAGAAATCTATTTCTTGCAAATTACCTTAAATGGTTTCGACAAAAAATTATGTTATAAATTTAAACACACCTTACTTAATACAGATGACTTTATTTGAATGCCGCTCATTAGAGAAATAAATTTTAGTGATTTCTATGCCACCGAAATAGTATCTGATACTGTCTGTCAAATATCTTATAAATATTAGAAATTAGTAGTCGGTAATAATAATTAAAATATTTCAATAAAAAATTTCTAATATGCATAACAAAGTAACAGTTTTGGTTTTCATGGCACAAATACCACAAAACAAACTACTTTAATCAATTTCTCTAATTTAAGGATTCAAATGAGGTAATATGTAGTATCGAGTCGGACTGTGGATTTGAGAATCCGGGGGCATGATTTTACGGCTGGTAATCGCACTTCACGCGCAGAAATATATTACGAGATCTGCTACGGTGGAGTGCCACGCCCAGTAATGGGTGATAATATATTTATTTACGACCGTATATGTAAGTAGACCATTAAAAACAATTTGCAAGAATAGTAAATGTTTGTCTGTTTCACAACTTAGAGCAAAAAATTAAAGGGTATATTCTGTACGACGTGCTGATCATGAAACAAAAAGAATGTTTTTTTAAATCGCAAAACTATTTTCCATGTTTCCCAGTCCACATTTTTTCGTTGCCACTGCCACTGGGTGGATGATTATGTTAAAGTTATTATTTAAATAAAATTCTATTATAAATAACTGCTAATAATTGAATTGTTTAATTATTCTTTCGTAGTTGATACCTACTTCATTGTTTGTGTTTAATAGGAAAGCGAATCCAGTGCAGTACTACAAAAACTGTTTTAGGTTAACAACCCTTAATTTTTCGAATTTAAAAAAAATTCTTTTTGTTTCATGATCAGCACGTCGTACAGAATATACCCTTTAATTTTTTGCTCTAAGTAGTGACATACCCTGTATATATTACGTAACTGTTCTCAAGAAAATTTTCATTTGTTAGGCGGTAACACTGCTGTTTGACAGTTGATATAACCTAACAAATATTCTATAATTGTTCTTATTATTATATATGGTCGTAGATAAAGTATAATACACAACTCGAATTGTAACGCAATTACATTGCTCGTAAAATTACTGCACTCGCCGAGGCTCGTGCGCAACTTTTTCATTCGTACGTAATGTGCTTGTTACAATTCTCATTATGCAATATATTATTATTTTATTCAAATGAGGTAATCGGTAGTAAATACGGTGTACGGATAAGTCTAGTATTATCATGTACAAAAATTGTTTAGTAGATACTTTTGTTTTACAAAAATCTATTTCCCTGTTTTGTCTCATTTATTTGGAGTATACGGTATGTTCTGTATAACAGTAGTGAGTTAGAATAGTAAATATTTTTGTAATAGAACTCACAAATAGTATCAAACAATAAAATCAACTTAAACATAAATAGGTTTTTTTTGTTACATATCAATTAATAATAAAATACCTGAAAGACCTAGTTTCGTTTGAGAAGTAACGCGAAATGAAAAGTTAAAATGAAAAATAAGAAACGAAGAAATAGACAAAAGAAACATATTTTTTCCCAATTTTCTGTCTAATTTTCACTCATTTCGGAAACAGTTGATGATATCTAGTGGAGTTAGTTCACAATCGATGAATTATCCGGAAAATGAGACCTAGCTACAATGTTTTATAAGGACAAAAACATTTGAATACAAAATTTCATCAATATCGTTAAGCAGATATCGAAATCGTTTATACACACACGCAGAGAGATTGACACACAAGAATTAGAATATAGGATAACAGAACTGCTTCAAGCAATATAAAAATTATAAAACAAAGAAAAATTCAATGAAATAAAATTAATAAACAAAAACGATTTTAATAAAAGGTAAATAAATTTAAGAACAAACATTTTATTGCATTTTCAGATTACATAATATTCTTTCCCATGCTGATTTCTAACATGCTTCTTGAGATCTTCTTTTAGCCATGTTTTATAACTACAATAAGGACATAAGAAATTAGGTTTTTTGCCACATCTCATTTTAATATGTCGTCGAACTGCATTTTTATAACGATAAAGTTTGAAACATTTATTGCACTGGTATCGTTCTCCATTTTCTACTGTTGTAAATAGCTCAACTGAAAAGAAAAATCTTTATTAGTGTATAATCTATGGATATATAGGTCGTGCCGAAATATCCATCTCCTGATAAATAACTATTTGTTTATTTACATTAGATACAAAATTATTGCAACAAAATGGTGACTTACCCTAACCCAGTGTTACAAGTTTAAACGAAAAGCTAATATTTACAGTAAGAACTCGCTTATTACCAGAGGCGGATCCAGACTTCGAATTAAGGGGGGGGAGCAGGGCATTGAGTGAATTTTGTCTCGGAGGGATAGGGGGGTATTGCCCATCTTCGAAATATAAAAAAAAATTGTATTTGCTCATATTATATTCCTGCTTTAAATAATTTTTACAATCACATTAAATCACATTAAATCGTCTTTGGAATCGCATTAAATCACAATAAATCATTTTTTCACCTCAAAAATTTCCTCTAAGAACGCAAACACTTTTTAAATCATAAAGTTTCAATAACTAAACGGTTCTTCGATAGAATACAAAAATTATTGAATTAGAAGTTGATTTTCTAAGTGCAAATGTCGGTAGTCACATACTTGACTAGGTCTTAAATAGAATATCTCTCCCATCTGCGAGTTTAAATAATATCCCCACAAAATATTGGTTTTTGGCTATTTATTAGAATAATAAATCAAACAATAGTTCTTAATTATCTTAGAATGTTAATTTCTTAGATAATATTTTCTATTTAATTTGTTTAACAAATTGAGTTATCGTAAATAATGACATCATTATTATGTATTAGGGCCAATTAACTATTAGGGCCAACATGAAAAAAAGTCCATGCTTAAGGGGGTGGGGTCATGGCTCCCATGACAATCCCGCTGGATCCGCCCCTGCTTATTACCGCAAGGATACAGTGACAGATATTTTATAATATGGGTAGTATATTTAAATAAATATTTGAATAAATTTATGTCCTACTAATTTATAATACTTTCTGTATATTTGTATATTAGTCTACAATTAATTTATGTATTTTTTTAATATGGTTTCGAAGTTCTTCTCTTCTCCATGTTTTGTGTGGACAAAAAGGACAAGGATATCCAGGAGTTTTGCCACATTCCAATCTTACGTGTCTGACAACTGTATTTTTTCGTCGATAGAGCTTCATACATTTGTTGCATTGGTATCGTCTTCCATTTTCTATTGATGTATATAGTGTAAAAATGGGAACTGTAAATAAAATTTATTATTAGTTTGGTATGTATATAGATGAAGTGATTGATAATGTATGTGTCATATAAATATAAATATCACATCTATAAATGAGAATTTGTGCTGTAGGTACTCGTATATTGAAGGCGTTGTTTCAAAACTAACTTTCTTCAAAATTTTATTAAACGAATTATACATCGTTTCTTGTTATCTTTATCTATGATATAGGATGTTCAAATTATTTTGAACATTTGGTATCCTACATTTTTCGGTGTCAAATTATTTTAGACTTCGTTTTGTCAAAAAACATATTTCATAGTAAACTTCTTTTTCTTCTTCTGATGGCACTACAGCCCAAATCGGGCCTGGGCCTATCGGACACACCGAGCTGCAGTTTTTTACACTGCTGTACTGCCGATTTTCGTAGTCGAATACTACATTATTTAAGGCGTATAAGTGACAAGTTTATAGCGCCCGAGTGTGATAAATATATGTAACTGTATTTTATATTTTACGACAGATCACACATTGTCGACAGGCGGATTCGAACTGACGAACCTTGGTTCGGGTGACGTCACAGTATGTTAAGAGATATGCCTTAACACAATTAATTCTCTATGAAATTAAATGAGATTTGATAAAACAAATTTAATTGTTATTTGTGTACCTAGAGCAGAAAGTAGTCGATTGCCGTTTATGATGCACACAATATTTTTAATACGGCAATTTAAATGTTTGAAAAATAATTTTAAATCCTTTATTGTTTATGTTATTTACTTGTTGCTATTAGAGACAATCGGGAAAGTAAAATAAATAGTTTGAGAAACGATAATTTTCCGCCAATTTCAAATGATTGTTGAAATAATATCATGATCATATAATAATAAATATTATCATGATCATATAATAATAAATATTATCATGATCATATAATAAATATATTGTTTCTAAACTATTAAATAAAACACTTGCCAAAAACAGTTACTATTTTTTTTTAGCGACGGCCGTTAAAATACTTTTAATAGCCGCTGCTGTAAAATTTGCAAAAACTGCAAAAAGATCTACTAAATATTTGTTGTAAATTTTCTTTCATCAAGGTTGTTGTTTTCTTTGTTACATACTCAATAAATAGATAAATATGTAAATCAATTTTTAAATGTAAACTTGAATTATAAATTATTTTAACGTACATAATGCAGTTGAATAATAGTTATTTGTATACCAAGTATTGAAAGTAGTTGTTTGCGAACCGAGGTTACAGACTATAGAAGCGAGGCTAGCGAGGGTTGCAACTAGTTGTGATTTGCAAATATGCTTTTAATTAGAGGTGTAAACAATTTTTTTCCTACAAGATTTATCGATATTTAATTGTAATTGGTCATTTTTTATCTGCAGAGAGCTCCGTTGCCAATAGCAAGAGTATGCAAAGAATATAATTGTTAATAGAAATAATCTGCATTTGTCACTTTCTGTCATCAAATGAGGTTCGAAAAGCCTACTTTTTTATTGATCGTAGAAAATAGTTATTTGTGTATTAAGAGCGTAAAGTGATTCTTTGTTACTCGAACACGGTAATTGCAGTGCGAACCGAAGGCGAGTGCTGCAGTAGTGCAAGAGGAACAAAGACACTTTACGCTTGTGATACACACATAATTTCTTCTACGATTCCATCTTGAATTAAAAAAAAAATATATACGTACTGAAAATAAATTCGTTCTGTCAACTGTCAATATAACAAGTTTCTGTTTTGTTTGTATTCCTGGTAACTATTGAAATAAGCGCGCATTTAACAACTTATAGAGATATTTTTCGATTGTTCCACAGAAAACGTCAACTTTACGATGGACAAATTAGAGCATAATTATCAACTTTTCATAGCAATCGTAGAAAAACAATATTGTGTACACGTCGTCTGTGAAATATGATTGTGTGTTCTCAGAATATCGTCTGCCTCGGTTATTGCCATTTCATGGCCTAGGTACACAAACACTGTATTTGCCATACTATTATTTGAGAAAGCCAATTTTGAAAAACACCAATTTTAATTTGTGATGTAATTTTGAGATATTTTTCATTTATCTGACAAATAATTATCTTTACACTTTGATAGTATAAAAATTAAATAAGCGGTAAATATTAAATATTATTTAGCTTTTTCCTTATCCTGTGAAAATTCAAAGTAAAGCATGCAAAATGCAAAAAGGGTACCTAGTAGAAACGATTAATCATAATAAAATCAATCAAATTATATTTTTATTTAGTTGTGAAAATTTACACATTTAATCTATAATTTATGTATTTTCCTAACATGTGTTTTAAGGGCATCCTTTCGCCATGTTTTATATGTACAAAAATTACATAAAAAACTAGGATTTTTGCCACATTCTAATTTCAAATGTCTGACAACTGTTCTTTTCTGTTGGTAAAGTTTCATGCATTGGTTGCATTGGTACCATTTTCCATTTTCTATTGGCGTAAATAATGAATCGGTAACTGAAAAGAAAAATTTGTATTAGACATTGGGTAGTACCTACTCTATTTTATAACACATAACTTTTTGATTTCTGTTAAAAAAGTACAAAATATTGCCATTGATTTATAATTTTAAATATTGTATCCATGTTTGATGTTTAAATACATTTTTTTTTAATTAATTTTCCTAATTAATGTATCTGTAACAGAAATAACTAACTCATACATACAAATTAGAAATAAGGAATGTTTAAATAAGTATAATTTTAATTTGTTCATTATTACAATTTATTTGACTTACAAAAATTTTACAAATAAAAATAAAACAACTACATAATATTGTAACATTTTCAAATAATCTTCAACATTTGGCAACGCATATTTTCTGCTGTCACATATTTCTAAATTATTTTCGAGTAAAATGTTTCAAGCATTATTCTCAAAAATAATTTGAAATCATTTGACAGTGATAAATATACGCTGCTGAATATTCAATATAATTTGGAAATACTATATTTTATTTTGCAGATCTATTAATGATATGTATTTGACAGCCCAGGTGATGTTTTTTTAGATGATGCAAAACATGAGGTTTCTGATATGCCCTATATGCACAATAAGGACAACAAAAGCTTTTTTCCTTGCCACATTCCAATCTTAAATGTCTTCTAACTGTTCCTTTTCGCTGATATAATTTCATGCAATTATTGCATTGGTATAATTTTCCATTTTCTATTGATGTGAACGAGCCAGCTGAAAAGAAAATATTTGTTAGTGCAAGTTATTAAATCTATACAATCCATAACTGTTTTTAGAATTAAATATATATGTATATATATATCGTATTTTTAAAACATCTTGATACATTCGATATTTAAAATGTTCGTATTTTTCCTGCTGTCAAATGTTCTTAAATTATTTGAGAGAAAAGTAATTGAAGGAAAACTAATGTTAATTAGAATTATTATTAAATAAATAAATAAATATATCATCACACCTTTTAACCATTACCGGGTGTAGCACTCTGTCGTAGCAGATCGGTAAGTGATATATTTCTTCGCGTGAAATGCGGTTATCAGCCGTCAAATCACGGCCCCCAAAGATGTTAGTGGAGGAGGAGCCACTGGGGTAGATTTTGAATTAGTGAAAATTGTTTGTAGGCTGTGGGGATCGAACCAATGTTCTCAAGATCCACTGAGCCACCTACCCCTTTCTATTCTATGGGGTAGAATTATTATTCTGAGAAATAATTTAAAAGATAGGACAATGAAAAATATATGAACAGATTTTATAACGAACGACTCAAAATTTTGTACGAATATTAAATTAAATCTGCTTAAAAATTAAGCTATTTATTTTTTTAACTTATTAACCGGAAAGACACTCATTATTTGTTTATTTCATAATATCTTAATTGATATAGTATTTTATATTATGTATCTATATTAAAATTAACAAAATTAGAAAAAAGCTACAATGAATAATTACTATTTATTTTTATGCAGTTTCTTTTTTGATCACGTCAAATAATTATAGAGCTTTATGGAAAAACATATTTTTATTACCTGAATTACATAAAGTAAAAATAAATCACATCACATATTTATAAGAACTGCCAAACTCAGACATATTCTAAAAACCTTATTTTATTTTATTTTAACATTCAAAACTAAAAAAAAAGAAGTTTCTTCACTTTTAAAAAGTATCTTTAGACATTGGTATACTAATTAACATTTATTTACTTTCGTGATAGAAGAAAAAAGTTTAGATTTTTTTTTAATCACAAAGACAGGAAAGTACTTTTTTTTTTTGAGAGAATATACTCATACATTTGGTACTTTTATTTATTATCAGAAAACATCTATTGGAAATGAAGTTATCTGAAACATTTTAAAGAAACGTTATTTGAATAATTTTTAGAAAAGTTTGGCAAAGTATAATGTACGATGCCAAATGTACAAGATAAATTCAAGATATTTATCATTTCTAGTATACAGGATGGTGACTCGCTCAGCCGATCATAGGGCTTTAACATGGGAAAACAGTTTTTTGCAATTTCCTGCTTCCCTAATTATTTTAAGCAAAAACGCGTTCAATAACAGTTTTAGGGCATCAAATTCTGCATCTAAATCAATAAACAGAATTACTTTTACGTGCTTTGTAACGACATAAATTAAATATGAAAATGAAGTTAAAAATATTGATCTATCAAAACATCAACATTTGATGTTGTGGCAGATAAAATGTCAACGTTTGAAGAAATATGGCTTACAAAATCAGCGAAAAAAATCTATTTTTAAAATTGTACTATAGTGGATATAGCATTATCAGGATCCAATGTCAAACGTTGATGTTTTGACAGATAAAACGTCATGCATTTATTTTTTTGTTCAATTCCATGGCTATCAATATTTTCAACGTAATTTTCACCATTTTCATATTTAATTGATGTCGGTACAAAGCACGTAAAAGTAATTCTGTTTATTGATTTACATGCAGAATTTGATGCCCTAAAACTTTTATTTGACGCGTTTTTGCTTAAAATAATTAGGGAAGCAGGAAATTGCAAAAAAACTGATTGCCCATGTTAAAGCCCTATGACCGGCTGAGCGAGTCACCACCCTGTATAAATGAATGTAAGAACTGTAAAAAAATGTAATCCGGATAGCCGGGCACATTTAGTCAGTAAGTAGGAATTAATATGAATTCTAGGTTTGCAAACAAATATTAGAAATGTTTAAATTTGAAAATCTGTTGGTTGTGTCAATGCTTGTGCATGGTATTTCTTGAGATGCCACTTTAAACTTGGTTTTTGATGAGCACGATATTCACAATCGGGAAAAGGACATGTAAAACTAGGTTCTCTTCCGCATTCGAGTCGTAAGTGTCGTTTTAAAGATTTCTCATATTGGTAAAGTCTGTCGCAACGCTCACATTTGAATATACCTCGCAAATTTAACTTGCGTCTTAGATTCTTTATATTTTTTACTCGCAAATACGATTCTTCTGAAAAAGATAATATATTGTTAGATATATATTTAATATTTTTAATAATACGTTCACTTAAAATATGGACGATTGATGACCAATTACACTACTGTTATAGCATATTCAAAAATATACTATATGCAGGAATAGTCTACTGGCAAATGTTTACAAGTTACGTTGGAGAAAAATCATTCAAATAAAAGTGATGTAGAAATTTACTTCTCGGTAATTTTTACATTTGAGAGCAAGCAATATATTTTGAAATTAACAGTTTTTTTTTGCTACTTAAACTTAATTGATATGAAACCGAAGTGAGCTTTTAACCTCGAAAATACTCTTTAATAAAGAGTTATAATTTTATAAAGCTATCATTATAGTATGTAGTATAGGGAGGGAAACAAGCAAAAAGTATAATATGCGCCCTCCCGTGAAGCATATTATACTTTTGGTAACAAGTGCACAAAAATTACTGTCTTATCGGGACAAATGTCAAATATGGGTTGCGTAACTAGTGACCTAGGAAACACCGCAAACATCTAATCTCTCTAGGGAGAGAAACATCGCCCTAGGGAGAGAAACATGGTACCTATGGAAACATAATGTTTCTCTCCCTAAGGGAGAAAATTAGTGTTTCTCTCTCTCTCTAAAATTAGGGAATAAGAACGTGTTTCTTGTGCATGTGTTACGAAAAAATATAAATGAATTAATGCAATTGGCCACAAACTATTTATTAATTTAATTGAAGCCATGTCTCAAATGAAATATACATAACAATGGAGCTTACTCTAATTCAGAAACCTACCAATCATATATTTATCTTGATATCTCTCTATTGACTTTAACTGGAAATATAGAAAGATATCAACATGATATACCATCTTGATATTTGAATTAAAATAGGTTTTCTCAGACATAAAAAGGATTTAATAATTAGGTATTTTTTCCACATTCTAATATAGGTTTTATGATAAATTGCTATATTTTTACTTAATACAAAAACAAAGATAAAATATCACACATTTTATTAAATCAGACGAAAAAATATTTTAAGGATAGGGAGAAATGAATTTCTAATGGATAATTAGACTTGAAATTTATTTATTTATCAGAAACTTAATTCCAATTACAGTACACAGTCCAGACTCACCGAGTCACAGTGTGGTATTTTATATATTTTTAGCTTTAGTGGGATTTGAACTCGGATTCTTCGGATTCGAATGCCGTAATGCTAACCACACCAGCGTAATTGACAACGTTTTCATTATCAAATTAACAAAATTATATTTAAACAAAACTTAAGTTAAAATTCATTTAGTGAATATATAAATTCATAAAATAGATTCGTCGTTAATACCATTTTTTTGTTTGGATTTAAACTCGTTCCTAATTCACAAAAACTAACACTAACAGATCAATTCTCAAAATAGCTTTAGCTAATTCTAAATTTTGGATCAGTTAAATTAAATTAAATCATATTCCCTAAATTCTTATTTTTTTGGATTGAAGGATAAGTCTCCATTTCATATTTCATATCTGTTTTTTCAGTTTTTAAGCTATACGTTGTCGATATTTTTTTTACTTCTTCCAACCATTTAGATCTTGGTCTTCTTCTCTCTTCTTGTACCTATTTTACTATTGGTTTGAATATATCTTCTTCCCTTGCCTTCTATACCAGCCATCTTACTTTTTGCTGTTTCATTTTTCACTATATCTTTTCTCGCTCGATTTCATGGTTCATTCTTATTCTAACTTCGTTTTCTGGAGTTTTTACCGGTCTTAATATTTCTCTCTCTGCTATTCTTAGCTCTTTATCTTTAAATGTCATAGTTATTAGAGTTTCCACTGTACATATATTCTTTGTTACGTTTTTGTTTGTGAATAGTTTTATGAATGCATGTTCACAGTTATTATTTTAGCTAAGCTAAAACCTGTTTTTTGAGAATCGGGCTGCAAGTGTTTATGGAGGCAAAATACAACATAATGGTCCGGTTGAATAAAACGATGTTAACTATACCATTAGCTAATAGAATATTAAAAGTTAACAATGTCCCAATGGCTGATACCATATTTTACATTTTTCCTGATTTATATATTATAATTAATTAATATCGGAATTAAAATGCTTATTATTAGTTAAATAGCAATGGTAAAACAATATTTGTAACAAATAATAAATAGTTTAATGTTTTAAAATATTGACTAGTCCGAAATTTTCACATTTCTTTTGCGTAGTTAACAACGTTTTATGCAACCGGACTAATATGACGTTAAAGCTTCAACTATAATTTAAAATTGAAAACAACTAAATCCGAAATAAAATTGAAGTTTAATCCTCTTTAATAATCTGCTGTAAAAATATATCTCTCAAGTAAATTTAGCTTCATTTTAGTAAATTCAAATGTGTGTTTTATTTGTTAAAATTTAATTTTATTGACTTGATAATGGGTGTCCAGTCAAAAGTTAATTTCAAAAATTTGAGGCCAAATTCTCAAATGGAAATTCATTTGTGAATTCTTAAAATGTCATACAATTATATGGTATTATGTTGGTTGATTGTTGGTTATATTCGAATGTTTTCTTATTAAATGTTTTTGTAAGGTAGCATATTGGTGCGCTGCATATGGACAAATGTTACATTTAAACCCTGGTTCTTTTCCACATTCGAATCGCAAATGACGTCTTACAGTGGTAGCGTGTTGATATATTCTACCACAATGCTTGCATTTGAACATTCGACGATTATCACTTATCAAATAGGATAGATCTGAAACAAGGAAAACATATTAGAAACATATATTATTATTGTAACACCTAAATAGTTATTTATGTATTAAGAGCGTAAAGTGATTCTTTGTTACTTGAGGACGGTAATTGCAGCGAGAGCTGTAATAGTGTAAGGGGAACAAAGACACTTTACGCTCGTGATACACACATCATTTTATCTACGATTGCAGGTTAAAATTATTTAAAAACGTATACGTATTGAAAATAAATTCATTCTGTCAACTGTCAATATGACAAGTTTCTGTTTTGTTTGTATCCCTGGTAACTATTGAAATAAGCGCACATTTAATATCTTTTTCGCGCGTTGCCATTGGAAACGCGCGTATTTAACGTCTTTTACGCGCGTTGCCATTGGAGACGCGCAAAAAAGATTTTTTCGATTGTTCCACAGAAAACATCAACTTTACGATGACAAATGAGAGCGTAATTGTCAACTTTTCATAGCAATCGTAGAAAAATATAATTATTTATATGCTACTCTACACAACAGGAATCTTAATAATATAGGGCGTTAAATGAGGTAATCTGTGTTAAATAAGGTGTGTGGATAGGAGTAGTATTCTTATGAGTAATTAACATTAATAAAAAAATTAAATCTGCTCTTTAAATATGAACACATAATGTTACTATTTTTTACACGAGCTGAGCTATCTAAAGAGTTTATAAAACGAGTCTCATTCTATATTTTTCTACGATCGCAAATTAAGACATAAAAATGTTTCAAAACTGAAAGACTTTCAAAAACTTGAATTTTTCATTTAATCAGCTAATTCAAGTTTTTGACAGTTTTTCATTTTACTTAAAGCCTGAAATCCAATCAACAAAACTATTTAATTTATAATTCCTTGAGAAGGAATTTAAAATAACTTTTGACAATTTTCATGTTTTGAACTTATTGCCAATTTTCGGGTATCCACATAATCCAGAATACGATGTCATATCTTAGAAAAAAATATTTTGTGGTTTAGAACATAAAGTACTTACTTTCTGCACGCCTTGCAACATATTCTTACTTTCCATATATTAAATAAGTGCAAAAAAAATATTACTACTGGCAAGTCCTGCATATACATTTTCTGCTGCCAAAAGTTTCCAAATTATTTTAGAGAAAATATTTCAAATAAAGGTGATAGAAAATTAAGTTCTCTATTTACTCGTATTATATACATTTTTCTCTAAATTAATTTGAGAATTTTTGATAGCTGGAATTAAATGGCGGATTTGTCACTCTTGTCAGTTTGTTTTCGATATGTTATTTAATATTTTTATGCAGATATGAATTCAAATATTACATTTTTATGCCATGCTGCTGTATAATAAATGATTATTTATCCATTTAATTTTTATTTAAGCATCACGGGCATTCTGTAAATTATTATCATCTTGTAACATCTATGGAGCATAAAAGATTTTACTTATTATGTAGAATTATTTTTAATTTATATTATGTACAAACAGGCGATATGATCGGAGCGGGTGTTATGAGTTATAATGCCCCGGTTGTTATGGAGTTGTTTTTATACTTTTATCATAGCAAGAAACAACAAATAATGTTCAAGTAAATAATAAAAGACATCTTTTAAACATTTTTTGAACATTTTATTTATAGCATTACAGTTGCATACAGTTTTGATTTAATATAAAAACAGTGATAAAATATATGAAATTAGTTGGTACGATTCTCATTTCCTATCCCGTGTATTCTTAACATATGAGTGGATAACGTAGTAAATCGATGAGCTGCGTATGGACATAACTGACATTTAAAACTTCGTTCTTTTCCACATTCGTGCTTTAAATGGCGTGCTAAATTTCGTTCATGTCGATATATTCTTTGACATTGGTGGCATTTGAACATTGTAGGATCACAACTCAACATCGTCTTACGCCACTTTGTTTTTGTCTTAGGTACAAAAAATTCATCTGAAAAAAAGTAAAATATGTTTGAATAAATTCCTCTTATGGATTTCTTCGAAAAGTAAAATAAACAAATAATCGTATACTAACACGATAAAAGAATTGTAAAAAAATTGTACATATTACATAAAAAGAATCAATTTAACACAGAAATAAATAATGAATCTTACACAAAATTATAAATTTAAATATGGTTTAGCTTATTATGACTTATCAAAAATTCAGGATTAGCTAAAACTTTTGATAATTGGGTTGTTAAATTATAAGCATAACTTAAATTGATCATTTCGTAACCTAATATCTGTCACACGATGTAATCTACTTCATTATGGTTTTGCTTAATTTAAATTAATCTAAAATTCAAAATTATTATTATTATTTATATGCTACTCTACACAACAGGAGTAATATTATAGGGCGTTAAATGAGGTAATCTGTAAGAATTGGGATGTGAATATGTTTTTTAAAAATATTTTTAAATGTAAAATACAAGCTAGCTTTTATACAAAATGTCTTTGAATCATTTTTATCAAATTTAACTTGCACTTATTACTTATTTATTTGACGTTTGACTTCGGAAACTTTTTATCCAGTAATGGATTTACTGATTCGGATTTAGCTTAAAGTAATCCACTTCAATAATTGCTTCAGTTTTCTTAGTTCAGATCAGTTAGTCATGTGGTCTGTTTTATCTGAACTGATTTAAGTAAATCAAGTGGCAAATATAATACAGCTTTCTTTATTTATTTAATCCCAATTACAGAATAGGAGTGCGGATTTATTTTACATAAAGCCTGAAATCCAATCAACAAAACTACTTAAATTTAAAATTTAAATTTATAATTCCTTGAGAAGGAATTTAAAATTATTTTTGACAATTTTCTTGTTTTGAACTTATAACCACATAATCCAGAATACGATGTCATATCCTATAAAAATGTATTTTATAGTTTAGAACATAAATTACTTACTTTCCATATATTTAAATAAGTGTAAAAAAATTATCTTACTGCTCTGGTCGTAGAACAAAATACTGGCAAATCCTGCATATACATTTTCTGCTGCTAAAAATTTCCAAATTATTTTAAAGAAAATATTTCAAATAAAGGTGATAGAAAATTAAGTTCTCTATTTACTCGTATTATATACATTTTTTTCTAAATAATTTGAGAATTTTTGATAGCTTTTTAAATATTTTTATGCAGATAGGAATTCACATATTAAATTTTTATGCCATGCTGCTACATAATAAATGATTATTTAACCATTTAATTATTATTCTGTAAATGATTATTATCTTGTAACATCCGTGGAGCATACAAGATTTTACTTATTATACAGAATTATTTTTAATTTATATTAATTATGATTATAGTACCGCATATAATCAAAGTTAATGATGGACGTGCGACATGATCGGAGCGGGTGTTATGAATTATAATGCCCCGGTTGTTATGGAGTTGTTTTTATACTTCGTATCATAGCAAGAAACAACAAATAATGTTCAAGTGAAAAATAAAACATATTTTTTGTACATTTTATTTATGGCATTATAGTTGCATACAGTTTTGATTTAATTTAAAAACAGTGATAAATTATATGAAATTAGTTGGTACGATTCTCAATTCTTATCCTGTGTATTTTTAACATATGAGTGGATAACGTAGTAAATTGGTGAGCTGCGTATGGACACAATTGACATTTAAAACTTCGTTCTTTTCCACATTCCTGCTTTAAATGACGTGCTAAATTTCCTTCATATCGATATTTTCTTCGACATTTGTAGCATTTGAACATTGTAGGATCACATTTCAACTTTGTCCTACATCGCTTTGTTTTTTTCTTGGTTATTGGTATTAATAAATCATCTGAAAAAAGAAGTAAAATATGTTTCATAAATTCCTCTTACGAATTTCTTCGAAAACTAAAAGAAACAAATAATCGTCTACTAACATAAAAAAACGGATTGTAAAAAATAAATAAATTGTACATAATACAGAAAAAAGAATCAATTTAACACATAAATAAATAATGAATCTTACACAAAATTATAAATTTCAATATAATGTACCTTATTTTGACTAATCCAAAATTCAGGATTAGCTAAAACTTTTGATAATTGGGCTGTTTAATTTTAAGCTTAACTTAAATTGGCCATTTCGGAACTAATATCTATCACACGATGTAATCTACTTCATTATGGTTTTGCTTAATTTAAATTAATCTAGATTAATCTAGATTAGCTAAACCTCTTTTGAGAATTGGGCTGTGAATTTATTAACAATATGTTTTTTTTAAATTATATTTATATGTAAAATACAAGCGAAGTAAGCTTTTAAAATGTCTTTGAATCATTTAAGCGCTATTTTATGCATATTCAATATGCCATTTTGATCAAATTTAACTAGCACTTATAAAATAAATAAATATCACGCCTTTTACCCATTACTGAGTGTGGCACTCTGCCTAAGCAGATCTCGGTAAGTGATATATTTTTTCGCGTGAAGTGCGGTTACCAGCCTTCAAATCACGACCCTCAAAGATATTAGTGGAAAGGGAGCCACAGGGGTAGATTTAAATTGATGAAAATTGTTTGTCGGCTGTGGGGATCGAACTAGCACTTATCACTTATTTATTTGGCTACTTGACTTCGAGGACTTTATATCCAGTAATTGATTTACTGCTTCAGATATAGCTTAAAGTAATCCACTCCAATAATAGCTTCAGTTTTCTTAGCTCAGATTAATTAGTCATGTGATGTTTTATCTGAACTGATTTAGTGGCAAACAGGAACTTAATCTCAATTACATAACAGGAGTGCGGATTCACCGGTCCCCAGTGTGGTACGTCATATATTTTTAACTTGAATGGGATTTGAACTCGGGATAGCCTGATTCGAATTCTGTAACTATAACTACAACTATGTATTGCCCGATATGTCACATTTATAAAGTTACAATTATATTTGTCTTCTGTTATAACTATTATTAATTTTTATGGTTCGCTAAAATATTGCAGTTAGAAGCAATTTATTCCACCACATAATGTGCACTTTACAAAACAAAACACATCTTAAAACAAGAAAAACGGAAATCAATGGACGTATATACGCAATTCGTAATTTAGGCGATATCTTTGACAGTATCTTATGATATTTTTTTAATGTTATATAAAAAAAATCTTAGTAATAGAAAGATGTACGATTTAGAAGGGCCGGGTTAGCAATATTCCGCCATGTTTTATTGTCAAATGTCTGGTTCTGTCCATTACGAATACAAGTTTCAAATAAAAATTGTAATTAACATTAATATTAGATATACTTTCTCTAACAACCAAAACTGTCATTGAAGCTCTACTGGTAAACTGTATTTTCGATTTATCAATTATTATCATAATCGAGGAATAAAAGACAAAAGTTTTGATGATTATATTTGTATACATGAATGTATTTATGTTTTCCCTACAACATTCTTCTTTCAATACAAAAACAATAACAAAATATCAACAAGTTAGTTTTGACGATATCCGCACTTAGTTTTCCCGTGTTTCTTTAACAAATGTGAATTTAAAGTCGAATGTTGATGCGCTGCATATGGACAAAGATGACATTTAAACCCTGGCTCTTTTCCACATTCCAGTTGCAAATGACGTGTCAAAGTCCTGTTGTGTAGGTATAGTCGGTTGCACTGATGGCATTGGAAATTACGAGTATCGTTTTTCAAATTTCTCTTGCGTTTTAAACTTTTTATACTTATTACATCAAAAAATGGTAGATCTGAAAAGAGTAAAAAATGTTAGTAACATTAAATATATTTAATAACTATTATTAGTACTTGTATGTCAGTATATGATAATTCAATTACCGACTACAAATTTAGAACTCGGGTTCTAAGTTAATCACCATAAATAGAAATAAATATGATTAATAAGGATACATTTTTATATATCAAGTACAAGAAAATAAATACAAATCCTTTTATTTTGATTTATTTACAAAGTCAGTCAAATTATAAAAATTTAATTATTTACAAATATCTTATATCTATTCTCAGAGCCATCTAAGTCTAAATAAAATATACAGCTACTGGGGTTCATCATTTTCAGGGGGCCGAGATTGTAAAGTGATTTAAATATTTATTAACAGTATACTTTTTCTTAAACATTTGATATTCTATGGTTATTCTATAAAACAATTATTTTAGAGATAAGTACTTAAAATAAAAATGGTAGAAAATTTAATTTTCCATAACTTTTATTTGAAGTATTCTTCTCTATAATTATTTACAAACATATTATAGTTTGAAATTGAGCTACATTCGCAACTCTTTAAATAGTTTTTGTCTTTGTGGAATTGGGTTATTTTCAGCTGTTAACACAAATATTGTATTTGTTTTTTTTGTTCGGGTTATATAGTTTGCTACTATTTTCAGTTTAATATATAATAAAAAAATATACTATTTTAGATTAAAACAAAAAAAAATTTTTTTCGTAACACATGCACACGAAACACGTTCTTATTCCCTAATTTTAGAGAGAGAAACACTGCTTTTCATAATGTTTCTCTCCCTAGAGACTACGATTATTAGCTGTTTGCTGCGTTTCCTAGGTAACTAGTTACGCAACCCATATTTGACATTTGTCCCGATAAGACGGTAATTTTTGTGCATTTGTTACGAAAAGTATAATATGCTTCACAGGAGGACGCGATTATCGCTTGTGAGAAGTTGGCAAACCTCGACTTCAGCTCGAGCCTTCGGCCCTCGATTACGTCTCGGTTTGCCAACTTCACACGCGGGAATAATCGCTTGTTTCCCTCCCTTGATGCATAACATACTATTTTGAAGTTTGCTCAAGACAAAAACTAAAACTGTAGCAGAGAATGGACCGACGTTATTACGTATGTCACATATTTCAAGGTTATAACGGTAAAAACAGTGACTATGTTAAGAGCTGTGAATGAAGCTTTACTATCAATGATTATTTGTATAAAAATACATTAAATTTCTCGATTGTATTGAAAATTTTGATACTTGCTTGTCTACCAACCCTGTGAGGGTTATAAGACAGTTTTGTTTATTACCCATTTCTGGAAGTTACTACAAAATCTGACAACATAGTTCTGACATGAAAAGTGGTTATCATTCGTCATACATGATTTTGTATTTAGAAAGCAAAAGCAAATAAATTGAAAAATACAATTTTGTAAAGAAATATCTTTTTGTCTTATTCCATCGAGATATGCTACTGAATTCGTTGAGACCACATGAATACGATATTCAGTACTGACCTATTCATTGTAATTATATCGGTTGGTACAACAAGTTTTGTTTTTGATTGTTTTAAGAGCATGATTTTAACATATTAGAGAGACAATCAAATACACTGCTTTTAAAACATGTCAAAACATATCTTTTCTTTTGCTTTCTAATTACGAAATACTCAGCTGAGATAGAGGAGAACATTCTTATTTAATAAGGTAAATTATCATCTAGATGACTGTGATGTTTGCGAACATGAAGTAGTAAGTGAGCTTTTTGGTAGCTTTTGTATCCACAGGAAGAACAATGAAAGCTTGGTTCCTTGCCACAGTCGTAATTTATATGCCGCCGTAATGATTTGATATGTGAATATAGTCTGTGGCATTTATTACATTGATACTGTTTAATACTTCCTTGCAAGATGACTTCTGAATAAGTAAAATCTGAAAAATAATCGAAATATTAATTAAATTATTGTTATTAGGATCTAATTATTGTTATAATAATGTTACCTTTATAATATTTAAATGTATTTAAATATTTTTATATAAAGAAATGGAAATTAAGTTTCAAAACACTTATTGATTAGTATAAATAAATACATATTTTATTGATACAAAAGTAGAACATGAGTTTGTCTAATCCGAAAGTAATACAATGTTTTTACTTCGTTTAAGGAAAGTAATAATAATTAGCGTGATTATTTTTGATATAGTAAACATATTTGTAATGAAGCATCTTTTTCATATCCGTGAACATTTCGAACATGATTCACTACTTGACTTCTTTTATTTCCTTTATATTTGCAGTACGGACAAGAAATACGGATATTAATAACAGGTCCATCTTTGCCGCGTTTACGTGCTGAAAAATAATTTAAGATATTAATTTCATTAAATGTAAATCAGGCTCAGGAACATAAATGTAGATAGATCGAAATTAAGATCTGACAGGGAGACAGAACTTAGATCTTATAATTTCAATTTTATTGCAAACAAATGTAAGATAGTTAACATCCTTTTTCACATTCTTAAACAAGTAATTATCTCTTATTACCCCGTCTCATGGATCCGATAGTGCATGAAAAGGCAGACAAAGCAGAAAGAAAAAGCATTTCACCATCATAAGATATTTTTAAAAGATCTTGATACCATTGGCGCCATTTTGGTAAATAGTTCTAGATGATTCAATTTGTCTTCAAATAAATGATTCGAAGAACTATATTCTAACTAGTTTATTTTGATTCATTTTGTTCTGGTCAATACTATACATCCGATAAACTAGATTTTTTTTCCTTTTGGGACGTTTAACCCGTCTGGTTTCTCGAGTTTTTTTTTTAAATCCATTTTGAATATTTAAAAACTTGTGTTAAAAGCTATTTTAGGGGTATCCTTAAAGAAATCATATCTTTTGCATTTTGTGACAACGTTTCGTGGTTTATTGACGAATCAAATGTTTAAACTGAAATATTTTGAAAGAATTACTTATTTATATAGTTCTTATCAATCAACCACCACCACCTTCATTCCTCGTTCATTCCATTGCAGTCATATTCTACATTTTAAATCATTTTTCGGATGGAATTATTCCGTGTTTATTGATAAGAACTATATATATATATAGTATGTTATGCATCAAGGGAGGGAAACAAGCGATTATTCCCGCGTGTGAAGTTGACAAACCGAGACGTAAGCGAGGTCCGAAAGCTCGAGCGGAAGTCGAGGTTTGCCAACTTCACACAAGGGATAATCGCGCCCTCCCGTAAAGCATATTATACTTTTCGTAACAAGTGCACAAAAATTACTGTCTTATCGGGACAAATGTCCAATATGGGTTGCGTAACTAGTTACCTAGGAAACACCACAAACAGCTAATCTCTCTAGGGAGAGAAACATGGTACCTATGTAAACATAATGTTTCTCTTTCTAGGGGAGAAAAGCAGTGTTTCTCTCTCTAAAATTAGGGAATAAGAACGTGTTTCTTGTGCATGTGTTACGAAAAATAAGTAATCTCTTCAAATTACACTTTAAACATTTGATTCGTCAATAAACCACGAAATGTTGTCACAAAATGCGAAAGATATGATTTTTTTACGGATACCTCTTAAATAGCTTTAAATAAAATTTATTAAATATTCAAAATTGATTAAAAAAAAACAAAACTCGAGCTGCTACAATCAAACGGGTTTGGCGTTTCAAAAGGAAAAAAACTCTAGTTTATCGGACATATAATCTTGCTCATGTGTGAAGGCTCAACTTTTAATTTGTTCCACTTTGTAATGATTCAGTTGATGGTATTCTGTGTAAATCCATAAGTTTTGTAGATCTTTAAATTTGAGTGATAACAAAAATCGCAACGATACTTATCAATAACTAATGATGGGATTTTGTTTATTATTTACAGATTTACGAATCTATAAACTTATAAATTTATTACAGAATTCCACGATAAATGTATTCATTGTAAAGAAAGTGTCATTCTTCCCTCAGGTATTTTATAAAAAAATTAAACTACACCTTCGGGAATAAATGTGTCTTTCATTTCCTGATATATAAATAACAAATAAACTAATTAACATACTGACAAAATCCCGTTGCTAAAGTAAAATTACACTACTCAATATTATATTATTTAATAGCACGTTATCCCTTAGATTTTTGTCAAAATTTCAAGCCCACATTTTTTTGCATATAGCAAAATAACTCGAGCAAATAGTCATGCTGCGGACTTGTAATCTACCATACGATTTGCTCTTGTACTAGGTGCTAAGCAAAAAAATCTTATAGAACACATTTTATACAAAATCTTTCGTAGGCTGACATATTTTATAAACAATTTCGCCTTATATTATTTAAGCAAGAAGATATTTAACATTACCTATATGAAAACACCAAGGTTCGTCAGTTCGAATCCGCCTGTCGACAATGTATGATTTGTCGTAAAATATAAAATACAGTTACATGTATTTATCACACTCGGGCGCTATAAACTAGTCACTTATTCGCCTTAAATAATGTAGCATTTGACTACGAAAACCGGCAGTACGGCAGTGTAAAAACTGCGGCTCGGTGTGTCCAGTAGGCCTAGGCCCTATTTGGGCTGTAGCGCCACAGATGATGATGATATGAAAACATTAATAGAATAAATAGAATTGTTTTAACAAAAACAGTTTTATTACTATTTTACATACGTTTGCTACATCATTTTGAAACAAAAACTAATGACATACGTACGTTATGACGATAGTAACAAGTTTGGTATCATGACGTGAAGATATTCAAAAACAAATCCGGCTTTATTATATACAAAACAATTATAAGTTATTAGAAAGTTAGATAGCTCGACGACAATCTTTAGAAATCCAATGTTTATTTCTTGTTAAATGTGATTTTAATGAAGAATGTTGATGAGCTGCATATGGACAAAGATGACATTTAAATCTTGGTTCTTTACCACATTCTAGTCTTAAATGTCGTTGAAGAGAACTAACATGCAGGTAAACTCTGTGACAATTTATACATTTCCATTTGTTCACTCCGTTTTCATATATCATATATGCAGCATATTCTGCTATACCTGCAAAGAGAAATAATTAGTTATACTATTTATAGTGACTAGTAAACTTGCTTTCTACATATTTAATATGGTACTACAAATTAAAATAATAAAGATGTTTTTATTCAAATGTATTTCAGAAAGCAGGATACAGCATACGAATAGTATTACAATTAATATTTTCATATTATTATAGTTTTTTGAAATTATTTTAAACATGTGGCATCATATATTTTCAATTATCAAAGTTTTGTAAAGTATTCTATACGAAACAGATTCAAATAAAAGTTACAGATACTTAAATTGACTTCCGATTTCATTTGAAGCAGTTTTTTCAAATGTATTTTAGAAACGTTTGTTAGAAAATATACAGTGAAGACAATTTTAAGATAATTTGAAAACACTTTATAAATGATCTACATAAGATTTGAACATTATTTCTTAATACAAAATACATCAAATTATGCCTTCGTGCCTTGATTGATCTGAAATTACATAATTTTAAGAAGAGAGTCGATTTTTCAATATTGACATAAATGTTTGTATTCTAGCTAGCAGGTTGTGATAAAAATAGGACTTTTTTAGTCTTAAAACTATTGCGTTAACGATTTGAGCTACACTTAATAAACTCATAAGTAACAAAATAATCAAATTTGCGACCAACATAAAAAACCTATCTCATATTTGTCTTACTATAATTTTTAAAAATATCAGTTTCACAGATCTCAAACCTATTATTATTCCAAGTTTTTGTTCCTTATAAATACTAAAACTACAAACATATATATACTCAGAAAGTTGTAGGAGTTTTGTAATAAAATTGTGTTTATCCATCTTTTCATAAAATTTTGTAAAAATTAAGACAATTCAAACGAACATTAAATATTTAAAACTTTCTTGGTACAAATTAAGAAGGGGTTTATCCAGTAATTTGCTGCACTTATTATGGGGTGGAAAAACATTGCTCGAGGTAGATAACAAGAGATAGTGTTAGGATGAGTGATCAGGGGAGCAGGAAAGTTAAGGAAATAACTTGCATTTCACTGTACATTTTTTGATTCATACTGTACATTCCTGAACCTGTTGAACTTAGTAGAAATTGCAAAACATAGTATAGAAATATTCTTGCTTAAAAATGAAATATCAACATGTATTTAAAAATAAAATGAACATAGGTCAAGTAGTTCAACAGAAATTTATTTCAACCTCTTCTTAATACAATGTAAGTAAGTAAAATTAACTAGCAGATATCATATACTCTTCAACCCCATCTTGAAACATCAAAATTAATTCTTCCTTGATCTCTATGAAGAAGGATGTTAAAGATAAACTGGACAGATAAGGTTAGAAACGAGGACATGTAGAGGAGAGAAAAAGGTGTTATTGGTAGTGATTAAGAAAAGAAAGAGAAACTGAATGGATTATGTAATGGAAGGTTTGGTAGCAGCTGAAGGAAAACTAAAGGTAGGGAAGAAACAGGAGTGATTTGTGAAGAAGATAGAAAAAGGACACCTCAGGACCTGTAAAAGCAGAGTACCTTTGATGATATACAGGGTGTTAAAAATCAAATGTTCAATCTTTGTTTGTCATAGAGTTAAGTCAAAAAGTTTAATACAATATGGGTCAAAAAATGAACTATTTCCGGATGTTTAGAAATTGTTTTTTTATAAATGTTAATGTTTAGAATTATCAGTTTCCACAGTAAAATAAACATTAACATGATTGTTTATATGAATGCACAAGTGGCGCACATGAATTTACAATCCGGTCGTGCAAACAGCAACGCTAATGAAGAATGTCTTTTGTATGTCGACACCTTTCTAAACCACCAGTTCTGCAAACGTTTAAACAACAATGTCAATTCTTACTTTAAGTATATAAACTGATAATTATAAAAATAAAAGATGCTATTGTTTTCCTAATAGTTTAATTAATTAAAATAAAAAACCTTTCACATCTCCAGGAAACGTTTCATTTTATGATAAATCTTTTCGACCTATATTGACTTCTCATCTATGTCCTGCAAATATATAACCTTTCTTTTCTATTTCAAACATATACAAAATATTCCTAGAACTTTCTAAGTAATTGTCATACAATTCTCAATACAATTTTATTCCAATTTCTCTTTATGAATCTTAATAATATGAGCAGTAAGTACAGTTTTCAAACTCGACTCAAAAGGACAATGGGGACAAGTAAGCCCCGATATTTTTCCCAGTTTGTGTTTAACAAGTTCATGTGACTTTATGTGAGTCTTCTGATAAGCTTTATACGAACAATAATTACACTGGAAGCTAGGTTCTTTCCCACATTCGAGCTGTAGATGCCGTGAAAGAGAATTCCGATGTCCATAAGCCTTGTTACACATTGAACACACGAATTTTTTTATAGTTGATGGTTTATAAAATGATGAATAGTGAGATATCCCTGAAACGAAAATGTTGTTAATATAAAGAAATACCTAGTACTAATGAAAATATGTTAGCATTTATTTGTGAAGAGCTCAAAGATGTTTGGGATATTAGTAGTTACTTATATAAACAGAGTTCATATCAAATAGAAAGACAATGCGAAATAATAATCATGTTGTTATTTACTAAAACATATTGGCTGGTAGCACAAGCTCTGTTTTTGCTTGTTTTAAGAGCAGTGTTTTTGGGTGTTTTAGCTATCTCTAACATGTTAAAACCGTGCTCTTAGTACACCCAAAAACAGAGCTTGTGCTACCAGCCATTTTGTTTGTTGTTGCGTTGTCAGGGGTTTAATCATTACACAATTGTCTCCCCATTTGGAGGTTTCCTTAAATTAATGGTTATACTCGTATGTATAAGGTGTTCACTAAAAAGCAGACCATAGACTAAAAAAAAAAACCAAAAACTTAATATAGTATTTTTTTGTTATTAACGCTGATGATACCACCTAAAGTTAAATCTTAAATTTGGTTTATATAAATAAAAGCAACACGAAGTTAAATGTCATATCGAATAATTAGTATTGTTATCAAATAGTCTAATTGCTTTTCTTTATTTAAACCAAATTTAGAAGTTTACTTTAATGGCCAAATTTAAACCTGGTGTAAATAAATAAAAGTGAAGCAAAGATACATTTGAACCAAGTTTAAAATTTTTGGCGATGCAACTAGACTTGTCAAAGCACCTGGCCATAAATTATTTACCTCTAGAGTTTATATTTTATTCGTTCTAAGTTCTCATTTGATTTATTTAGAAACAAATAGAGATTCTCTCTAAAATAATTTAGAAAAGGTTTCTTTAGGAAATCGTTTTGCTAAATTTCTATTGCACAGTCTTTTGTTTAATATATTTACATAAACAGAAAATATGTTTTTAGTATTTTATTTTGTACTATTTACATTACAGGGGTATTAGATATTTAATTTTTTTATTAATACGTACACAATTAATGCATCAAAAATGTAATTAGAAACTAATGTTAACAAAACAAAATATCAACACAATTTCATTAATCTACTTTATAACTGCAGAATTCTGCAAAAAAAGAAATTTGAAAAATAGTTTCACATGAAACATAATTATATATATTAAAATATATATATATATATATATATATATATATATATATATATATATATATATATATATATATATATATATAGCGTTTTTCTTTATAAAATAATAACCACACTTAATAGTCTTCAAACTTATATTTCGTACATTTGTCATTATCAAATATGTCTAAATTATTCAAATCTTCAAAATAAAAGACGAACAAAATATTGCACCAGTTTTATTTAAAGACTCTAAAATTATTTAAAAATATTTAATACAGCAAAATGTATGGTGATAAATATTAAAGACAATTTACTTCATGTACTCCTTATGATTTTGAAAAATATGCGCTGTGAGATCAGTTTTTAAATGAGTAGTATAGCTACAAGACAAACATTTAAAATTATGTCCTTTGCCTATCATATGTTTAACAAGTTCATGAGACTTGATCCTAGTTTTCTGATATGCTTTATAAGGACAGAAATCGCATTTAAACGCAGGTTCTTTGCCACATTCGTGTTGAAGATGACGCGCAAGGGAATTGCGACGAACATAGGCTTTGTTACATTTGGTACATTTGAATTTTTTCTCAGGTTCGGATTCATAGTTATGTATATAGTCAACTGCCAATGGATCTGAAAAGAAAACTATGTTAATAAGAATAACATTTGTTTGGAAATTGGTTTGTTTGTTATTAGTTGTGGATAGTTGATAATATTTCTTGGGAAACTGCAAATCTTACCGTCACTTTTTACGTAGATTAACAATTATTATTTTACGAAGAAAAACTTGTCCAACGCCGAGATTAACGTCCATTTCCTTTTTTATGAGAAAATATGCATTCTATAAACATAAATAGCAATCTAATTTAATTTTTTTATTTAGTGTCTTTTATTGTTACAGGGAAATATTTTTAACAAACGATAAATGTCAGAGGTGTATTTTGTAACAGATTTGTTAATTTTTAATGACCAGTTAACAATTTAACCAATAAATTTTAATTTTTTATTCCGTGTCGTCTGTTGACATTAATTAAAATTTTGACGGGTCTTTAAAAGTAGATTACAGACTTCGTCTATTACTTGCAGAACACGCTGTCTTATGATCTTCATAAAATGAAGATTTGACAAAGGAATCGTCAACAGCGAAACTATTATTTAAGGAGAATAATTAGTAATTTTTTTCGGTGTTGCCCGAATTTTTCTTTCTAAAATAATAAGAAATTAATGTAATCAGTTGATAACTATAAATTAACAAATTTATAGTTACACTTGACTATAAAAAACAAAATGAATAGATATCGTACTTAGCTATTTATTAATCATTTGCACATATATTTATGAAGAAATTACATTACACACAATAGTAATACATAAAGAATAATAAATTAATATAAATATTTAACGAAGCCTGAAACTGACAGAAAAAAAAACATTTACTTAACCTTTAAGACTCAGGAAAGATTTGTTTTGCATGACTAGTCAGGAAAATAATATATTGCCTGCCTAGGCAGGTAATGAAAGAAACCTGAATGTCTAGTTACTTAGCAACATAAAATACTGACTAAATATATAAGTCAAATATTTCATTTAATTTAAATTAATTTATAATATTTATTATTTGTTTATAAGTTTCAGGTAAAATATTATAAGTAACACGTCAGTAAAACGTCGTACAGGATTCGTAAGCTGTTTCAGGCCTCGCTATCGCCCGGCATGAAACTATCTACTCATCCTGTAATTGAACACTTTCCTGACTTTTTACGTAAATAACTATTCTTGTGGTTAAAATATAGTTGCTATTAAATGTTGACACACATTTATATACCTATTTAACACTACTTCCTAGTTTATTATTAAATATTGATGCACAATTGATTATTATATATAAATATTGATATTATCAAGCATATAATGACATATAGATTTGCTGTAATAAAATAATATAAGTTAAGATGTAGTAGGTCAAGTTATATTCTATTTCATACATAAACTACACACACATATAGACTTATAGATATATTGTTATTTTATCTATCTATCAATATTTGAAAATATATAAATAAATTACACTTATAGTGAATTGTTATTATAATTTCTAAGTTTTTAGGTGCAACACGAATACTACATACAAGCAATAAGAGTATAATTTTCAATGAAGATATTTAAATTTCATATTAAATCAATAAATAAATATATCATCAGGCCATTTAAGTATTTCTGAATGGGCAGTTGTTGCTGCAAAAAATTGCACCATAGGGAAATAACATGAAAAATAAGTTTTTATACAACTACGACAGAAAGTATGCCATTTTAGCAATCATAACGGAAATTTATTGTTCCCGACAAACAAGCATTTATTTTACTTTCCCGGTTGTGTCCAATAGCAACAACCGAAAAATGACATTTCCGCTTATCCCAATAGCAACAAAGAGGTAATAAACATTTCCACTACTTGTTTAAAATTGATTTTAAATGATTTCTGAGGCGTTTTTAAAAGATTGTAGAAAAAATATTGTATGCATCTTGAATAGAAAGTATCATTACCGATCTTGCATAGTTGTTGCTCTTGGCTACGCCTCGATCAACACTCATGCACGACTGGCAATAGACTACTTTCTGCTCTAGATACGCAAATAACTATTTTCGCTACTCTTGCTTCCTTGATATGATTAATTTGCAGGAAAAAAATTCCGACAAAAATTGTAGAGGCTTAAATTCTACATTTAAATCAATGTAGATATTTAATTTATTTCTTTAGTATACTGTTGAAATTTAGTTTAAAATATATATGTGACATTTAAATATTGTACATTCGACACTGTAAATAATAAATTTTTTTGATAGCTTTTGATATTAATTTTAGTAACTAAAAAAGAATTTAAGCCCTAATCCTTAATCATAGAATCAAATCTAGATACGTATATGGATAACTAAGTTTCATCCTCAGTAGAAAGAAAAAAATCAAGATTATAATACTTGTGAACCAAGCGAATAGTCAAGATAGAATCTAATTTGTCCATTTTTACATTTATTTTAATTTTAGTACTAATGAAATAAAGAAAATAAAATGTGTTAATAAATTTAGATACAGATTTTAACTCTCTACAACTTTTAATTCAACCCTTTTCCTGTAAAGAAATTAGGGAAACAATAGTAACAGAAATAGTGTATCTAGAGCAGAAAGTAGTCTATTGCCGCTATGCAAAACCGATAATGATACTTTATATTCGAAATGCACACAATATTTTTTCTATAACCCTTTAAAAACGTCTGAGAAATAATTTAAAATCAATTTTAAACAAGCCGAAATACTTATTTCCTAAGCCGCAAAATGATTTTTTTTTTGTGCGTTAAATAAAAAGTTCAGCGCATATTTTGTGAGCGCTTCAAATCATTTCGCAATCAAAATGCATTACAAAACTTCAATATGTTTATTAAAAATTTACTTCGAAATGAAGGTTATTATAAATATGAATGTGTAACCAAGTAGACGTTTTCAGAAAAAATAACAATTTGATTGTTTGTCGACGGCATTTTATAATCGTGTTTTTGATTGGTTTAGAACAGATCGTCAAAATGACTGACAGCCCAGTAATGAATTTTTGTTGGGCTGTGTACAAAAAAATAATCAATTTCGCGGACCGAATTCTGCGTGCAAATGTTAACTTTGTTTGACAGTTGCGTGAGAAAATATTTTCCATGTTATAGTTTTTGTAGAACACAATAATAAAATGCCACACTGTGAACTCCCCAGAAACAAACTTTTGGCACGATGAGATATATTAATTTATATTTGATTATTTGCCAGAGTTCTTCTGTAAATTTCCCAGCTATGATTCTGGTTATGTAACTTAGATTTTAAGTGACCTTTAAGTTGTTGTCTATTATAGGCCTTATAGTTGCAATATTCACAGAAGAGCGTCGGTTGTTTTCCACATTCGATTAGAATATGTTGTTTTATGCCGTATTCTGCTGTATAACACTTGGAGCATTTGTTGCATCTGTAAGCTTTGACGTATTCCGGATCATAAGAATACGCGGTTTGCAAAGGATCATCTTCGATTTTCACTTCAGTTTTTATTTCAGTTTTCACTTCAGTTTTCACTTGAATATTCCCTAAAAAACAAACATGTTTTAGTATTGAGAAACGACAATATTGTAATCTTTTCAAGCTTTTACTTTCTTGTACATTTAACATCAAATAAGTTTACTATACCTCATTTCATGTAATAGTGCAGTCATTTGAATAATTGAATATGCGTTGGGCGCTAATTTTTAAATAGGATATGTACATCTTCATAACTATCCCTCTATCTCTACTGTACTTTTACTTGAAATAGAGTATAGTGTGAAAAGAAAGAAATGTAGTCATAAACATGGTGCAGAACTTACGTGCTTCGGCCTTTCATAATTAATTAATTTTGAGAAATTTTGTAAACATGTTTGTGTTACTGTATTATACGGATTTTTGTATTTTATGTATTTATAATGAAATGATACGAGTCAATAGTATTTATCTTACAGTTCCCTGGATGAATTAACAGCCCAATTTTCAAATATATTTTAGCTAAACCTAAATTTTGGATTAGCTAATCATATTCTACTCCGATTAAAAAAAAATGTATTGAAATCAATTTTTGAAAACCAAATGGCAACAAGAATATATTTGGTTTTAATTAAACTTTTTTAAAGAGTAGCTTAAATTCTTTTGAGAATCAGGCTGTAAATATGAACACATATACATTTTTTCAGAATTCATAATTATAAACAATATACCTGCTTTTGTTATATAGATTTGGTTTTTATTATTAAATAAAATAAACCAGAACTATAAATGCAAAAATGTATTTCTTAGAATTAAATAAGCCAGTATCTGATAAATATTTATTTATTTTTTTATCAATACAAATATATTAAATATTATGCCCCTTACAATACTAATAATCGAATATAATTATAGTCAACAACCTTTTTTTTACTGTATGCTGTATCTTAGATACTTGTAAATATTGATATAAATATTTTAATAATAAATAAATATATTTATATTTATTGCCTTTCCACTATGCTACATATAAGATTTTCAAAAGAGCTTGACAAATTAGACATTTATATTTTTTTGGTGCTAAACGTGGTAAAAAATATAGTATCTTTCAAATATAGCGATGGAAATAAACGATACAAATTTGCCAAGTTTTTTTGAAAATAATTTACGAGTACATGTATAAAAAATAAACTATAAACTAATTCATATTGTTTTTAATTTTTAATTGATTGTACACTAAAGTTACATATTCAAAATACATAAAAATTTAGAATGTCATACTAGTAGTATTATCAAATATTATTTTTAAAACTGCACAAACGGCGAGAAAAATCTGTTGAATTTTTTGTATGGTTTTTATTTTTAGTATTATCTGAATACCTTTAATGTATGCACACAATGTGTAATCAAATACATCTGTAGTTAAATTACTAAATTAACTTACGCAGAAATAAATCCCAGCCCAATTATCAAAAAAAAAAAAATGCTAATTCTGAATGTTGGATTAGAACTAAATTACATTCCGAAAACCAAATGATAACTAGGTTATATAAAGAGTTTATTTAAACCGCACTTCACGCACATAAATATATGACTTACCGAGATCTGCTACTGCAGAGTGCCACATCCAGTAATGGATGAAAGGAGTAATGGTATATTTATTTATTTTATATATTAGTTATTTACGTAAAAAGTCGGAAAAGTGTTCAATTACAGGATGAGTAGATAGTTTCATGCCGAGCGATAACGAGGCCTGAAACAGCTTACGAATCCTGTACAACGCTTTACTGGCGTATACAGAGTGGTGAATCGAATTGCACACCATAGCCTTTTCAATGCTATTTTTCAAATGTTCAATTATTGGCTTCCCTAATTATTTTATGCAAAAAAGCTTCAAATAAAAGTTTTAGGGCATAAATTTCTGCATCTAAATCAATAAACATAATTTCTATTACATGCTTTGTAACGACAGAAATTAAATATTAAACTGTCGAAAGTTGTGTTGAAAATACAGTCAGCCATGGATTTGAACAAAAAATAAATAAATGCTTGGCGTTTTAACGTCAACGATTGACAGATAAAACGTCCAACGTTGTCGTTTTGACAGATAAAACGCCAAGAATTTATTTATTTTTTGTTCAATTCCATGGCGGTCTGTATTTTCAACACAACTTTCGAGATTTTAATATTTAATTTCTGTCGTTACAAAGCATGTAATAGAAATTATGTTTATTGATTTAGATGCAGAAATTTATGCCCTAAAATTTTTATTTGAAGCTTTTTTGCATAAAATTATTAGGGAAGCCAATAATTGAACATTTGAAAAATAGCATTGAAAAGGCTATGGTGCGCAATTCGATTCGCCATCCTGTATATATATATATATATATATATATATATATAATAACTACAATTTCCTTTTTACTCATTACTGGATGTGGCACTCTGCCGTAGCAGATCTCGGTAAGTGATATATTTATTCGCGTGAAGTGCAGTTACAAGTCGTCAAATCACGGTCTCCAAAGATGTTAGTGGAGGGAAAACCACAGGGTTAGGTTTTTTTTGCCGGTTAACAGGTCGACTTGATATCCCTGAGTCACATATCGTAGTCATAGATTTAATTTGTGCATGCTATATTGGTAATAAAAGAAAACAAACATTTCATCTGATCATGATCGTTTATATCTTATACATCATTATCGCTGACGAACCGAAAAGGTCCCTGTTCTAAATAGCGTCTTCTATACATCTCTAATTTCTCGCGGTTTCTATGTTTCTTTGTGTTGAAATGGTACCTAAGATGCGATTCAAAATAGGCTGAGAAATTACAAAATTCGCAGTGCAATGTAGGTTCCTTTCCGCACTCAACTTTCAAATGCTGGTTGATTCTGTATTCATTCGTATAGAATTTACCACATGCGTTACATTTATACGGTTTGACGAATTCGGGTTCGTATGAATATGGTCCCAGTGGTTCAGTTTTTATTTTGGTTTCCACTGCAAAAAATAGGATATGTTAATCTTAATTTATAGAAACATAATTATATTAGAATTGGGTATTGTAGTTTTATATTTAATAACATGAATGAAAATAATCCAGATGTTTAGAAACCACAAGCTTTGTTTTAGGGTGTTTTAAGAACACGGTTTTAACATGTTAGAGATAGCTAAAACACTCATAAACAGTGCTCTTAAAACAGGCAAAAACAGAGCTTGTGCTAGCAGACATTATATTTATTTTAAAATAAAACAACACATATAATTAATGTAGAAAATATATTTTCATTGAAATCTGTAAATTAAGTACATTTTTAACTTAAATATACTACTTATATAAATGGCACTCGATAAATAGTGCATTAATCATAATATAATAACACATAAGTAAATGTAGCTAACGTCCATTAAAAACAATTAAAATTTTGAGTCTAACAAGGGCCAGTTTTTCCATCGCCAGATAAAGTTTGCGATAATTATAGGCAGGATAACTACTAGAAAAATGAAGCTATAATTTCAATGCAATATATTTTTTTTTTATTTCGCTGATAGTTATTGGGAATTTTATTTAGGGTATCAAGAAACCAGCCCTTAAATAACTGAAAGTAAATCGAAATGACATGAAGTAATTCTATTCGATTTTTTTTTAAGCAATTGTCGTCAACTAGATTTAGTATTTTGTCATGACTTAAGGTAGTTTATTTTTCAATCAAATAATTATTTTCAATATTAAGAAGACAATTTTCTCTAAGCATTTTTTACACAATGTAAGAACGTTTGACAATGATAATTAAAGTTTGTCACATATAAATTCTACAGTAAATTTTATAATTTTGAAATATCGATAATATAATCTATAAAGCAGGCCCGTACAATTTTTTAGGTGAAAGGGCTAATTGCAAGTTTTATGGAATCATACAAGTTTGCACCTTTTTACATTTTTGTTGCACCCTTAAACACTTCCGGAGGGGCCTGCGGCTCCAGCAGAACGATCAAAAACTTGTGATTTGGCACACAAATAATTAATAAATATTCTTAAAGTTAATAATGATATAAGCCATCTTGCAACTAAATGACACTATAAAACATATTTTAATAGAAATCTAATGGCGTAAATGTAGTAATGTTCAACTTATAAGAAGTTGGAGGGTTCATATCCCTAAAACATTCTTGTAAATACGCCACTACACAAAGAACTATGATCGCCGAGTTTTTAGCTCATAAAATTCCGTTTTCTGCATTCAATTTTTCCTAAATTATCTTAGAGAAAGAGCGTCGAATAAAGGTAATAGAAGGTAAAACATTTATTTGAAGCATAATATCTCTAAAAAATTAGGAATGTTTGTCATGAAAAAATATGGTTAGTTGTTGGTCATTCCTAATTAATTATTTAAGTACTAGTGGTCTATCTATAGAATAGAAAGCGTAAAATAATTTTATACGACCTTGACAGTAAGAAGTCTTTTCTGTATTCTTTTCACATATGAAAAGTAGAAATTATCTGCCTACTCGTATAGAATGTATTTCTTTCTAAACTAGTCCGGAAAGTGATTTTTTCTGGTATATTCATGAACACTTGGAAACTGACAAAAATGATTTTTAAATAAATTTTCAAGCGTTTTCAAATGGTCGTATAAATAGCACATTACGTTCCAGTGCAGAAACGTACAGGAATTTTGGAACAAGTGCACTGAAATGACACCTTTTTAATGCGTGTCCTGTTTTGTGACGTAATTTCTTTACCGTCCAATTGTAGGGCTATAAAATTTGTATCGGTCAGACACAGAACGACAATGAAATCACCTGAAAAAGACTATTTTCGTTCCTGAAACACGCATTAAAAAGAGGTCATTTCAGTGCACCATTTGTCGCTCTTGCAAGGTTGACAGTTATAGTTCTCGACTGCGCCTAAATTTGTATACCTAGAGCAGAAAGTAGTCTATTGCCGCACGCGCATGAAGATTTATATCGAGGCGTAGTCAACCATTTAAAAACGCATGGGAAATAATTTAAAATCCAGTTTAAACAAGTGAAAATGTTATTTTTATGTATTTATTTCTTTATTGCTATTGGAGACAGTCAGAAAAGCAGTTAAAAATTTGTTGCTCGGGAAACAATCACATTCAGTTATCAAATGAAATAGCATACTTTCCATCATGATCGTATAAAAAACTATTGCGATATTCCTATTTATTTATTACAATCGCAGTATATTTGCAAAAATATTAATTATTACCTAGTTTTATGCTTACACACAACATTTCTCGTTACGAGAATAGGTAACAGCATACCAAAAGCAATAATACAGAGAATGACATAATGTTCAAATGCATTTTATGATCTAGTTACACATCTTTGAAAATTAATTTGGTGTTTTTTAGTAAAAAAGTGAGTGTTAAGTTGCGCTTGAAAATGTGTTGAATAATTGCAGTATACGCAGTGGAATTTAGGTTCTTTTCCACATGCAATCTCAACATGCATCTTCATTGTACTTTCATTCGTGTAACATTTGCCGCATTTTCTGCATTTGTACGGTTTGGAGAGATGCCCATTAAACGAATACAAAATTTTCGAAGTCTGTTCACCTAAAATAAAAAAAAATATATTATTTTCTTAATAATAACTATTTTAGAAACTCAAATATTATAAATTTAATACTACCAGCCAATATTATCAGCCACATTTATTTTTAAATGTACTTTAAGTTGATAATATAAATGTTTCATATCAAACTATTGATAAATACGCCTTTTAAATTTTGATAATACCGGTCGTATAAAGCAGATTTATATCTCTTTTTCTAATTCAGAAAAATATTTTTTCTACGATTGCTATGAAAAGTTGACAATTACGCTCTCATTTCTCATCGTAAACTTGACGTTTTCTGTGGAATAATCGAAAAATATCTTTTTTGCGCGTGTCCAATGGCAACGCGCGAAAAAGACGTTAAATGCGCGCGTTTCCAATGGCAACGCGCGAAAAAGATATTAAATGTGCGCTTATTTCAATAGTTACCAGGGATACAAACAAAACAGAAACTTGTCATATTGACAGTTGATAGAACGAATTTATTTTCAGTACGCATACGTTTTTTAAGAATTTTAAGATGCAATCGTAGAATAAATTATGTGTGTATCACGAACGTAAAGTGTCTTTGTTCCTCTTACACTATTGCAGTTACCGTGTTCGAGTAACAAAGAATTACTTTACGCTCTTATTACACAAATAACTATAGTATTATGATAGCAACAATATAATTAATATGACGTTTAAACAACTAATAATTATTATAAATTTATATACAAACTTATTCTGTTATCTGGATAGGTTGAAAACCCTAAGAATAAATGGATGAACATAATTGAAGATATGTTGCGCGAATTAAATATTTTAAGTGGGGAAATAAACGAGAAAGTAGCATGAATTTAATGAAAAAAATATTTATTGACTCTTTCAAGAATTCGTGCTACACCATTTGATAAGAAATAGTATGGCTGGAATAAAATAAAACACATTTTATGTCCTCATATATTTATCAAATAACTAAAAAAGAAATACAAATTCCATGCAAATACAAACATATTACAAAAAAAACCTAATTCTCTAGTTTAACATAAATAACATTTTGTCAAAATTACTTAACTTAACACAACATGAATATTCCGAATGATGCCGGTTGGCAGCTCAACATATAATATGAATTTTAAGCAATTTGTCGCTCTCCCGTTCGATAAAAGCTATAATCCCTATGGCACACTGGTCGAAGAGCATCGATGAAACAACAGAACGCACCTTTCATTGACAAACAATAAAAGCTTCTAAAGTTGAGAAAGAAAAACTAAATTTCAAAAATATGCTAACGTGAAATGAGACACAAAAGATACGAGTGAAATGAGATACGTTCGTTTCATCGATGAGCTCTTCGATGGAAATAGAGGAGCCTCTAATTTTCGACCAGTGTGCCAAGGCATAAATTGTAAATTTTATGATAAATATGTCAAATGTCATGAAAAACAAGTCATGCCTATTGTTTATTTAAGAGAAAATTGAAAATGTAAAAAATAGATCGTGTACAACTTTTAATTCTGAACAAGTTTTGATCAAGTAAAACGAACAGGTAGAACACGAAATTGCATTTAATATTACATATTAAATCTTCATGTTTACATCTAATCTAATCTAATCACTCTGTAGTGTATCATACATTTGCCACTGTCAAATGTATCAAAGGAAATTAAAAAAAAAACTAGATTATCCACCGTTTCTATTTGAAACATTTTTCACTAGACTAATCTAAAAACGTGTGATTACTGAAAATGTTGTTTTAAAAATTCATCACTTTTTCTTAAAGAATTGTCTGGCATTACGTCTATGAATTTTTGTACCAAGATGTCGATTGAAAATATGTTTCAAATGGAACTCAGCATTACAGTATCTACAAAAAAATGCCGGTTGTTTCCCACATACGTACTTAATGTGTGAATTTAAAGTATATTTATTATTGTAATATTTATTACACAGATTGCATTGATACAATTTTCCGAATCCGGATCGATGAGAAAAGCTTACGTCGGTGTATACTTCATTCTTCTTCACATGGACTATTGCTGCAAAAAAACAAACAATTTTTATTAGTTTCAAATGAATTGTAGGTATTTCTTATCGATTGAATTTCTAAAGATGTTAAAAGGAATTTAATAAATATGTATATAACTATTTATTTATATAAATGTACTGAAAATTATTACAAGAAACTAAATCAAATTAATATAAATAACGGTATCCACCGTAAAATGGGACAAAAAGTAAATCGAAGATATGACAATAATGTTAATTAATTAATTACTTAATTAATTAACTGCTATTTCGTTTGTATTGATATATATATTTAATGAGATTATTTATTGGCTTTAAACATTGTTCTGTTTAATATCTATGTCCCATTTTTATTGAACACCCAGTATAATTCCAAAATAAATAACGACTTATGTCACAAATTAAGAACATTGTAAACAAAAAAGCTGAAAAAAATATGTGGATATATCAAATTATGGAAATTTGTTTGTATACGAAAATGATGAAAAGTAGGTTTTTCTGCATTTATTTCATGTATGTATGTGCCGTCTAGTCATGTAGAAAGTCTTAATTCCCGCACATGTGCGAAAAGCTAGTATTTATGTACTTGTATAGCCATGGATAAATGAAAACTATTAACGTTTTAAAGAGGATGTCAACAGCAAAACTGTCAAAAGATTTACAAATTCGTTTTTAAGTGTTTTTAAATGGTCGTATAAAAAATGTGTGCACCTCAAGCAGAAAGTTTCTTTGTCGCTATTACATGATTGTTGGTTTCGGCTTCACCTCTATTAATAATCTCCATGCGCGATAATAGACTGCTTTCTACTTTAGTAAAGCGAAAAGTAGGTTTTTGCTATTCTTAGGAGAGCAGAAAGTAGTCTATTGCCACTCGCGCATAGTGATTATTGATCATATACGGGCGGTAAAGTAATTTTCTGTTCGAAGTGCACAGACAATTTTCTATACGATCATTTAGAAATGCTTAAAAAATAATGTATAATTCTTTTGTTTCGAAATTCATATAAAAACGTTAAAGATAATCTACTCGATGAGAAAAACTCACTTTTCGCACATATGCAGAAACTAGTACATTCTACATGAGTAGGCACAAATGTCTACTTTTCACAAATAAAGAAAATGTAGAAAGCACACTTTCCGTCGTGATCGTATAAAAATGACTATTCTGTATATCTGATTTGTTAAAGTTTACTAAATATTGATTTGCTGAGTGACAAAACTGAAGTAGTATACTTAAATGAAACAGAAATATATCTTGAGTTTTGTTACTAATCGTCTAAATCTAATGTTTCCTCTACGTGAAACTGATGCTTCTTTGTTAGAAAATGTGCGTGAAGAAGTTGTTTAAAATGCGTCGAATAATTGCAATAGACACAGTGGTATTTCGGTTCTTTTCCACATTCTACTCTAATATGCTTTTTCATTGAGTATTCGTTTTTTGTTAATTTGCCACATGTTTTGCATTTGTATGGTTTGACATATTCGGGTTCATAAGTATACGGATTATTCGGTTTCTCTTGTTTTACCGGTTTTTCTTCATAATCTTTATCTTCGTATTCATCTAAAACAAACATATTCTCTTTTTAATTTTGTGTCTCGTGTATTATTTATTTCATAATAATTGAAAAAATTATATAGTTATATGTGTATTAAGAGCATAAAGTGATTCTTTGTTAGTAGAATACGATAATTGCAGCGCGAGCCGAAGGCGAGAGCTGCAATAGTGTAAGAGGAACAAAGACACTTTACGCTAGTGATACACACATAATTATTTCTACGATTGTTTATAATTATTAAAACACGTAAACGTACTGAAAATAAATTCGTTCTGTCAACTGTCAATATGACAAGTTTCTATTTTGCTTGTATCCCTGGTAACTATTGAAATAAGCGCGTATTTAATATCTTTTTTGTGCGTTGCCATTGAAAACGAGCACATTTAACATCTTTTTCGCGCGTTGCCATTGGAGATATTTTTCGACTGTTCCACAGAAAACGTTTTTTTACGATTGCTATGAAAAGTTGACAATTACGCTCTCATTAGTCATCGTAAAGTTGACGTTTTCTGTGGAACAATCGAAAAATATCTTCTTTGCGCGTCTCCAATGGCAACGCGCGAAAAAGTTTATAAATGCGCTTATTTCAATAGTTACCAAGAATACAAACAAAACAGAAACTTGCCATATTTAAAGTTGACGGAACGAATTTATTTTCAGTACGTACATGGTTTTAAATAATTGTAAGATGCAATCGTAGAATAAATTATGTGTGTATCACGAGCATAAAGTGCCTTTGATCCTCTTGCACTATTGCAGCTCTCACCTTCGGCTCGTGCTGCAATTATCGTGCTCGAGTAACAAAGCGTCACTTTATGCTCTTAATACACAAATAACTATTTAATAGCAATCGTAGAAAAAATATATTATCAAAATTAGGTTTGAGAATCAACTTATATTTAGCAAAAATAATAACAAAAATGTATTTTAAGTATTTCTTTTTCATCTTTATAAATAATAATTTACAAATTAGTTTGTTTAACAGACAGTTTGTGTTTATTTGTTAAAAAGTGTTGTTTAAGTTTTCCAATGAAATGTGTCGAAAATTTGCAATATACACAGTGGAATGTTGGTTCTTTTCCACATTCAATTTCAGTATGCTCTCGCATCATTCTTCTATTCTTAGAAAATTTGTTACACTTGTTGCATTGGTACGGTTTCTTAAAGTTTGCATTATAAGTATATGATTGCGATTCAGATGTAGATGGATTTTTCCTTGTATACTGACCTACAAGAAAAGTATTGTCAGTTAAGTACCTACTTTATGTTATTTTCTTATTAAATAATAGTTAAAAATAGAATAAATAAATATATCATCACGCCTTTTACCCATTACTGGGCATGGCACTCTGCCTAAGCAAATCTCGGTAAGTGATATACTTTTTCGCGTGAAGTGCGGTTACCAGCCGTCAAATCACGGCCCCCAAAGATATAAGTGGAGGGGGAGCCACAGGGGTAGATTTAAATTGGTGAAAATTGTTTGTCGGCTGTGGGGATCCCAACCATGGTTCTCAAGATCCACAGGCCGACTCGATACCACTGAGTCACCTACCCCATTACATAAATAAATACATTTAAATTCGTTCTCATTATTCGTAATATATTTTACAAAAAATACATAATATAAGAAATTTTTAAAGAAAATTGGCACATGAATACTAGAGATGAAAAACTATCGATATATTGATAGTTACTATAAAAATATTATTGATAGTTCACAATAACATTATCGGTTTTATTATCGGTTGTGACTATCAGATGAAACTGTCGCTTGTAACTATCGGATTGAAGTATTGTTAGTGAATACCGATAATAAAAAAGACTATTAAACACATTGACTGTGGAAGCTAATAATGCTGCATTTATTAAAGTGCGGCATTGCTTCCCGGAGACCGATGACGAATTTTGTTTCTATATAACGACGGTGACCGATGTTTACAACATACAATGTAATTTTTTGGGCAGTAATTGTATTACTACTGAGTATGTTTATACAAATACTGTTACTTGGTCTCCGGTGATCGGAACCATCAGATTAATAATAATATTTTCTTTTGGGTAAAATTTTAGGTATTTATAATGTTGATATATAATTACATATTTATAATTTTAAAATAAATAAATAAATATATCATCAAGCCTTTTACCCATTATTGGATGTGGCACTCTGCCTAAGCAAATCTCGGTAAGTGATATATTTTTTCGCGTGAAGTGCGGTTACCAGCAGTCAACTCACGGCCCCCAAAGTTGTTAGTGGAGAGGGAACCACAGGGGTAGATTTTAAATTAGTGAAAATTGTTTGTCGGCTGTGAGGATCGAACCAGGGTTCTCAAGCTCCACAGGCCGACTCGAAACCACTGAGCTACCTACCCCATAATTCATGTAAATTTATAATTTTAGGTAAATTATATAAATTTAAGTACTTATTTGGTTTTATTGCAACAATTTTAGCTTACAAAAATTAAGGCAATTTACAGTGCAAAACTAGAAATATGTAATACAACAGAAAAAAATAAATAATTAAATATTATTGAAATATATTAAACTTTATGCAATTTATTGAAACATGAAAGACAAAATCCTGGTTTCCCTGCACAATCATCGCAATAACTCGTTACTTTTCTAACTCTTTTGTTAGCCTCATGGCTGCTGAGTATTAAACGAAGTTTTTTATAACACCCTTGACACATTTTTCTTTTTTTTCTGCCAGGTCCAGTTGGCTTGATAAATGTATGAGCTTTTCTTTTAGGCGTAATGTTAAAATCTGAAAAACATACCGTTAATTTCATTCAAATATCCTATTTCATTATTATTTTCTATATTTATATTATTATACCTTCTTCGTTATTTATAAAATAAATAAAAATAAATATATCATCACGCCTTTTACTCATTACTGAGCGTGGCACTTTGCCGGTAAGTGATATATTTCTTCGCGTAAAGTGCGGTCACCAGTCGTCAAATCACGGCCCTCAAATATGTTAGTGGAGAGGGGTAGTTTTACTGTGGTGAAAATTGTTTGTCGGCTGTGGGAATCGACCCCGAATCAAAGAAAATGGCTGATAGCACAAGCTCTGTTTTTGGGTGTTTTAAGAGTACGGTTTTAGCATGTTAGAGATAGCTAAAACACCCAAAAACACTGCTCTTAAAACAGATAAAAACAGAGCTTGTGCTACCAACCAATATCTTTTCTCTTCGTCTATAAAATATTTTAAAGAACTACCGTCTCGTTTACTATTTTATTTAAAATTAAAATCTAACACAAAACTACTCGTGATAGGTACTCAGACTTGTTGAAATTTCAGGTAAAATTTTATACGTAAAACGTCAGTAAAGCGTTCTACAGGATTCATAAGCTATCGCTCGGTATGAAACTATCTACTCATCCTGTAATTGAACGCTTTCCTGACTTTTAACGTAAATAACTATTATAAATTAAATTTACTTTATAGATAAAAATAAAAAATTAATATAATACTATAGTTACTATTACTTTTGAACTATAGTTTTTACTACTTGATTTTTTCGGCCCACAGACCGTCAAAGTATAGGTGTTCATTGTATCCATGTATACATGAAAACTATATTTTAACATTTTCAAGCGAATTTAAAAACAGAAAATCTGTCAAAAATTATTTTAAATTCCAACAATCTCCATGCGCGAGCAGTAATGGACTACTTTCTGCTCTATGCAAATAACTATTGCTATTAAACCTTGAAAATATTAAATAAATAAATAAATAAATATATCATCACGCCTTTTACTCATTACTGGGTGTGGCACTCTGCCGAAGCAGATCTCGGTAAGTGATATATTTTTTCGCGTGAAGTGCGGTTACCAGCCGTCAAATCACGGCTCCCAAAGATGTTAGTGGAGGGGGAGCCACAGAGATAGATTTAAATTGGTGAAAATTGTTTGTCGCCTGTGCGGATCGAACCAGGGTTCTCAAGATCCGCAGGCCGACTCGATACCACTGAGCCACCTACCCCTATTGTAATAAATACATAAGCAAATAATAATTAAAAAATTGAATTAACTTCTCATAACGGTTGATCATTTTTATTTGACAAGAAAAGATATGAAATATGGATATTAGGCAGCAAACAAACTTGAAATCTTTTTCTCAAAATAATCATGTCCATGTGTAATTAAAAGTGTATTGATAAATAAACTGATTTTATTTGCATATAAATGTAATATTGAATACAATGTTTTAAACTGTAAACATAAAAAAATACGAACATACAGGATAATATATTTTTATTTTACCAAATATTCTTTAAAATAAACATTTCACAACTCAAAATATACGACGTATAATGTGTAAATTGTATTGAGAATTTACCATGTATATTTAGGAACTAATAAAACCATGAATTTGGTTGAAAATTAACCAATAAAATGAAAGTTATTTTTCCTTGGTTATTTTCATTAAAAAAAACTATCGAACTGGCAAATTCTCGATGAGGAACTGCTTCTACAGAATAAATTTTTGTTTGTTGAATTCTCACGCAAAATATAAATCATAATATGATAGTTGTCAGAAAATATTTTGACATGAATTTAAATTCATTATTACGGAAATAGAAAATATAGCGATTCATAATTCATATCAAAATATTATCGGTAACTATCAATCATTAGGTATGAAGTTATAATTTTAATGATAAAATAAAATAAAATACATTCTCAATATAAATATAAAAAAATAGTTCTCCTAACTAACTAAATTAACAAGAGAAAATAACTTATTTTCTTTTTCTCCGATCTGGCAAAAGTATTCCATGATTACTTTGCAAATGATATTTTAAATGTGACCAGAACTTAGCGCGATGGCTACAAACATGGCAGCTATATCTTCTGTCTTCATTAGTGCATTCTATCTTTACATGACGGACTACTGCCTCTTTGCAGCAATAAGATTTATCGCATTTATTGCATTTATAATTTTTCCCAGTTTTTGCCTTTACACTGTATGAATATCCCTCGGGAAATTTGTACCAAAGTCCTGAAAAGAAAAGCTATGATAATAATAGTATTCTAAATAAAATCATTAGTTTATTCCGAGGAGTAAACAACAAAGTAAAATTTGGTATATTTGATTGTACGAGTAGAATTATATTAGGTATTATTTAACGTATTGGTTTCCGTGGTATTTTGATCACATATTGACAATCTGTGATTTCGAATGTTATTTGTCAAGGCGTGAAGTTAACAATTGTATTAAGAACAAAATGAAGTTGTAATTTAATCTTAGATTTCAAGTAATTAATAAAAATAAACATATTTTTGTGATCTTAATTTGTGGTCGTAGAAAAAGTATAGCATGTGATTCGATTTATAAACGATATTTGTTTTTCATACACTCATGAGACTAAAACTTGAATTTGAAACATGCAACTAATTGGGCTTAAAGCTAGCACATGAACATTAATCTTCTTGATGTACGATATTATTGTTATTATAAATTAAACTTATACAGCCTGATTCTCAATTTTTTTTTAGCTAAACTTTAATTTGATTAAACCAACTTTCAGGATAAGTAAAACATTATTGAGAATATAGTTGATGATGTATTGTACAAATTTTTGAAGTTAAAATAAATATATCATCACGCCTTTTACTCATTAGTGGCAAATTTCGTTAAGTAAAATATTTATGCAAGTAAATTGTGGTTACCAGCCGTAAAATCACTGCCCTCGAAGATGATAATGTTAGAGGAAGTCACATGGGATATTTTAATGTGGAGTAAAGTTTTTACTTCATAAAGATGAAGGTAGAAAATATTGTAAAAATATTGAAAACTTTAAATTTATGTGCAAATAATGATGGAAAATTATTTCAAAAGGAATAATAAAATTGATTAAACCCGTATTTATATATATATATATATATATATATATATATATATATATATATATATATATATATATAAATATGGGGTAGGTGGGTCAGTGGTATCGAGTCGGCCTGTGGATCTTAAGAACCCTGGTGCGATCCCCACAGCCGACAAACAATTTTCACCAATTTAAATCTACCCCTATGGCTAATATCTTTGGAGGCCGTGATTTGATGGCTAGTAACCGCACTTCACGCGAAAAACTGTATCGCTTACCGAAATCTGCTTAGGCAGAGTGCCGCACCCAGTAATGGGTAAAAGGCGTGATGATATATTTATTGATTTTTTTTACATTATACTGATCACTATAAATAAATATATCATCACTACTTCTACTCATTACTGGGTGTGGCATCCTGCTGTAGCAGATCTCGGTAGATGATATATTTATGCGCTTGAAGTGCGCTTACCAGCCGTCAAATTACGTCCTCAAAGATGTTAGTCTAGGTGGAGCCACAGAAGGAAAATTGTGCGGCTGTGGGAATTGAACCTAGGTTCTCAAATCCACAATCCGACTCAATACCACTAAACCACCAACACCAAATGAATTACTGTATTTATAAAAATACTAATTTTTTATTGCCTTCATCCTAACCGTTTTTAAGATATTGTGTCGAATTGCAAAATTATTTTGATTAGTCATTTTTAATTAATTGTTCATGGTAGCAGTACACAGTAACTGTAATTATATTTTATAAATTTTAATAGGTTTTTCTTTTGTTTCAGACTTTAATTGGATTAGGATAATTTAGGTGAGTATTATTATTATTATTTACCTTCCCTTAGATAATTCATTTTGAAACCAATCTAAATTAGCGAATTACACAAAATAAAAAAACAAGATTTATAGATTTTATTAGCATTTAAAAAAAAGTAAATACTCATTAACTGATTAAATCTATAACTTAACATTTCTTTTAATAAACAATAGCTTTTTTATTAGTATAAAAACTTATTTATTTATTAAAATACAAAAAAAGAATACAAAAACTATATCTAAACAACATATTTTGATTTATACTGTACGTGTAGTTTGTCTATATGACTCTTTACATTGGATTTGTGATGCGCCTTAAAGATACAATATGGACATTGAAAACTAGGTTCTTTTCCGCATTCGTACTTAATATGTCGTCTCATTGTATTTTTGTGCATGTACGATTTTCGGCAGGTATTACAATGATAACATTTTCCAAATTCCGCATTCGGAACGTATGTAAAACCCACATTTTCTGAAAAGAAACATTTATTTTAATATAAATAATAAAAATAATAGATTAATAAGTAGATAACAATCTAATAGTTATGTTCGTTAGTACTAACGTCGATTAAGGACCTTCTATCACTGCTGGAATAAACTGACAGATAACTAATCTATCACATAAATATTGTATTAATACATAAGTGATTTCAATGTGATCTTTAGCTCAGTTATATGTTACTTCATTCCATTGTTGATAAAGGGGCCCTAAAATCTACTGTTAACTATTTTTCATTGTCAAACTATCAGAAATTATTTACGAGGGAAATACTTTTATTTGAAGTATAAATCTCTAAAATAATTTAAATAAGTTTTGACATGCAAAAATAAAAATGTTAATTGACTTACATAATTAAGATCAGCGATATTACAATTTAATTTATATTATAAATATATTTACAAAATATTACAGACATTGACATGTAGTACAATAAATATCATGGAATGAAAATATGTTTAAAAAATATACATTTACTTGTTTTAAATATTATTATGGGGATTTAGGAACGCGGGTTCCCTTCCCACAGCCGCCAAACAATTTTCATCACATTAAAATTATCTCTGCCTCCCCATCCACTAACATTTTCGGGGGTTGTATGTTGAGGCTGGCAACCGCGCTTCACGCGCATAAATATATCATCTACCGAGAACTGCTACGGCAGGATGCTATACCCAGTACTGGATAAAAGGCGTTACGATATATTTATTTTCTATATTGTATTTTATAATTTGTACTGATTTAACTACCATTTTGTCAAAAATACGTATAAAGAGTATAAAATAAATAAACTAATCTATGTATTTAAAAATCAAAAGTATGGAGAACATCTCCATGTTTTCGGACAATATGTGATTTTAAAGTTGCCTTTTGGTGCGTCCTTAATGTGCAATACGGACATTTAAATCTACGAGGTTGATCACACTCGTATTGCAAATGTCTATTTAGGGAAAATTTCCATTTGTATTGTTTTCGACATTTTGGACACGAAAATGGACCTAAAACAAAAAATGTAGTTAGTATAAAGAAATTAATGTTTGACGATTTTACCTGTTAATAGAAAAATAAATCTTGGGCATCATGATTCAAATACTAATAAACTACAGTATCTAAAGGACTTTCAAAATTGTGTTAATGATTTTCTATTAAAAGAAAAAAAAAATATCAAATTATTGACCACTAGGAACTACTGATTAGATAGATAAATTATTAGTTAAATATTTTTTCTACGATAGCTATGAAAAATTGACAAATACAATTTCATTTGTCATCGTAACGTTGAAGTTTTCTAAGAAATTAAAAAATATCTTTTTCTACGATTGCTATGAAAAGTTGACAATTACGCTCTCATTTATCATCGTAAAGTTGACATTTTCTGTGGAACAATCCAAAAATATCTTTTTTGCACGTCTCCAATGGCAACGCGCGAAAAAGTTTATAAATGCGCTTATTTCAATAGTTACCAAGGATACAAACAAAACAGAAACTTGCCATATTTAAAGTTGACGGAACGAATTTATTTTCAGTACGTACATGGTTTTAAATAATTGTAAGATGCAATCGTAGAAAAAATTATGTGTGTATCACGAGCGTAAAGTGTCTTTATTCCTCTTGCACTATTGCAGCTCGCGCTGCAATTACCATGCTCGAGTAACAAAGAATCACTTTACGCTCTTAATACACAAATAACTATTTCCAATGGCAACGCGCGAAAAAGATATTGTTGCGCGCTTACTTCAATTGTTACCAGGGATATAAACAAAACAGAAACTTGTCATATTGACAGAACGAATTTACTCGTATTATCAGATCGTATACGTTTTTTAATAACTTAAAATGCAATGGTAGAAACAAAATATGTATGTATCACGAACGTACAATGTTCTCTTGCACTATTGCAGCTTTCGCCTTCAGCTCGCGCTGCAATTACCGCGTTCGAGTAACAAAGGATCATTTTACGCTCTTAATACATAAATAACTATTATTGTTCTCGAACGTTATTATGTATTATAAAACAACAAATAAATTTACTTCCAAAGTATATAAAATGTAGTACTTCAGAAGACAGTCGAATTTTCAATAGTAGTGTTTCGTTTGTCATAAAATATGAAAAATTCATTCGAATTTATTGATTAAATTAAATTTACTGTGAAAGTAAAATTATGATGTCCTTTATAATATTACATTTATGTCCGGTATTATAAAGGACAAAATTATTTTTCTTCCATAGTAAAAGTTTTTAATAAATTAGAATATATTTTATTTATTTTATGGCATATACATAATAATGTCAAAAGCTCGAATGTCATTTGAATAAATAAATTTTATTTTGAAAATAATTTATTTTTTTATAAAACATGTAGAAATATTTTTTCAAAAATACTTCTTGAATTTTGGACAATTGCAAAATGAATTTAATTCACAATCACCCTTACTCGTTGTTAATACTACCAATCATTGTTATTAGACTTATTTACAAAACAATAAAATTAACAAAATTGTCAATTTTTTATATTAATCTTTCTGTAAATGATTAGACAAAAATAGTTTTCGAATAAAACGCCTGTGAAAAATAAAGAAAGAAATAAATAAAAATACACAGGTAATAATAATATTTTATTCAAATAACTTTAAATTTGTATAATACTATATATATAAATAACAACAAAAAAGTCTTGGTTTATAACAAAAATATAGTTTGACTCTTGCAACAATTTATATTGTCGCGGCATGCATCCGTCCAATATGTGCAAGTAAATTCGCTTTCTGATGAGTTTTAAAAGAACAATAATCGCAAGAAAATCCAGGTGGTTTTCCACATTCATATCTCGTATGTTTCATTAAAGAAGTTTTCAATTTATACAATTTTCCACAGTTGCGACATTGATGTTTTTTATTACAATCTGAAAACAAAAAAAAGTGTTAGTAGAAGGAAATAAGACATAAAAATACGAAGAAAAGATTTGTAGGAATAGTAAAATGGAATGTTAGAGTAAATCACTATTTATTTTTCAATATTACAAAAAATGGAGGCATCTGAATATGCGGAATTTATAATAAAATAAATTTGTATAAAAAAACTTAGGCCTTATTTTTCACCTGATACCTAAAGCAGAATGTATCTAACGCAAATAACAGTAATAATAAATTTTAAGCAATATATCTTAATAATAACATTAATATAATAGTTTGATTTTCATTGAGATAGAATAAAATCAATATTTAATTAATTGATTTTATTCTTAACATTGAATATTGCTAATTCAGTTTTATCAAAAATTATTACAACAGTGTAAAATTTATTAGAAATATATCACCGTATTATAAGAGTAACTAATAAATTTAATATAAGCTATTAAACCTAGATCATATTTCTGGAAGTGGCAACATTTGTTCGTATTTTTTCCTTTCCATTACATAATTCACATTTGATTTATCCAGAAATATTCAGTTTAAAGGAACAATATTATCTACAACTAAAGGTAATCAGAAATAAACATAATTTAGAAAAAGCAGTACAAGAACACGTAAGCACTCAACAATATACATAATAACATAAAAAATTAATAGTACAAGTTGAATTCTCTAATTCACCAAAAACAATTTTTTCCTAATTATTCTTATTACTAAAACATATTTTCTGTGAATCATTTTTCACGAGTCATAACAAAAATTCGTAGTGTTGTTATGCAACTCTCAAAAGCGATCATAAACGCATTTCAAACTGCTGATGTCCCAAAAAAAGGAAATTAATTTTTCCATTGCTTGCCTCATTACTTGACAGGAAAAAGTTTCAAATAAGTATGTAGAGAATCAAATTCTGCATACAAACCAGTTTTTATACATTATAAAATTATGTTATTTATGTAGTTATGTAACTAATTTGACAGTAACTAATGATGAAATTCTGAGATAAATCTATAAGTTTATAGATCTGTAAATAATAAACATATTTCATAAAGCCATAAGATTCGTTACAATTTTTTTACATTTATAGATTTAAGGATCTACAAAACTTATAGATATATACAGAAATCCAGAAGAAAAAATAAATGTATAGGTTGATTTAGATGCACAATTTAATCGTATACAAATTTAATTTAAATATTTTGCCAGTAATCCTGGAAGCAAATGTATCGCGGAGAAACTTATTTCCCATATTAATAAATACTTATAAATTTGAAGTCGTTAAATCGTTTTGGCAAGTTTGAAAACAAGTATCTTCAGTTTGAAAAGTTTTTATGTGTTCTTTTCAAAGTTACATTACAATGATTCGAATTATAGATATGCATCTCGTAGTCCAGTTTCAAATATGTTTTCTCAAAACAAAATTTCATTTAGTATAAAAATATCAAATTAACATGTTAAAAGCTGATGTCTTTTCAAAACTAGTACAAAATCATATACAACATTTATATTTTGTGCCCTGAGGTTAAGGCACTTATAGGAAAGACAAATGAGTATTATTTTCGTAGTACAATCGATATTTTTTTCGTTGTTAATGTACATACATACAAAATATAACGTCATATCGTATGAACCCCTCACCTTTATAATCTAGATATGACGTGGTTTTACTTTATCTGGATATAGATATGCGGTAAAGATCATTGTTATCTATATTGAGGTAGTGGAAAATATCTGCAGTTCATATATTTCATGATTTTTCTTTAATATCTATGTTATTTTTTTTTTCATTTATCATTTTCAAAAACAAAGGTAGCGTCTACTAATCTATTATATTCTTTTTTTTTAGATGATTAAAGAGAAATCATAATAAAATGTAGTATTTTGAGTTGAACAGAGTTGTATATATAGGACTGGTCTAATTGTATTGCATACATTATTATGCATAAATGTTCTTAGTCTATGTTATGGTTATATATATAAAATATGTTAATGTTACAAAAATTAAAGCGACTATCAGGCAGTCATATATAAAATGTATATAATATAAAGGAATTAACATATAGCATCCAGCTTTTGTATTTTTATACCAAGCAAAGCACTTCCTTATCATAGATGAGACTTTATGCATTAAATATAGTTTAAAAAACGTCTTATATTATATACAATTAAAGTTAGTGAACGGTTGTTCAAAGGCACAAAAAGTGATGGTGTAGAAAATGTATAAAAACTGCTACAAAACTGTATATTTATTTATCCTATAGGAAATTTGATAAAAATCTAACAACTAGATATTATATTCTGTATTTTAGTTCTCAATATGAGGTATAGGCACCAATGGAGCACTTAATATTGTATAAAAATATATCTGATCCTGGTAGGTATGTATATACGTATGTTTGTTTTATGGTGGGGGTAAAATACATGAAAAACCTACAAATTGATTCGTTTATCACAAGTAACATCACTTGTTCTTATCTAAGTTTTGCAATAGCAAATAGTTGTTAATACGTTTTTCGTAACCCTTATACTAACCTAATTATTATAGTAGGTATTATCTATATAACTAGACGTACATAGGAAAGTTTATAACTTCTATAAATCTGCCGAAGCTAGAAAAAATTTACAAAGACTACCAGCACGAAAAAAGTCACAATCAATGTAAAACAAAAACAAAATTAATTTCTACTTAAAACTAAATATGTCCCATATATTAATATCAAATATTTTATACCGGTAGCCATTTAGTACGATTACAAACAAAACATAAACTTCTTAAAGATGTAGAGAAATGAGAAATCTGACATGAGATGAAGCTAATTTAGGAATGTCAGGAACGTTACCATAAGATATGTTTTTGAGACCTTTTAGTTGATACAATTAATTATAATTTGGCATTTAAATGCGTATAAAACCTTATGCTCAACCAGGAACGATCGTGATATATCACTACCTGCACACTGTCATGCTAGGAACCCAGCATTTTTTACTTTCAATCGTTCTATTCACCTTACAACAACAAATTATCATGTTCTACATTAAACACAAACTTTAAAATATTACATAACATTAATTACATCGTTATAACCGCTGACTAACTAGCAGTTGACAGACTTTATTTCTAACTGTCAAACGATTCCAAATTATTTTTAAGGCTACCTAGAAATTTAGTATCTATTTTTAATTTTAATTTTTTTTAAAAGTTAGATAGTAAAAAATACAGTTAGTCAATTGCTACTAAGAACACCGATTAAGAACGACTAACTAACAGTTTACTAATTTATTTTTGAATTATCAAAGGTTCTAAAATTATTTTTGAAGAAAATGTTTCAAATACAACTAAAACATTTATCTTTAAAATAATTTAGTCATCTGCTTGTTAATAATTATTATTTTACTGACCAGCCAGTAAAATTATTTATATACAGAGGGGCCCATATTTATCAAAAGAATTCACGAGATCTACAATAGATAAAATGACTTTTGGACCACTTTGCATATATTATTATTATTTAAAAATGAACATATTGATCATTAGTATTAGTGTTGAACGGATCATATATTATTTTTGAGAAAAATGCTTCAAATTAATGGCTAGATGCACCATAGATTACAATTTAAACTTAGTTTGAATAAATAAAAGAAATTGAATATAATTTAATTAATTGCGCACTGCATTTATTTATTTAAACAAAGTTAACTTTGGTGCTACGAATGGCCAGGAAATAATTATATTTACTAAAACTTTTGGAGTTTTTTGATCAATGGGATAAAGGGACTAATAACTCATGTATTAGATTATTGAAATAATATTGCAGATTCAATATTTGTTCACTTATCAGTGAAATAATTTATCTATAATTTTATGCCTGCATTGATAAAAATTAAGATAATCAACAGTTTGTCATCATTTTGTATCAAATAATGGTTGAATTAAAATGTAAATGATGCTTAATATGTAGGTGAGAAAGTAAGGTGAATAGTACGTAAGAGTGTGAATGCTACCAGCTGTGACGACAGTAACTATCAATAAGCTCTGACTGGTTTAATGCGAGGAACTTTGATGGGTAAACATAATCTATCAATTCTGCTCATCTTTCTCTAAGGTAGGCACAGGAGCCAAAGCATCCCCTTTGGGCTTATGCATCCTCTCCATATGCCTAGCAACGTGCATCTTCTGTTTAGCTTTATAAACACAGTAAGGACACTTAAACTGAGGCTCCTTGCCGCACTCCCACTTCTGGTGATTGCGCAAAGAGCTCTTGAGCTTGTACAGGCGACCGCAGGCGCTGCACTCGAACCCGGTGGCTAGCTGGACACTAAGAGATTGGTTTTTGTTCAAAGGGGAAGTAGATTTCATTTTGTTGATGGAGGGAAATGATTTCATTTCCATGCTTTCGCGGAGCAGCATCATTGGGACTGTCAGATGGGCGGGCCAGTGGTTCCATTGAGAAACACGACCAACGCTTAAATCTTCAGCTGTAACAAACGACTCAGTATTAGTACCTGCCCTAATGATGAGGATAGGTATTATTTTATTGTTTAGTTTTTAGCTCTTTATGTTAGTTTTGGTTATATACTTTGTACACCATTTCCTGCTGAAAAAAACCTGCAATATTATTCATATTCTACAAAGGGGATAATGAATCATGTTTATTTATTTCATATTCCGTGTAAATGTTATTATTATATCGTATACAAATACAGTTTAATATATCCAATTATCAGATTTATATGGTAACAAATGGTAGCACACTTATATTTAAATGATCAAAAAATATAACAAATCACTCAGTCTTTTCTTCACAAAAGGCACAAATTGTTATCAAGACATTACAATCAACAAACTTAAAATACAAAATACTATATAGGTTTGTTTTATAATATTAATTAAGACATTTTTGTAATATTACCTAACAAAATTAATTCTTCTGGAAACAAATATTTTCGAATTATTGTGGAGAAAAACACTTGAATTAAAGTAAGCAGATACATACATCTTCTGCTACTTTTATTTAAAGCATTTATGCCTAATTATGTTACAAGTTTTATAAACATCTCTTTAGTTAGTAGGGTATTAGAAATAAGTATTTAAAGAGTTTGTAAAACGAGTCACATACTATACTTTTTCTACGACCGCAAATTGTTTGGAAAGTTTAATTAATTTACAATGTCAGATACAGGAAGCTAACTTCACTCCGTGCTTAATATTTCAATTGTTAATTCACGCCGTGACTAAAACGTTCTGTTAACATGTGAATAAGATGTTATTTAACGTACTAGTTTCCATGGCTCTAAATAACATTTTAATAACATATTGACAAGCTGTGGCTTCGAACATTTTAGTCACGGCATAAAGATAAGACATATTAAATACAGAGTGAAGTTAACTTCCTGCAACTGTCACTGTAACTTACTTACTTTTCAAATAAAACATAAAACTTAACATTTTTTTTTTGTCTTAATTTGCAATCATCGAAAAAGTATAGTATGTAACTCGTTTTATAAACTCTTTAGATACTCGTTTGCTTCACTCAGCTCTTGTCAAAATAAAAAAAAACTCGCAATTAAAGAGACGTTTATAAAACTTGTTACTTAATATATTATTATTTAACAGCAGAAAAATAAAGTTAGTCAGTTAATTTCCGTTAATTGATGTTCATATTAGCGATCATTTCTGTTACGCTAAATTCTTTTCGGATTTTATCCAATATTTTTAGAGGTTATGTCATTATTTACTCATCGAAACATTTTGTTCGACTGAATTTTTATACAAGAAAAAGTAAAATTATTAGTAAATGTATCAACAACTAAATATAAAATTATCTTCTTTTTCTAAACATAAGTATAAACCGAATATAAAGCCAATCGAAACGAGGTAATTTAAAAAATAAGTTTCACTAATTAGTATGTGCGTTAACTAGTGATTGTACACATATATATATTGTCTCTTTCAGTTAATTTAATTGGTAGAAAAATACATTTTGGTAAATTATTATGTAGATGGTTGGTTTATTTAGTAATGTATGATTCTATTTTTTTTTTTTGGTTGCAAGCTTCATTTGAATATTTAAATTCGAGTTAAAGATATTAAGGCATTATAAGGTCGTTTGTTTTATTTCAAAATTCACAAGTATTAAAAATATTTGTTCTATAAAAAAAGAAGATTTTTATAATTTATAGAACTTGCAAAATGACTTCATAATTTGTCCCTCATATATTTTTTGCTTTCAAACATTTGTAAATCATTTTAGAGCAAAATATTTCAAGCAAAACGGATAAGAAATTAATCCGTATCTTTTATTTCAAGCATTTTTTTACTAAAATAATTTTACAATGTTTAAAAGTCAAAAATATATGATGTTGAAATTTCCAGTAGGGTTTTAATTTATTTCATTTCTGTAAGTATATGTATATAAAAAAGTAGATTAGTATTTAAATTGATGCACAAAAATATTAAGTACTCTTAAATATAAGGACTTATTGGTATAAAAATATATTTATATTAAGAAAACATTAGGCATTTATTAATACAAAATAATATCACTCAAGTCTGCATGAAATCCAGGTTCAAATTAGGATTATTCTCATCCAACATTCCAATCATATCCTTGTGCTGCCTTCTAATATGTCTAATCTGATGAGCCTTTCTCTTACATTTTTGAGGACAAAAAGGACACTGAAACTGAGGTTCAATTCCACATTCCCACTGTAGATGTCTCTGCAAAGAATCCTTCCTCATGTAACATCGTTCACATTTCGTACAAGGAAAGCTTCCTCTCTGTCTTCGGGAATTTGATCTTATTTTACATGTCTTTTTAACTGGTTTTACTGTCTCTTTCCCGCTTGAGTTTGACTTTGAATCATCATTGGTTGACCAACCTAACCATGGTTGAATTTCGTCACCGGAATATGCATCTTCTGTTAGTTCTATTGCTATTGGTAGACCTGAAACAAAACGGGGGAGTTAGTAGCTATTCTAAGGGGGTTTATTTGAAACCAGGGATTATTTCACAAAGAAATGAAACATTGTAATGATTTTTTAAATATATTTAATCTATATTTTTGTACATGCCTTTCTACATAGCATATTACAAAATTGTTACTTAAAATATGGTAATTTACGACATGCACAACTAAAATAGTTCAATGTGAAACAATTCTGTTTAAAACTAAATTTAAAAAATGTCCTTAAGAAATAAAATAATATCTTCAATATACTTTGCATTATTAATGTTATTCGGATAAATTATTTAAAATAGGTACTTACATATACCTATTTGTTTATTGAATAACGGCCATATATTTCATAAATAGAAATAATAATATATTATTAAAAAAAAAATGAAATGGCTGTCTCATATCCTCATGCAAAATGGCGAGTAAACCATATTGGTACAATACAATACAATAAAAATGTAAATCTATAAACATGCAAAAATATTTTAGGATACGTCCATCAAAAATTATGCCTGATACTGCGAAAATTCTTAATTGTATAATCGGAATGAATGTCTTTTTTTAATTCGGTTGATAGCTGCAGCGATTAAACCTGTGATTTAGGGATTAATCCTAAATTCCTAGTATATTTTTCTTTTATTATTATTATTGTCTATGATACTGTTATCATACCGATCACTTAAGCTCACCGACGAGATAATGAGGACAAAATTTTCGTAGAATGAGCTCCAAAATTGCAGAAATGCTGGACATAATTTTTAGGTTCATCCACAAAAATTGTTCTTTATAGAATATACCAGGTGTAACATGAAAATGTTATAGCCAATTAATATGGGAAATTCATTTTTCTTTGAGTAAAAGTGACCAGTTAATTTAAACAAAAATGCTCTAAATACAATTAAATTCTGTATTTAAGTTAATCATCACATTTTATTTTGAAAGTTTCGTAGCCGAAATAATCATATTTGAAATTTTATAGGTATTGCTTATTTATAGTGATAGCCGTTGAATTGTAACAAAATTACAAACAAATGTATAACATTTAACCTGTCAGAAATGTTTAGTTTTCAATGGTTTTGTGATTTATTTAAGTGACAATAAAAGTAATTATTATAATGTTTAACTATTTACATGCAACAAAGTTACAAACCAAATTTTCCTGCCAGTTAAAATGCGATAAATTTGCTATTTCTTCTACTTCCGTTAGGAAATAGACGTTTTATTTCACTTACTTGAGTTAGGTAATGAACTGCATTATTTAACTAGTGAAATAATGAGGTAATATAGCAACACAAAAAAATTAAGATATCTTGGTAGACGACTTCTAATGTGTTATTCTTTTATTTTATGAATTTATAACTGTCATTAATATGTCAAAATTTCATAATTTCAAAAACGCTCTTTCGTATTTGTTAGAACGGAAGTAGAATCAATATTGTATGAAACTTACTTATGTGTTTACATAACTCGGCTACGCCTCGTTCTGCAAATTTCACATACGTAAGGTAATAACCTTCATTTCCTTACTAGTTTCATAAATAGCTATTATAAGACTTTTATCCCACTTGTCCTCACTCTTTTTCTACACTTGGACACGTGCGCTTAAAATATGTCTTATAAAATTAATTCTTTAATATACTATTTATTCCAAGGCTCACAGTCTTGATCGTATGTATAATCGGCTTAAAAAAATGTAAAGAAATGTAAAACAAATAAAATAGAAAACTTTTTACAATGTTATTCAATTTTGCAAATCAGAAAAATTAAACAATATATTATTAAATGCTTTCAATTCGATGACTGTCACTATAAAAAAGCAATTCTTATAAAACTTGAAATCCCAATATTTCAATTACAAAACATGGAAAATTAAATGTGGTGACTGACTTGGATACAGAATTTAATAAGGTTCGTACACCTACGTTATTAAAGATGGCGTCAATCACCTGATTGGATGGCAAACAATGCATTTCAAAGCATTATTTTTCACTATTTATATTGAATTGTAAAGGTGTTAACATATTGTTTGTCAATGTCTTTGAAATTATTTATGTGAAACCATGAGTTTTTTAAGAGAATACTTTCATACACTTTGAGAGCAGTGTAAAAAAGTAAATATCTGTCATAAATAACACAGATCCATATTCGTCAAATAAGAAGGGTTTAAGTACAGAGGTTAAAAGACTTACCTCAAATAACGTACGTTAACATATACAATTATGAAATATTAAACAAGTGCATATACACAAAGTGAGTTTAGTAAATAAAAATATCATCACGCATTTTACCCATTACTGAGTGTGGCACTCTGCCGGAGCAGATCTCAGTAAGTGATATCAAATCACGGCCCCCAAAGATATTAGTGAAATTGTGAGTTTAGTGCATATAAAAATTTGAATTCATATAAATTTTTCAAATGTGGATGGGTGAAAGAAGTTGTCACAAAGACTATCTATGACTGTATTTTAATTCTGGGACTGGTTAGTACAAAGTATTACTTGTATAAAAACTAATGTTTGTACTTATATTTATTGTTTGCCCTCCAAACAGCTGATGGAAGCCATGTTGTGACGTCAGCTGCACGAACCTTATTGTCCACAACTTGTATTTTGAAACAATTTTTGTTTAAACTGGTCACTTTTGCGCAAGGAAAAACTGATTTTCCATGATAAATGCTTATGAGCAGGTTTTTATGATACACTCGGTAGATTAATCAATAAAAATTTATAATAACTCATTAAATCTTTGTAGGTATATATTTATAATTATTTCAATAATTAAAACAATTAAATAAAATGAAAGTCAATGGTATAAAATATTTTGAACAAAGATAAATTATTCGTATTCTCAAATTTGCAGCATTGACTCACGATGAAAATATATATACAGGATGTTTCACAACTTAGAGCAAAAAATGAAAGGGTATATTCTGTACGACGTGCTGATCATGAAACAAAAAGAATTTTTTTTTTAATTCAAAAAATTAAGGGTTGTTAACCTAAAACATTTTTTGTGTTACTGCACTACATTCGCTTTCCTATTAAACACAAACAATGAAGTAGGTATCAACTACGAAAGAATAATTACACAATTCAATTATTAGCAGTTATTTATAATAGAATTTTATTTAATTAATAACTTTAACATAATCATCCACCCAGTGGCAGTGACAACAAAAAATATTGGACTGGGAAACATGGAAAATAGTTTTGCGATTTAAAAAAAATTGCTTTTGTTTCATGATCAGCACGTCGTACAGAATATACCCTTTAATTTTTTGCTCTAAGTTGTGAAACACCCTGTATATATATATATATCTTGTCTCTAATGGCCAGTTGAACCAACAACAATTTAAATTTTAAACTTCGTTTAACAAATAAAAGGATATTAATTTTTATGCTACTCTGTACAATAGGAACTTAATCCTAGTTAATGTACAGAGTTCAGACATATCGAGCCACAGTGTGTTAGTTCATATATTTATAGCTTGAGTGGGATTTGAATCTCGTAACACTAACTACAATATCGTTTGAGAACAATATCAATTATTCTATATAACATATAACTTCGAATTTCATTTTTTAATTTAAACCAAATTTAAAATACAGGTTTTGTTTATGCATTAAAGAAACCACACAAAATATTTTCAATTAATCTAAAAAAAAAGAAGATAATGAGAACTTATTCTAGGAACACGCAACAAAATACAATATATATTTAATTCATCAATGTAATGTTATGAGTCTTCGTCATATGTCGTTTAAACTGTGGCTTAGTTCTTGTTTTGAAAGTACAATTTTCAACTGGACAAATGAATTGTGGTTCAACCCCACATTCATATCTCTGATGTTTCCACAAAGATGCATAATGAAGATAGACTTTGCCATTACATTTGTCACATTTGTAAGGTCCTCTATGTTTAGAACTGTATCTTGTTACGCCACTGTTTGTGAGTCTTGGGATTTCTCCTGAAATAAAAGATAATCATTAGTATTGAGAGAAATACTTTACGAATGAGTAAGTAATCATAATATAAAAGAATCACGCTGTTTTACCCTTTTCTGGGTGTAACAGCGTGAAGTGTACTTATTAATCGGTAAATCGCAGGTGCGAGGGGTTAGACCATGTAAATAAATAAATAAATAAATATATCATCACGCCTTTTACCAATTAGTGGGTGTGGCACTCTGTCTAAGCAGATCTCGGTAAGTGATATATTTCTTTGTGTGAAGTGAAGTTACCAGTCGTCAAATCACGGCTCCCAAAGATGTTAGGGGTAGATTTAATTTAGACAATGTACAAGACTATTGTTACTATGTGTACAAAATGTTATGAATTGATACTATTAAGGTGGATAGCCTGATTCACAACTCTTAACATACTCACTATTTTTGTCGTTTGTCATAATCTTGAAATGTTTAACATACGTAACAACGTCAACAGGGCCTGATTAAGACATTAGGATTTAAACATAAAAGACTGGAGTGACCTACTTCCTCACCTTAGTGTATTTTATATGAAAATGGAATATATTTTTTAACACGTTGACTGCCAACTACGAGATAACTCGTAGATTGCGTTCTTTGCTAGGACGCCGACTACGAGTTATCTCGTACTGTGTTTACTTACCATTTTCGCGCAGCTACGATTAAACTCGTAACATATCAGTGCTAATATGGATAGATGGCTTCTGGGAAGAGAACAAAAAATCAATGCTGGCTACATGAACAGAAATTTTATTAATAAATAAACAGAAAATATAATTATAAAAAATTTATTCAAAATCAAGAAGTAAAAGAATATTTTTATTGTTTGTGAAACTTTTTAAAACAATCTTCCACGCAAAGGGCTGGCTTCTCTTCACAGGCCGGACAAAAATAACGCGTTTCTCGGCGTTTTTTTGCTAGGGTACATATACGACATGGCTTTGTCGGACGTTGTTTTTTTTCGGTAGGTGGCAGACTCTCTAAATAATGAAGCTCTTGCAATCTCATCTTTTTCGAAACTGGTGGAATCTCTTCTCCAATCAACGGGAATGAAATTGGCTTTTTAGACCGGAATTCTGAAAATTGCCGTGGTAGTCAACGTGTTAAAATACAAAAATTCAGGCAATGTGCAAAATTCCAAATGCAAAAATTGTATATTTATCAGTTATATTTTATATTATTTGTGAGACTCGCTTCACTTGTACTATAAGCTAGCAAATTTTAATCCCGTTGTACACATTCTCAATTTCAAGCATAATTAAAACGGATAGAGCAATTTTAATTAGAGATTAGTATTATCTTGATGTCTCTTTAGATTGTCTACTGAGTAATCCAAGCCTAAACGTAAGACTATTCTCAGTTTCAGATTTAGTTTATTTCTTAAACGTAAGCATAAATACAAATATAAACTTTCAGACTTTTGCCTTTATTTTGTCGTTTTAATCTAAAACCGCTTATTTTGGGTTTCATTTCTTCAATTATACATTAAACTAAAAATAGTACAAACCATACAAACCAATTACCACTATTTATTAATATTGTATATTTATAAATAAATAAAATAAAATAAATAAATATATCATCACGCCTTTTACTCATTACTGGGTGTGGCACTCTGCCTAAGCTGATCTCGGTAAGTGATATATTTTTTCGCGTGAAGTGCGGTTACCAGCCGTCAAATCACGGCCCCCGAGGATATAAGTGAAGGGAGAGCCACAAAGATAGATTTAAATTGGTGAAAATTGTTTGTCGGCTGTGGGGATCGAACTAGGGTTCTCAATATCCACAGGCTGACTCGATACCACTGAGCCACCTACCCCATTATGTTTATAAATAATATAATAAATATATCATCTTGCCTTTTACCCTTACTGGGTGTGGCAGTCTGTCGTAAGCAGATCTCGGTATGTGATATATTTCTTCGCGTGAAGTATATTGTATATTTAAAAATATATATTTTGTATATAGGCATGTGAATAAACATTAAACATATCTACAGCTGGAAATGGTCCAGTTTCATTCGACAAAGACAAAAACAGTGAGTAAGTTAAGGGCTATAAATATAGCTAAGGGTGCGTTTATTAACACTACTTTTATCGTCTATCATCACTCCAACATAAATTTACCTTCAGATTTTGCAAGTATAAAAGGCAAGGAAACGAAAAAGCTGAATCAAAACTATACCCCCACTTCGCAAAATACATTCAAAATTTTAAAAAAATATATCGTTTTTCAGAATTGCACAACATACATAGAAGCTCAATATTTTATTCATAACTTTTGTATTTGAATGAACTATTTGTGTAAACACATGAATTTTCGTTGGGCAGTACAGTACACTCAAGGTACAAAAACAAATATATGAACTACCGCATTGAGACTCGGTGAGTCCGAACTTTTTACTGTACTTGTACAAATTAGAATAAATAAATAAATTGCAATAACAATTCCACTCATAACTTTTCATCCAATCAAATTACAGTATTTTGCAGAATTGAACCAATCACAGTAGTATTACAGCGACAATTTCACTAGTGAAAATTGTCACAAATTATTATTTTTTATTATTATTATTTATGTTACGCTGTACAACAGGAATTTAATCCCAATTACAGTATAGGGTCCGCACTCACCGATCTGCAGTGTAGTAGTTTATATAATTTTTAGCTTGAGTGCGATTCGAACTCGGAATCACCGGATTTGAATTCCGTATTGCTATCCACACTACGGTACTGACGGACAGCTTAGATATAACATTTGTTAACTATTTTGAGTAGATTAATATTGTTGAATTTTATTTGACTTTGTTTACTTTGCTTAGTTTTGTCAAAAAATTAAACAATGTAAATTGATCACCAAAGTAATAGTAGTTCAGACATTGTTTTAAAAATACTGCAGGTAACATTTTTTTTGGAGTAAATAAAATATTTCGAGGAATTGTCAAGCCGTGACTATGATTTTCCTTTGCTAATTTAACTCCTGCTTGTTGCTTTAAGAAAATCTACACTCGTGCTATCGCACTCGTGCAGATTTTCGTTGCAACAAGCAGTCGTGATCAGGTCGACAAAACTTCCCGGCAAAATCATAGTCACTAATGGTATTTTATATGAATATTATAATTATTGTAAACAGTTTGTAATTTTCTGTATTTAAACAAGCGCAGGAGATGCTGCCTTCATTTCTTTATAGATTCGTTGTTAGAGAAATGGGCGTAAGTGAAGATTTACGAAACAGGTGTATAGGAGCGAATGGATGAATGTTTGTTGCGTGATGATGGATTTTGGTTGTGAGAAAAGAAAGAGTTCGTATGGAGGAAGTGTTAATATGGTCGAAACGAGTATCGTGTGTCAGGATGAGAATGTTGACGGGTTCGTGCTACCCCATTTAATGGGATATAGCGTGATGTTATGTATGTATGTATGTAGAAAGAAACACATTTTTTTAGTTATAAATAAACTATCAAATTGGAAAAATGTCCCAGACCGACTATTGATACGTATTGTTTCGTACTGATACGATTCTAAATTACACTAACAAAAACTGACACGTGATTGAATCATAATAACAAGGATTATATTGTACTACAATTTGTACTATTGGAATTGTACATAGCATTTGTCATTTTGACTAACCCCTCTTTAACATTAAATGGAAGGATTGGATGGAAAAACAAACACAAGAGAAATAAAACTCAGTTACATAAGACTTAAAATTAATTATATTTTAAAACATAGAAAAACATCACAGAAACAATAATGACTAATTCCACTATACATTAGCTGGATCTATGCTTGCACTGTGCATTCTCCGTACATGGGTTTGTAAATGTCGTTTCAGTTTGGCTTTGTAATTACAGAACTGTATAGGGCAAGTTAATGTGGCTTCTTTTCCACATTCGTACTTTTGGTGTGTCCACAATGAGGGTCGATGGACGTACGCTTTGCCACATTTTTCACAGGACCACTTTTTTTTCCGGTTGTTTAGTAAATAATCGTAAAAACCTAAAACAAATTTATGTTAGTTGTGGTGGTAAATATTTTCAATATTTGGTTACTACAACATGCCATGGTAACAAGCACTACCTAACATTTAATTTCGCTAGATTTAATATATACTTACATTTTCAAACATTTATTAAAATAGTTATTTGTATAACTAGAGCAGAAAGTAGTCTATTGCCGATCGCGTATTGAGATTATTGATCGAGGCGTAGTCGAGAGCAATGACCCTATAATAGCAGCAAAAACACTTTCTGCTCGAGGTCCACGCAATATTTTTTATATAACCATTGAAAATAATTTTAAATCATTTTTAAACAAACTGAAATGTTACTTTTTCTATGATTGCTATGAAAAGTTGACAATTACACTCTCATTTGTCATTGTAAAATTGACGTCTTCTGTGGAACAGTCGAGAAATAACTTTGTCGCGCGTTTCCAATGGCAACGCTCGAAAAAGATAGTAACTGACAGCTTACTTCAATAGTTACCAGGAATACAAACAAAACATAAACTTGTCATATTGATAGAATGAATTTAATTTCAGTACGTATACATTTTTTAATCATTTTAAGATGCAATCGTAGAAAAAATTATGTGTGTATCACGAGCGTAAAGTGTCTTTGTTCCTCTTACACTATTGCAGCTCTCGCCTTCGGCTCGCGCTGCAGTTACCATGCTCGAGTAACAAAGAATCACTTTGCTATTGGAAACGCACGACAAAGTTATTTTTCGATTGATCCACAGAAAATGACAACTTTACGATAACTGAGAGCGTAATTGTCAACTTTTCATAGCAATCGTAGAAAAAAGATAAAAAATGAGCGCTTACTTCAATAGTTACCAGGAATACAAACGAAACAAACTTGTCATATTGATAGAATGAATTTATTTTCAGTACGTATACGTTTATTAATCATTTAAGATGCAATGGTAGAAAAAATGATGTGTGTATCACGAGCGTAAAGTGTCTTTGCTCGAGTAACAAAGACGATCGAAAAAATAAACAAACGCTTGCTTGCCCGGAAAAACATAACTTTCCATTGTTAAATGACTACTGAAATAGCATACTTTCCGTCATGGTCGTATGTAAAAATATAACTGTACATTTTTTTAAATATAAAATTTGATTGTTAATAGTAATGTTTACATGGATTAATAAAGTTACAATATCTCAAATACTTTTGAACAGAACAGATATTGTATATTACATTAGTACCTACACCCTTAAGTCAAATCAATTAGATATTGGTGATAATCTATAATCAAAAGTAGTCCAGATGAGCTGAAATTATGAAATATTTTATGACAATTTTTGTTTTCACAAAAAATAAATTAAATACTACAAACTTATTTTTTATTGTAAAACTTATTACATTTATCACATTTTATTTCCTTCTTCATTTAAAACTGTAAAAAAATTGACAATTTTAATTTGTTTTCACCGAACATTTTTGTTTCTCTGTTGACAGAATTAGAAGAAGACGCACTAAGGGTAAAATAATAGCATAAACTATATGTGAATGTTGTACATATTTAATTTCTTGCATTTACTACAGGACATTGAAATTTTTTGTGTCGCCAAAGTGAAGGATAATGAATATAACTTTTGTTACAATATTGACAATGAAACCTTGGTCTTGTATCCGCAAGTCTATCCGTGATCGCAAATAAACCTAAAACAAAAATCAAACGTTACAATGAAACTATAGTTTGTTACGAAATATAATAAAAAAGAACTTATTGGACAATATTTATTTATTTATAGTATATTTTGTTACAATATTGATACTATAGTAATTAAGGTGCCTTTTCTACACCGTTATTATTCCATATTTGGTGCAAATCAAACTATATTTGATTACACATAATTTATGCTAAAATACATGCACATATAAATTATAGGATCTTCAAAAGATCTTTACACATTTGCATAAAAAATGTTTCCATTTGTTCAAAATTGTTTGATAGCATAAAACATTTCAGATGTCAAATATGTCAAGATATTTTACAAATATCTTACAATTGTTTTAAGTTTATAGCCACATCACAAAAACAAATATTAGCATCAAAATCAAAGCATAGAAACATATCTACAAAACTTATTTAATTAAACATAATTTTTCTGTCTGGCAGTGTCATATGTTTTGCGGAAATGTGTGATAGAAGATTATGTTTTAGTTTAGATGAAAAAGGACAGTAATTGCAATGAAAAGTGGGAGTTTTTCCACATTCGTATTTTTTGTGATTGATCAAAGATGATTGCCATTTGTATATCTTATGACAGTTTTCACATGGATACAGTCCTGGAAGTTTTCTGTATATCCTTCTTTCATAACTTGATGTAAAAGCTAGAAATAATAAAAATAAATTATTGAATTATTCAGTTAATGCTGGAAAGCTTTCATTGGATGTTATATTTACTTTAAGAATATTTAGATAACTTATTTATTTACAATTACATAACAATATAATAATAAAAATATTATTCTAGAAAAAAAATAGATAAAATAATATATATATATATATATATATATATATATATATATATATATATATATATATATATATATATATATATACAGAATGTCCCATTTTACATTATCTTCTTGAATACCTCGAAATGAAAGCATTTTACCGAAAAGTATGCCGAATCATAATCGTCATGGTTTTGAGGGGGACATCGGATTTTGACAAAATGGCCCCCTTAGCCCCCCAAGGGGGGCTGGGAGGGGGGTCGACTTAAAAATTATAAATGGGAACCCCTATTTTAAAAAAAAAAGTATCCGGATAAAACCTACATACTTTTTAACGCTCTTTCAGAATCTGCAATAAAAAATTGGGGTTCCCATTTAAAAATTTTAAGTTGACCCCCTCCTGGTCTCCCTTGGGTGGCTAAGGGGGCCATTTTGTCAAAATCCGATGTCCCCCTCAAAACCATGACGATTATGATTCGGCATACTTTTCGGTAAAATGCTTTCATTTCGAGATATTCAAGAAGATAATGTAAAATGGGACAGCCAATATATATATATATATCTTTCATTTGAGATTTATTTCTAAATTAATGTGCGAACATTTGACAGCCGGAAATATAAACATATACAGGACGTTTTAACACTTCATAAAAATATAAATACAGATACTACATAACTATAGAGATATCGCACCAAAAAGAATATTAATAAAATTATTTGTACATCGCACGAAGAACACATTTTTAGTACCACTGGTTTCAATTTAACCTATTAATAACATGGCTTGTACTTTAATATTAAAAGTTATATTGTGTACCGTTTCAATAATGAATAAATATTATTTCATTATTTAGCAAAAATATATTATTATCAATCAATGGCACTAAAATTGTGTACTTTATGTGAAATGCAATAATTTTGCAAATTAATGCGAGATCAATTTGGCATGTTTTTGTCTATTGCTTAATCCAGCTCTGCGTTTATTTCGTAAACACTAAGACTTATCACAAAAGTAATAAATAAATAAACTTTAATTTGGTTCACCAGTTTCACTTCAAACATTTGTTACAAAATTATTATTCTTTGTTTTAATATTTAGTAAAAGTTTAAGTTAAACATTCAAGATCATTAATAAATAAATAGAAGGCGTTTTTATTTGCGAACGTTTCAAGCTAGTATTATATCACTGAATTCAGAATAAAATTCTCTATCGAACAAGTAAATAAAATAATATAGTTGCATTTAAAAACAAAGTATCCATAGTTTGTGAACCACTGGTTGAAAAAATATTTTATGCTCATGAAAATAGTCTTGTAAAATAGAAATTGTTTGCTAATTTAACCGACCTCGTAGGTATTATAGTTCTCGATATAGTAATAGTGGACAAAATAAAATGAACACCCTGTACGATTACAGCGCCACCTGTTGACTGTACAAAAAAAGTTTCCGAATAAAACCAACATACTTTTTTAAGCTCTTTCCGAATCTGCAATAACAAATAGGGGTTCCCATTTAAGATTTTTAAGTCGACCCCCTTTCCAGCCCCCCTAGGGGTCGGGGGAGGCATCATGTCAGAATTCGATGTCCCCCCCCCAAAACTATGAAGGTTTTGATTCGGCACACTTGTTGTTAACATGCATTCTTTTCGATATATTCAAGAACATAATGTTATTTGGGACACCTGTATATATATTCATTCATTTTGATATAATATTGTGTATTAATAAAATAATAAAACAATAATAATTAATACTTGTAATAATAAAACAACAATAATTAATACCTGTAATAATAATTCAATAACAAATTATATGTAGACCTATTTGAGAGAAAATACACAATATAAATGAGTATTAAAAATATTCCCTCAATAGAGATCAGCATTAACTATTTAACATGACAAAAGCGAAAAAGACAAATGCAAACAGCAAACAAATAAATCATCGCCATCGTGTTAAGATCAGTCTTTAACAGTACGCCATTTTACCCATTACTGGGTGTAGCAATGTACCGTAATAGATCTCGATAAATTATATATTTTTGCGCACACAGCGCAATTGCCAACTGGCATCACCGCTTAAAAATGTTTATTTATGATTCTGTACAAATAAAATAAATAAATATATCATCACGCCTTTTACCCATTACTGGGTGTGGCACTCTGCTTAAGCAGATCTCGGTAAGTGATATATTTTTTTGCGTGAAGTGCTGTTACCAAGCGTCAAATCACGGCCCCCAAAGATATTAGTGGAGGGGGAGCCACAAGGGTAGATTTTAAATTGGTGAAAATTATTTTTGTACAACAGCAATTTAATCCAAATTACAATACAGAAATGTGTGATTAAATGCCGGGTATTGCCGCATTTTAACGATATACACACTTGCAGGCTGGTAGACTCGAACCCGAGACTACACGGGTATCTTACACTCTAATCCGTTCGATCACCATGGAGGTGAAACAGGGAGGAATTACAATTATAGTAAAAATTAGTTGTCAACAGTACGTCTTCAACTAGTAGAGTTCATAATTCTATAGTCAAAAAAGCTGACATTTTAAATAATAATTAAAAAAAATAATAATCCGTCTATGAGCAATAATCTATTATTACTATAGACAGTAAGTAAATATGCTCTGTTATTTTCATAAAAAACAAATCGGTCAATATTGAAATCAGCGAGTTTCTGCTGATTCCAATCCGCGTGCCTGGCGACAACGACATTTATCTTGTGCGCAAATGGATGTTCCAGTCCCGCAAACGAATTAAGTACAAAAACATATGAGAAGGGTGAATGTTTTTCTTTCACTGTTGTGTTTATAAATATGAACAAAACTTAATTCTAGGAATCACTAACTCTTATGCTTATATTTCGTTTAACTTTCAGATGCAGTTACCGAAGTTGTGGTAGCATCGAAAATGTAAGTTAAATTTTAGTTTTTTTTGTTTATTAGACAAATATTTTTGTCTAGTTACAGATTTAATATGCGGAACGTTTATACTTAATAAATATTTTATGTATTCACTCATTTAAACATTATATTTAACTTAGTGCAGAGTGTGTAAGTGATACTTTCGTTCCGGAAACAAACATAACCTATAAAATTACATCTGTTTTTGCTACATTTAAAATGCATCGAAATTTAAAAATATACATCGGTACAGTTCATAGAATAAGTAATATCATATATCACTTACATGTCTCGCAGCTGTCGCACTTATTAATTAAAAATCTACACTAGTCTCATAGTCACATACAAAACACACTTAAACTGACAGACTGACAGTAAACAAGAAAGCATCAAAGCAAATCTGACATCTGGTGGGATTTTATTTAACTAGCTGTAGCAGTGGCGAATTTTCACAGTTTGGACAAGAAATATTTTGAATTATTTCTCTCAAAATTACAAAAGTAATTCGTGCAAGAATAATCACAATATAAAATTAGTTGTCAACAGTACGTCTTCAACTAGTAGAGTTCTTAATTCTATAGTCAAAAAAGCTGACATTTTAAATAATAATTAAAAAAAATAATAATCCGTCTATGAGCAATAATCTATTATTACTATAGACAGTAAGTAAATATGCTCTGTTATTTTCATAAAAAACAAATCGGTCAATATTGAAATCAGCGAGTTTCTGCTGATTCCAATCCGCGTGCCTGGCAACAACGACATTTATCTTGTGCGCAAATGGATGTTCCAGTCCCGCAAACGAATTAAGTACAAAAACATATGAGAAGGGTGAATGTTTTTCTTTCACTGTTGTGTTTATAAATATGAACAAAACTTAATTCTAGGAATCACTAACTCTTATGCTTATATTTCGTTTAACTCTCAGATGCAGTTACCGAAGTTGTGGTAGCATCGAAAATGTAAGTGAAATTTTACAGTTTTTTTTGTTTATTAGACAAATATTTTTGTCTAGTTACAGATTTAATATGCGGAACGTTTATTCTTAATAAATATTTTATGTATTCACTCATTTAAACATTTTATTTAACTGTGTGTAAGTGATACTTTCGTTCCGGAAACAAACATAACCTATAAAATTACATCTGTTTTTGCTACATTTAAAATGCATCGAAATTTAAAAATATACATCGATACAGTTCATAGAATAAGTAATATCATATATCACTTACATGTCTCGCAGCTGTCGCACTTATTAATTAAAAATCTACACTAGTCTCATAGTCACATACAAAACACACACTTAAACTGACAGACTGACAGTAAACAAGAAAGCATCAAAGCAAATCTGACACCTGGTGGGATTTTATTTAACTAGCTGTAGCAGTGGCGAATTTTCACAGTTTGGACAAGAAATATTTTGAATTATTTCTCTCAAAATTACAAAAGTAATTCGTGCAAGAATAATCACAATATATATTTAATAAATAATACACTTATTTTGCTTATAAAAAAATCATTTCAATATTATTTAAAATATTTACAGTACCTATTTGTTAAAAATAAGTACATACATAATATATTTATATGATATTAGCGTTGTAACAAAAAATAAATAAAAATCCAAATCGGTGAATCTCTTTTAAACCGAGTTTGTATGTATCCGCAACTCACAAAATTATATTATAATCTTCTTTTGCATTTTTTTTATGTCATTTCACTTCGACTGCAAAGATTCTGTTATATATTTGGAATTAATTTTTTTTGGTCCCGAATAACAATTAAATAAATTATTGCCAAAAATGTACAATAAATTATTTATGTACTACCACCTGAAAAATAAGAAATAATTATTATAAATTAAATGTATGTTGTATGTTTATGTTTAAAAACAAATAATACAATTTTAGGTTTTTTACTAAAACAAAGCAATACTTAAACTACGTTTTAATAATAAAATAAAACTCAATATAAGAAATACGAACACATTTTATTATAAATTACTACAAATATCTTTTACATCTTTTCAATTTTTGATGCCTTAACAGACTACCATTTTGCGTGAACAAGTGATGACAAATAGAGCATTTAAATTTCGGTGGTTTATTACATTCATGAGTAATATGTTTGTGTAAAGAAGGATACCATTTATAAACTTTTCCACAATTAGGACATGGATATGTACCTGGAAGCATTTTACTCTGCCAAGCTGGTCGAGCATCTGAAACAGAAATAATAGTTAATTGTAACAAAATTATGTACAGATAGCACTCAAAAAACATTTGCTTCTTCGGTTGTTTTAGAAAAATATTTGAATAAAAGTTGTTGAAAATAAAATTCTGTATATGAATTTATTTTTCTGTAAATTATTAAGGTATTGAAAGGCAAATGAAAAAAAAAATAAATTCCTCGTATTTTGTAACGATATTTGTTTGACACCATAAATTGCATTTTTAATTGATATACATGACAATATTCTCTCCAAATTTATTTCAATTATTTGTCTCTAAAAGACTTTAAGAAACAACAGTTACTGGTGTCAAATGACAATCTGTATTATCTAAATTGTTCTTGTTATGTTAAACAAAAAACTGTGATAAAGGCACCAACCACAATGAGTGCAAAATAAGCCACAGGGCTCATTCTTAACTCTGAATTTTTTACCATACATAAAGTTTTGTGTTGTAAAAAAACAAATAATATATTAATAAATTACAACAAATTTCATAGATGTGACAAAAACTGATATGGTACATTAGGATACATAATAATATAAAATAAAATATAATGTGAAAATATTATTTATTTTTATTCATTTTTACACCGATTTTTCATCAAATGTACTTTGAGATTTCCTTTTTGTTTAAAAAAATGAAGGCAGTATGGACATTGAAATTGTGGTCTTACTCCGCATTCATATCTTTCATGAGCTCGAAGATTTCTCAAATTTTTGTAAGCTCTATTACAATTGTTACAGATATAAGTTGCTGGTCTTGGACTTTCTTCACCTAAAAACATTATTAAATTATTTAATTATATTTAATATTGTTTACTTAATTACTTTTTCGTGGTCGCCCTATTTTTGGGGCATGGTATTGATCCAAATCCACATAAATTGATGTAGTATCTGAAAAGAAAAAAAAATCTATGACATATTAGAAATACATAGGAATAGTATTTGTTATGTATTAATTTAAATATATAGCCTTATTGTCAAAACAGGTTCAAATAATATTATCTAAATTTTTAAAACAATTTGAATATTTTCCTATTTTAGATAGATACGTTTTGCAAATTATCAATTTGTTTTAAAATGTCCTTCAACCTGTCCTGTACCTATTAAAATATTAATTTATTCAAACCGTATTCCAAAAACAATAATTATTATGCCTCGTTATCAATGTTGGAATAAAATTACTGATAATTCGATTATCAGGTATGGGGTAGGTGGCTCAGTGGTATCGAATCGGCCTGTGGAATTGAAAACCCGAGTTCATTCAACAAACAATTTTAAATAAAATAAATAAATATATCATCACGCCTTTTACCCATTACTGGGTGTGGCACTCTGCCTAAGCAGATCTCAGTAAGTGATATATTTTTTCGCGTGAAGTGCGGTTACTAGCCGTCAAATCACGGCCCTCAAAGATATTAGGATAGATTTAAATTGGTGAAAATTGTTTGTCGGCTGTGGGGATCGAACCAGGATCCTCAAGATCCACAGGCCGAGTCGATACCACTGAGCCAACTACCCCATATAACAATATAACATAACAATTTTCACCACGTTAAAACTACTCCTGAGACTCCCCCTCCACTAAAATTTTTGCGGGCCCTAATTTGACAGCTGATAACCGCAATTTACGTAAAGAAATATACCACTTACCAAAATCTGCTGCGGCAGAGTGCCACATCCAGTAATGGGTACAAGGCGTGATGATATATTTATTGTAAGTGAAAAAAATATCACATTGATATCACAGCATAATTCAAATAAATATATCATTACACCTTTTATCCAGTATGGGCGTGGCACTTTGCCGAAGCAGATCTCGGTAACAGATATATTTATCCACGTGAAGTGCGGTTACCTCTCGTCAATTAACGCCCCCCGAAGATGTTAGTGGAGGAGGAACCACATCTTTATTCGAACCCTGGTTCTCAAATACACAGTCTGACGCGATAACGGCATAAACTGAATAAATTCTAATAACTCGTCATTTCTTGATTATAATTGTTTTTCACTTATCTGACAAATGAATTATTCCAGCATTGATAAACTTTTCAAATTGGACTCAGCTTTGTTTAAATATTTTTGAGAATATGGTGTAGCGTAATTTGACAGTTCTAATCAGTGTTATACGCTAATCCTGTTTTGATTTGATTCGGTTGATACAGTTTAACAACAATTCCTGCAAACAAAAATGGGAATAAAACAGAAAGAAATACATTTTATTTGCAATTTTATTGATTAATACACCATAGATACATTTCTCAGTCTATATCTAGTAAATTAGTGAGATTATCTCTATATATTATGATTATACGATTATAATAATAATTATGCTTATAACATTAAATGAAATATAGATATTATTGCGGAGCATAGAATCGGCAACTAGTCAGCTTCAAATGGCGATTCAGATGCTGCCTTTGTTTGAAAGGAGAATTACAAACATGACATTGAAAAACGGCGTTCTTTCCGCATTCATATTTTTGATGGTTGATTAGCGATGGATACCATTTATAAACTTTTCCACACTTAAGACAAGGAAATTCGCCAGCCTTTCTTTTGTCCTGTTTTGGCCCACCAAGGCCTGGAAAATAAACGAAAAGTGTAAAGAAGGAAAAAGTAAAATAAGTTAGGGACATTATACCACACATGATACACGCCACCTTCGTCCCAGGTTCGGCAATTCCGATCTCCAGTTTTGGACGAAGCATAACTGTAATACAAATGAAATGTATAAGAATAATGAAAAGGATAATAAAAGAACATGCAAAAAGAAATAAGGACGACAAAAAAACAAAAGAAATTAATACATTTTATATTTTTATTATAAACAATAAAATATGTCATAATATGTCTTCTCATACCTGATACTTGCTAAGTAAAATATGAAGGGTATTCAGAAAGTTGTAGAAATTTTATTCATCCATCTATATATAAGAATTTAATTTAAAGTATTTTAAAAAACAATCTTGACATTTCTATCATAAAAGAAGGGTATAATAAATCAAAAATAATTATCAAAATAGTTATTTGTGTATTACGACCATAAAGTAATTTTTTGTTACTCGAGCCTTCGGCTCGCGCTTTAATTACCGCGTTGGAGTAACAAAGAATCATTTTATACTGCGGTACACTTAATTTTTTCTACAATTGCATCTTAAATGATGTTAATATGACATGTGTTGTTTGTATCCTATGTAACTATTGAAGTAAGCGCGCATCTAAAATCTTTTTCGCTCGTTGCCATTGGAAACGCACGCTTTTAATATATTTTTTCTACGATTGCTATGAAAAATTGACAATTACGCTCTCATTTATCATCGTAAAGTTGACGTTTTCTGTGGAACAATCGAAAAATATCTTTTTTGCGCGTCTCCAATGACAACGTGCGAAAAAGACGGTAAATGCGCGCGTTTCCAATGGCAACGCGCCGAAAAGATATTAAATGCGCGCCTATTTCAATAGTTACCAGGGATACAAACAAAACAGAAACTTGTCATATTGACAGTTAACAGAACGAATTTATTTTCAGTACGCATGCGTTTTTAAATAATTTTAAGATGAAACTGTAGAAAAAAATATGTGTGTATCACGAGCGTAAAGTGTCTTTGTTCCTCTTACACTATTACCGTGTTCGAGTGACAAAGAATCACTTTACTCTCTTAATACACAAATAACTATTTTTTCGCACATTGCCATTGAAGACGCGCGACAAAAAAACGTCAAATTTATGATGGCAAATGAGAGTGTAATTTTCAAATTCAATCGTAGAAAAATCATAATTACGTAATAGTAATTTTAAAATGAAAATTGTATGTGTTTCCATGTAGGCACGTGTACTATAATATCTCTAATTTCACAACTTATGACATTTGTTTTAACCCCATATTATACTCAACATACTGATTATGAAACAGAATGAATTTTGTTTAAAATTCGCTAAATTGCACTTGACATGAAGTAAACATTTTTAGTGCCACTGGTTGGAGAGTTATTTGTAATATATTAATAATTTAATTATAATAATAAACGCTACAATAGTCCATTTATTTATTATGCAACAACAGATAAATGCCTATTAGTAGTAAAATAAATGTTAAAAATTTAAGGCTAAGAACTAACTAACAAAGAAATTTAACCCCCAAGCCTTAATAAAAGAATCAAATCTATATATATGTATTTCGAGAACTAAGTTCTCATCCTCAGTAGAAAAGGGAAAAATACCAATATTACACGATTTGTGAACCAAATCAGTGGTCAAGATAGAATAGTAGTATTATAATTATAATTAATTATTATTATATTAAAATTAACTCTCAAACCAATGGCATAGAAATGTTTACTTCATGTAAAGTGCAGTTTTGAAAAAAAATCTCTCTGTTTCATAATCAGTACGTTTACTATATCGGGTTAAAATAAAAGTAATAAGTTGTGAAATATCTCATGCTAACCGCATGCCATTTCAGTCAAAAACAGATATCACAATAGAAACATATGTCATTTCTTACTACGAGTACTACCTGAGTACAGTACGACACAACACGGTCACGAAATAACTGTAACAGATTTATTTAAACTTTATAAAATTATTACTGCAGTACCAAACATATTTGAGTGAAACAAGAAATAAATAGGGATTCTATCAATTTTATGCATAGATTAAAATAAAAATATATGAGAATCTTTCACTGATATTATTGTCAAACATTCGATTTACTTTTATTTATTGAAACCAAGTTAAATAACAAAATATTTGTAAAAAATATATTTGCTGTTAAATCTATTTGTGTTTCTTGTCTATAAAGCTATATTTTAAAAAAATAGTTTAGTAAAGGATGCAATGCATTTCGTGCGAAGGATGTTTTAAAGTAAGACATACAGGGTGTTTCTATATCTCTGCACGAAACTTTAATGACATATATAATTTGATATACTGATTATAGAACAAAAAGAATTTTTTTAAATTCGCAAAAATTAGGGTATTTCATTCCTAGCGAACATTTTTAGTGTCACTGGTTTAATAGTAGGTACATCTAATTAAAAAAAATAAAAATAAAGCTTAAATGATTATTTGTAGGACGTGTTTATACTTTTATATCATTAGTAACATAATTATAAATAATTAAATGTACTATTAAAAAATATTTGCTAGGAATAAATACCCTAATTTTTGCGAATTTCAAAACATTTCTTTTTATTCTATAATCAGTATATCAAATTATATATGTCATTAAAGTTTTGTGCAGAGGTATAGAAACACCCTGTATATTGTAGGGCTGTATTTGAAATTAGATGAACATCTCTCATTTCATATCACATAATACTCTTAGAGTTAATCGTAGTATACTATACATGGTTCAGCAAAATCTTGTTGAAGTAGTGACCGAAAATGCAAGTGAATCCAAATATTACTGCAACTAGTCCAGGTACTTTCAACCAGATATGTACATAACATTTGGTAACAAAAAGTGAATATTTGGAGACCAAGGTTTTTTTGCAAACCATTGCTATTGGCAACAGAGGTCTTTGCGGACTACAATATTATTTTTCATCTTTTTCTTTTGTTTGTTTTAAATAAATAAAGGTAAAAAAGCAACTCACGTACGAGTGTAAATCGTTTTATTAATGAACGTTTCGAATGTATAGTGGCACTCTGCCGTAACAAATCGCGGCAAATGCTCGAATAACAAAGAATCATTTTACGTTCATGATACACACATATTTTTTTTCTACGACTGCATCTTAGATTATTAAAAAACATAAACGTACTAAAAATTAAGTCGTTATGTCAATATGTTTCTGTTTTGTTTATATCCTTGATAACTATTGAAATAAAGCATTTATTATCTTTTTCCAATGGCAACACGCGACAAAATTATTTTTCAATTGTTCTTAAAGCGAAATATATATACAGGATGGTGACTCGCTTACTCGGTCATAGGACTTTAACATTGCAATTTCCTGCCTCCCTAATTATTTTAAGCAACGGCAAACGTTGATGTTTTGACAGATAAAACGTCAAGCATTTATTTATTTATTTTGTTCAATTCCATGGCTATCAATATTTTCATCATAATTTTCGACATTTTCATATTTAATTTCTGTCGTTACAAAGCACGTAAAAGTAATTCTGTTTATTGATTTAGATGCAGAATTTGATGCCCTAAAACTTTTATTTGACGCGTTTTTGCTTAAAACAATTAGGGAAGCAGAAAATTACAAAAAATTGATTTCCCATGTTAAAGTACTATGACCGGCTGAGCGAGTCACCAGCCTGTATATATCTACATTAAAAATAGATTAATCTTAATTTTCGATCATAGAAAAAATGTTGTGTACACATCTGGTTGAAAGCATCTTTGACTATTATTTGAAAATGAATTAGCAATTAAATGCGATGACATACATATTTCACTTAAATATATCTTGAACTATAAAATTCCTAGTATTTCTGAACACCCCTCATAATAAAAATCCGGACAACTTTCAGTAATAATTCAACATTTATTTCAGATTTAGTTGTGTTTATTTATTAAAAGTACAATAGTAACATTGACAATTTGCAACCTTCCCACATTCGTATTTTTGGTGTTCTGATAATTGAAAAAGTATATTGTTTATTTCTTGTTCTTCTAAATGATGTTGTTTAGTTAAATGTCGTTTCAAACTCGGCTTTTGTTTGCAAGAAAAATCACAATAGTGACATTTAAATGATGCTGCTTTTCCACATTCGTACTTTTGGTGTTTAGTTAATGAAGGATACCATTTATATATTTTTTCACAATTGTCACATGGAAATAATCCAGGTCGTTTTATATTCTGTCGCTGCCCTAAAAGAAAATAGAAAATTAGAAATAAAATAGTTTATGATAAATTTGAAAAGCAAAATGATGAAAAGGTGTAATAAAATACATGAACAATTTTAAATATTTATTTATCGTCTCCTATATTGTATCAAAAATACGTGAAAAATTGTTTATTTTCTGAAAAGCATAGTTATCGTTTCTTATGTTGCGTATTTATATGTTTAGACAAACGCAATGAATATATTTAAATGTGGGCGGTTTTCCATATTCATAAATTTTATATGAGTACAAAGAATTTTCCATATTGATCACAAACAAATACAAATGTCGTGTTTCTAGTGTTTGCACATCTGAAATATAAACATAAATAATTTATCAAATAATACGGAAATAGACAAATAGTTCTGGCTCATTTACTCTTAATTAGAACCGGTTCATCAATGTTAGTAAAAATAACTTTTCTGTCAAATGAGTAAAAAAATATCGCATACATCCATATTTTTTTAATTTATCTAAAAGATAAGATATCTATTACTTTATCCCAGCATGGATAAAACGGTTCTTACTCGACTGTTACTGATTGAATAAAGGTAGATGATATGTTTTGTTGACAGTGAAGTAAAAATTTTAATAAACAGTTATTTGTGTATCTATATAAATAAATAAATATATCATCACGGCTTTTACCCATTTCTGGGTGTGGCACTGTGCAGTAGCAGATCTTGGTAAGTGATATATTTCTTCGCGTCAAGTGCGGTTACCAGCTGTCAAATCACGTCCCCCAAAGATGTTAGTAGAGGGGGAGCCATAGGGATATATTTAAATTGGTGAAAATTGTTTGTCGGTTGTGGGGATCGAACCGGGGTTCTCCAGATCCACAGGCCGACACGATACCACTGAGCCACCTACCCCATATTTGTATCTGTATACACAAATAACTATTTATTGTTTGTGTGCGGCAAAAAAAGTTTGACGGCCGATGTTGAAAGTCGAGGCAGACTATTTTCTGATCGCACCATATCATTTCGCAGCCAATGTGCACACAAATTTTTTCAAAACTTAAATATTTATTACAAATTTACTTTCGAAATGATAATTATTATAAATATGAATGTGTAACCAAGGAGACGATTTAAAAAAAAATACAATATATTTATTAATCGACGGCATTTTGTATTTACTAAATTTTTTATTGGTTTAGAACAGCCCGTCAAATTTTTGTCGGGTTGTATACAAAAAAGTAGAATTTCGCGGTATGAATTGTGCGCGTAAATTCGTAAATGCTGATAATTGAGTGAAAATGGATTTTTGAAAATATTATAAAGGTAAAATAAAACACTAGCGGACAAATTATAACAATTTATTCAGTGACATATGTTATGAGTTCCGGAATTTTCACAAGGCTGAAAGGGCCAAACAAGCCAAAACCACCAAATTTAGAATGGCGGCAAAATACTTATATCTATTAAAAGGAACTTATAATTACAATTAGTTAATAGTGTTAGTATTACAATGCTCTGAATTTGTTTTACAGTTACATTAGGTACAAATACATACAAATTATATGATCATTTGAATATCTGTCGTAACTAATAACTTAGCAATCATAATATACAAATATTTTGCACAATTTCTCTTATGATCAATTGCACAGCCAAACTTAAGTCGTTAACTTGGTTTAAATAAATAAAAGCAAAATGAATTTACATGTAATTTGGAATAATAGACACTGATGTCATTTAATGGATTTACTTTTTATTTATTTATTTATATTACGCTGTACAACAGGAACTTAATCCCAATTACAGTACAGGGTCTGCACTCACCGAGCCGCAGTGTAGTAGTTCATATAAATTTTAGCTTGAGTGCGATTCGAACTCAGGATCTCCGGATTCGAATTCCGTATCGCTATCCACACCACCGTACTAAACCAAGTTTAAAATGCAACTGAAGGCAGTGAAATTGGCCATTAGGGTAAAATGATAATAAAACTTCAAACTTTGTCAAAAAGTAAAACACTCTGTTAGATTTTATTAATTAATCTAATCTATTCAAAACAGCTTTGTTTTTAACCTTTTCGTTCTTAGTGGTTTCTCCACAAATCCACTATTAAAAAAAAAATTTATGCTTTCTACAAGTTACATCCTAAAACCATCTACATACGTCATAACTATCAATGCTATCTGCTGGTGTATAGCATTAGTTATTAGCACATAACCATGAGTTATCATTTGTTTCGTAAATTTATCTTTGGGGGCCGTGATTTGACGGCTGGTAACCGCACTTCACGCGAAAAAATATATCACTTACCGAGATCTGCTTAGGCAGAGTGCCACACCCAGTGATGGGTAAAAGGCGTGATGATATATTTATTTTTTATTTATTTATTTGTTTAAAATAACGAAATTTAATGAAATAAAAATATTCCTGAACATATCAAGCGATTGCCTTCCATTTGGGATTATTGGTCTTTTACAGAGAGATTCGCGATAAGTGTATTTTATTTTTTCCCAGTGGTTATTTCCAAAATTCATTTGACCAAATGGCCTAATACATTTATTTATGTTAATCTTATGTTATTTGAAGTTAAGAAAGTAAATAAAATTTCGTATTTTTAAAGATTTTAATTTGGGCCTGAAAGGGATACTTTAAAGTTAAAGTAAAATAAATAAGTTTTTTATAAGTCTGGAAAATAACTATGGCACTAAATTACACCATACACCATGAAACTTATACTGAGATTAGTAGCGTAGCCAGAAACTTATAATGCAGGGGATTCAGAATTTTGAAGCAATAATCGTTCAATCCTCCTGATTGCTAACTTTTTAGATTGAAGAGATTTAAATAAATATATATATATACAGTGTGTTATATTTTAATAGACCCAGCAAATATCTCGCTTATTTATCAACTTAGCAATTTCTTTCATATAACATGATTTATACAGCAACATGAAAGCTACTTGATGACGGATGTACATTCATGAAATCATTTCCGGTTTATTAGTAATTAATATCAATTTTGAAATTTCAAATGGAACATACTATATTTCTTTACAAATTTGAAAAGTGCATCAAATTTTCTTTACAATCATGTAAAATGTACATCCGTCGTCAACTAGCTTGCATGTTGCTGTATAAATCATGTTATATGAAAGAAATTGCTAAGTTGATAAATAAGCGAGATATTTGCTGGGTCTATTAAAATATAACGCCCTGTATATATATATATATATATATATATATATATATATATATATATATATATATATATATATATATATATATCATCATCACGACTTTTACACATTACTGGGTGTGGCACTCTGCCGAAGCAGATCTCGGTAAGTGATATATTTTTTCGCGTGAAGTGCAGTTACTAGCCATCAAATCACGGCCTCCGAAGATATTAGTGGAGGGGGAGCCACAGGGGTAGATTTAAATTGGTGAAATTTGTTTGTCGACTGTGGAGATCGAACAATACTTTACTTCGTACAAGGAAGTAGCAGATCTCAGTAAGTGATATATTTTTTCGCGTGAAGTGCGGTTACCAGCAAATAAACAAAACAATATACTTCACATTTCCTTTTTGTACACCCCTAATAAAACCAACCAATTAAAATCTGAATTTGTACTGTTTTCAAATAATCTTTAACATTTAACATATAAATTCGTAAAAATTTTACTCTGAATAATTTTTATTTGATTCATCCTTCTTTAAAATAATTTAGAATATGCGACGCCAAATATTAAATATAGTTTGGAAATATTATTGGGACTAAACAAATTTGACTTCTTAATAGTTATTTACGTAAAATGTCAGGAAAGCGTTCAATTACAGGATGAGTAGATAGTTTCATTCCGAGAAATAAAGAGACTTGAAACAGCTTACGAATCCTGTACGACGCTTTACTGACGTGTTACGTATAACATTTTACCTGAAACTTATAAACAAATAATAAATATTTTAAATTAATTTAAATTAAAAGAAATATTTGACTTACATATTCAGTCAGTATTTTATGTTGCTAAGTAATTAGACACTCACGTTTCTTTCATTACCTGCCTAGCCAGGCAATATGTTATTTTCCTGACTAGGCATACAAAGCAAAGCTTTCTTGAGTCTTAAAGGTCAGGCAACTGTTTATTTTCCTGTCAGTGTCAGATAAAAATATTAATTTAAATTTAAGGGATGACAAAATGATAAATCCGGCCCTGTATGTTGTGTAACAATGTGTCGCTTCAGGTTTCCTTTTTGCTTGCAAGAAAAACTACAAAATTGACATTTAAATGAAGCCTGTTTTCCACATTCGTATTTTTGATGTTTTGATAAAGATGGCTGCCATTTATAAACTTTTCCACATCTATAACATGGGAACGAAATGGAATCATCAAGTTGAGTATATTGATCTGGACCTAAAAAAAAAGTAAGCTAGTATCATATGTAACAAGTTTCCAAATCTTACAGTCTTCTAAAAAAACTTATTTTGCAATAAATCTAATTTATTATTATTGCAATTTTAATATATAAATGAAAACTGCATGCATTCAAAACGTGGCCACTTCATGATGTAGGAAACTCTGCCAGCATGCCACAATTAACAAGCAGTGCAAAATGTTTCACGTTTTCATATTTATTAGAACCGCTTGGCCTAGAAAATTTGTACGGCCAATAAGTAATACTTTTATTATATGTACGTAGTTCATTACTCACGGACATGAATACTAATTTATTAGTTAGGGGTTTTGCTTATCATACATAGATTCAATGATAACGCAGAGATGACCATGAATAATAATTTTCGTAACACATGCAAAAGAAACACGTTCTTATTCCCTAATTTTAGCGAGAGAAACACTGCTTTTCTAGGTAGGATGTTTCTCTCCCTAGGTTGCATGTTTCTCTCCCTAGAGACTACAATTATTAGCTGTTTGCGGCGTTTCCTAGGTAACTAGTTACGCAACCCATATTTGACATTTGTCCCGATAAGACAGTAATTTTTGTGCACTTGTTACGAAAAGTATAATATGCTTCACGGGAAGGTGCGATTATCCCTTGTGTGAAGTTGACAAACCTCGACTTCACACGCGGGAATAATCGCTTGTTTCCCTCCCTTGATGCATAAAATACTATTTATTTCGGATTGAAATAATTAATAATATGAATATTAGAATATTTAAAAATAGAATAAAGTTGCTTATAAATTTCGAGTTATCCCCTAGGGAGAGAAACATTATGTTTCCATAGGTACCATGTTTCTCTCTCTAGAGCGATGTTTCTCTCCCTAGAGAGATTAGCTGTTTGCGGTGTTTCCTAGGTAACTAGTTACGGAACCCATATTTGACATTTGTCCCGATAAGACAGTAATGTTTGTGCACTTGTTACGAAAAGTATAATATACTTCACGGGAGGGAGCGATTATTCCTTGTATGAAGTTGGCAAACCTCGACTTCAGCTTGAGCCTTCGGCCCTCGCTTACGTCTTCTTCTCATGTGGGAGTAATCGCTTGTTTCCCTCCCTTGATGCATAACATACTAATTATTCACAAACAAATTGAAGTTGCTATAGCAACGCAACTAAAGTATGTCAATCACGTCATATAACCTTTAATAAATATTATTTTTGTCAAAGTTATCTAGACTAAAAAGTATAATTTCCAATTTAATCCTAGAAAAAGTATAGAATTGAATTTGCGTGTAATGGTTATAAAAAATATATATCATCACGACTTGTACCCATTACAGGGTGTGGCACTCTGCCTAAGCAGATCTCAATAAGTGATATATTTTTTCGCGTGAAATGCGGTTACCAACAGTCAAATCACGGCCTCCAAAGATATTAGTGAAGGGGATTCAGATAAATTAGAGTAATAACTATCATTACACTCTTGTAAAAATACTATTATTACAATGAAACGAATAAAATGTTGCATAATTCAGACGCAAATTTATTTCAAATAACATGAGTAATTTTGTAAACGAAATTAACATCCTATATACTCGTAAAAATAAGTGATGGATAATAATAAATAATAAAGTAGAACAAATAAAAGTAATATATTTTATTTTTCATGTACCAACACAATATGTCTTCTCATATTCCCTTTTTGTTTACATGAATAATCACAATAATTACATTGAAACGACGCTTGTTTCCCACATTCGTATTTTTGATGTTTCGTTAAAGATGGATACCATTTATAATTTTTCCCACATTGAAAACATGGAAACGATCCCGGTGCAGTTGTTTTTTGATATCCTAAAATAAAAACTCAACTAGTATTTACTTCAAATCAAAAACTAATAAACAATAAAAAAATATGTAAACAATCTACGAATAAAACTCGTGTAGAAATAATACATTATTTATTATTTTTACATTTGTTTATTACTATACAATTCAAAAATGTGTTTAGCAGTAGTATGTCGTCTAAGACTTCCATTATTTTTACAAGAAAAATCACAATAACTGCAATGAAATGAAGGAACTTTTCCACATTCATATTTTTTATGATGTTTTAGGGAAGATTCCCATTTATAATCTTTTCCACAATAACATTGAAACGGCCTTGATGGGTTTATTATTCGATCTAAAATAAAAAAAAATAGTTTATTATTTTTATAACATAAAATATTTTGGTTGTTTCATGACACAGGGGTACCAATCGAATTTTGAGAACTATAAGAGGATTACGATTAAATGATTTTAGATCGTTAAATTGATTACTAAAGTGACTAATTTTATGAAATCGAACTCTTATAGTTTACGATATCTCAATGGTGACCATCAAATGAAAAAAATGGGTGCAATTAAGAGGGGTGTATTAAAGTCTGTATTAACTAATATACTGTTTTAATTAGTGGAAAGTATTATAGTAACAGTCTGATACAACCCACTAAATAGCAGACCATTAAAAACTACAAAAATAAATAAATAATAATAATAACAAATACAAAATAACTAGAAGTTAAACATAAGCATATGATTTATTATTTTTACATTTAAATAGAATTCCTTACAACGTGTCTAGTAATAACATGTCTTTTAAGACTTCCTTTTTGTTTACACGAATAATTACAATAAAGACATTGAAATGAAGCCGCTTTTCCACATTCGTACTTTTGGTGCCTTATTAAAGACCGGTGTCTTTGATACTCTTTTTCACAATTGTTACATGGAAATACGTCAGATCTGTATACATTCCGGTGTATCCCTACAAAAAAGGTAAAGTTAGAATTTAAAGAAAAGACAAATTTGAAAATTAAAATATTGGACAGGTACAATAAAACTTATGAAAAATTGTAAATGTTTATTTTATTTGAAATATTTGTTTTTATACAACTTTTAAAAATGTTCACAACATTGCATTAAGTAAGTACTTATTTCAAGCATGCTATGTTATTAATATTTTTTGATAGTTGTATAAAAAATTAATTATTTTATATTTTTTCAATATTGTAATTCAGTTTTATAAAAATATTGTATGCACCTCGTTCGCGAAATGTATTTAATGGCCTCGAATAAATGTGCGCAAACATGCATTTATTGCACTGGGTCATAAATAACTATTTCATATGTTGTGTCATAATATGTCTTTTCAAACTTCCTTTCTGTTTACAAGAATAAGTACAATAAGAACATTTAAATGAAGGAACTTTCCCACATTCATATTTATTATGATGTTTTAATGATGATTCCCATTTATAATACTTTCCACAACGACATTGAAACGGCCTTGACGGGTTTAATATTCCCCCTAAAATTAAAAAGAATCAAATATTACTTTATAACATTAAATAGTTAAATATACTGGGTGTATTCTGGCGGCTACCATTCAGATTTCAAGAACTGGATGAGGACTTCGATTAAGTGACAACTTTGATGAAATCGGGTTCTTACAGTTTACGATATCTTAATGGTGACCATCGTAAAAGAAACACTTTGTATTAAAAAATAGAAAAACAACTAAATAATAGTAATTACTAATACACATGCATATTATTTATTATTTTACATTCATAAAGATTTTTTCTACAATCGTGTGAAAAGTGAGCCATTGTGTACTCATTTTCAGTTCAAAAAGAGATTGTTTATCATACAGCGTACAATAAAACTTTTTTTGTACGTTGCTCCTAACAACGTAATAAAATAGTTGCTACAAAACAAATTTAACTACGTAACTTACAAAATAAATGTTTTTGATGTTTGAAATATAATTGTAATTAGTATAATTAATTAACATGCGATCGTAGAAAAAATTAAGTACACCCATACCTCGCTTTACGGCCTAGATACGTTCCACGAAACTTGGCCGCAAAGCGAAAAGTCGTATAAGGAATCAATCAATTCTAACACAAATTCATACAAATTCTATGGGAAAAACTTATTTTTGCCGTTATAGCGAAACATTTTAGGCCGTAAATAGAAAACGTGCCCTTAATTGAAAAGGGCCGTTATAGCGAAATTCCGTATAAAGAGCGGCCGTATAGCGAGGTATAGGTGAATACGACTCGCGTAAAAAATGTCTTTGTTGTACTGATGGATTCCTATCCGTGCAAATATAATTTTTTTTTTGCAATTTTGAGGAAAATAAGTCAGCTCTGTATAAAATCTGCCCCAGCGCTAAAAAGATAAAATTATAAAAATAATAAGAAAAGAGAGAGAATTCAAATAATGGATATAGGTAGAGTAAAACATTTGAAAAATTATAAATGTTTATTTTTATAGAATTGTTGTTAAATATTCGGTTTCAAATGCTGTGTCATAATATAAAAGACAAATTTAAAAATTAAAATATTGGACAGGTACAATAAAACTTATGAAAAATTGTAAATGTGTATTTTATTTGAAATATTTGTTTTTATACAACTTTTAAAAATGTTCACAACATTGGATTAAGTAAGTACTTATTTCACGCATGCTATGTTATTAATATTTTTTTTATAGTTGTATAAAAAATTAATTATTTTATATTTTTTAAATATTGTAATTCAGTTTTATAACAATATTGTATGCCCCTCGTTCGCGAAATGTGTTTAGTGTGCTTCGAGTAAATGTGCGCAAACATGCATTTATTGCACTGGGCCATAAATAACTATTGCATATGATGTGTCATAATATGCCTTTTCAAACTTCCTTTCTGTTTACAAGAATAAGTACAATAAGAACATTTAAATGAAGGAACTTTTCCACATTCATATTTATTATGATGTTTTAATGATGATTCCCATTTATAATACTTTCCACAACGACATTGAAACGGCCTTGACGGGTTTAATATTCCCCCTAAAATTAAAAAGAATCAAATATTACTTTATAACATTAAATAGTTAAATATACTGGGTGTATTCTGGCGGCTACCATTCAGATTTCAAGAACTGGATGAGGACTTCGATTAAGTGACAACTATGATGAAATCGGGTTCTTACAGTTTACGATATCTTAATGGTGAGCATCGTAAAAGAAACACCTTGTATTAAGAACTACAAAAACAACTAAATAATAGTAATTTCTAATACACATGCATATTATTTATTATTTTTCGTAACACATGCACAAGAAACACGTTCTTATTCCCTAATTTTAGAGAGAGAAACACTGCTTTTCTCCCCTAGGTAGCATGTTTCTCTCCCTAGAGACTACGATTATTAGCTGTTTGCGGCGTTTCCTAGGTAACTAGTTACGCAACCCATATTTGACATTTGTCCCGATAAGACAGTATTTTTTGTGCACTTGTTACGAAAAGTATAATATGCATCACGGGAGGGTACGATTATCCCATGAGCTCGGTTTGCCAACTTCACAAGCGGGAATAATCGCTTGTTTCCCTCCCTTGATGCATAACATACTATTACATTTAAAATATTTTTTTTACGATCGTGTGAAAAGTGAGCCATTGTGTACTCATTTTCAGTTCAAAAAGAGATTGTTTATCATACAGCATACAATAAAACTTTTTTTGAACGTCGCTCCTAGCAACGTAATAAAATAGTTGCTACGAAACAAATTTAACTTTTAAAATAAATGTTTTTGATGTTTGAAATATAATTGTAATTATGTTAGTATAATGAATTAAAATGCGATCGTAGAAAAAATGGAGCATACGATTCGCGTAAAAAGTATCTTTGTTGTACTGATGGCTTCCTATCCGTGCAAATATAACATGTTTTTTTGCAATTTTGACACGAAAATAAGCCAGGTGTGTATAAAATCTGCCGCAGCACTAAAATGATAAAATTATAAAAATAATAAGAAAAGAGAAAAAATTCAAATAATGGATATAGGTTGAGTAAAACATTTAGAACATTGTAAATGTTTATTTTTATAGAATTGTTAAATATTCGGTTTCAAATGCTGTGTCATAACATGTCTTTTCAAACTCCCTTTATGTTTACAAGTAAAATTACAATAATAACATTGAAATGAAGCAAGTTTTCCACATTCATATTTTCGATGTTTTGTCAAAGAAGGAAACCATTTATAAACATTTCCACATGTAAGACAGGGAAATCTACCGGGTCTCTTTATATCCTGTCGTGTACCTAAAATAAAAAATTTAATTAATGTAAATAATACACATAAATAGAAAAATAAATTAATATCATCACGCTTTTAGATGATACTTTAGGTGTTCCTGCAGTATAATTATACCCCAACAAAGCATCATTTTAAAATATACTTAATTATACCACAAATTCATGAAACATTCACTGAAAAATTCTGCATTTAATCTCCGCCAAACATTCCTCGTTTATTCCTTGTAAATTATTCATTCACATGTTAAACTCTCAATCAGCCACATCTATTTATTCCTAGCTCATTCAAGAAATCTCTCATTCTACATTCACGAAAACATAGTATAATTAATTGATAAGGAACGAGATAGTCGGTATTCGGACAATAAAATAATCAAAAACTAATGATATTTTTCGTTAACGTTTCAGTTAATTTATAACCATTTTCAAGAACTATAAACAAGATACATTTTTTTTTATATTATAAATAAATAAATATATCATCACGCCTTTTACCCATTACTGGGTGTGGCACTCTGCCTAAGCAGATCTCGGTAAGTGATATATTTTGTCGCGTGAAATGCGGTTACCAGCCGTCAAATCACGGCCCTCAAAGATATTAGTGGAGAGGGAGCCACAGGGGTAGATTTAATTTGGTGAAAATTGTTTGTCGGCTGTGTGGATTGAACCAGGGTTCTCAAGATCCACAGGCCGACTCGATACCACTGAGCCACCTACCCCATATACAGGGTGTTATATTTTAATAGATCCAGCAAATATCTCGCTTATTTATCAACTTAGCAATTTCTTTCATTATAACGTGATTTATACAGCAACATGTAAGCTAGTTGATGACGGATGTATTTTCATGATATCATTTCCGGTTTATTAGTAATTAATACCAACTTTAAAATTTCGAATAGAACATACTATTTTTTTACAAATTTGAAAAGTGCATCAAATTTGCTTTACAATCATATAAAATAATTCATATGTTACATTATTAAAAAGTAAAATGGCGGGCACTTTATTATACACCAAATCGGAAAGAGAATAGTGAGCCATGACTGTGGCTTGAAATAAAACAATTGTAACTATTATTATTAAAGACACTTAATAATAACAAAATGATTTTATAAGTAATATTCAAAATGGCTCCCAGTCTCTTCAATATATTTTGCACAACGTTTTGAAACAGAATAAGAAGCCATTTATATTTGGTTAGCAGATAAAGATTCAATTGCTGCTTCATTTATATTCTTCAGTCCGTTTAATGTGTTTACTGGTTCATTACAAACAAAATCTTTCACGTAGCTCCATACAAAAATCAAGTGTTCATATCGGGAGAAAATGCATTGAAGAGGCTGGAAGCCATTTTGAATATTTGTTATAAAATCATTTTGTTGTTATTAAGTGTCCCTTATTCTCTGTATTATTATGACAAAAAAAATATTATTTCGTTTAATAATAATAAATACAATTGTTTAAGTTAATTCTTTTATTTCAAGCCACAGTCATAGCTCACTATTCTCTTTCCGATTTGGTGTATAATAAAGTGCACGCCATTTTACTTTTTAATAATGTAACATATAGATTATTTTACATGATTGTAAAGCAAATTTGATGCACTTTTCGAATTTGTAAAAAAATATAGTATGTTCCATTTGAAATTTCAAAGTTGGTATTAATTACTAATAATCCGGAAATGATATCATGAATGTACGTCCGTCATCAACTAGCTTGCATGTTGCTGTATAAATCATGTTATATGAAGGAAATTGCTAAGTTGATAATTAAGCGAGATATTTGCTGGGTCTATTAAAATATAACACCCTGTATATTATCAACGGTAATATAACGTTTCAAAAATGAAACAATAATTAATAGTACATGTAGTAGTAATGGATTGATATTTTGTTAAGGTATGTACTATTAATTATGGTTTAAATTTTGTAACTTTATATTACCGTTGATAAATGTTAAATGTTAAACTAAGTTTAAATAAATTAAAGGAAAGTGAAGTTACGTGCCATGCCTCAATGGAATAATTGAAATTGATATAAAATAAATAAATAAATAAATATATCATCACGCCTTTTATCCATTACTTGGTGTGGCACTCTGCCGAAACAGATCTCGGTAAGTGATATATTTCTTCGCGTGAAATGCGGTTATCCGCCGTCAAATCACGGTCCCCAAAGATGTTAGTGGAGGAAGAGCCACAGGGGTAGATTTAATTTGGTGAAAATTGTATGTCGGCTGTGGGGATTGAACCAGGGTTCTCAAGATCCACAGGCCGACTCGATATCACTGTGCCACCTACGCCATATATACAGGGTGTTAAAAAAGTTCCGGGACGGTGAAAAACACGTGTTTCATATTTTGCAAAAACCTATCTAAGCACACCAAACAGAAACCCCAACTTCCACCCCCAGGGGGTGGGGCGGGGGATAACTTTGAAACCTTAAATGGGAACCCCCATTTTTTATTGCAGATTCGCATTCTGCGAGAAAAAATAAGTTAATTTTATCTGAATCTTTTTTCCAATTCGGAATAGATGGTGCTTTTTTAACACCCTGTATATATATATATATTGTTATGTATTTACGTTTATAATTTATTTTATGGTGGTGTAATTGGCTAAAAACTATGAAATAAAATGTGTGTACCTATATTAAATTTATTTATTGATTTAGTTTTACAAAATGTTTATGAGAAACATGTTTTTTCAGACACTTATTATTTTTAAAGGCACGTTTACAGTAGATACATTTGAATGTAAGTATTTTTTCACAACTATATTTCGTATGTCTCAACAAAGCACGATGGTGTTTATATGCCTTTTTACATTTGTTACATGCAAATAACCAAGGTCGTTTTGTAGTTTGTTGCCGCCCTAAAAGAAAACAATAAAATTAGAAAAAAAAAATAATGGCGAATTTGAAATGTAAAATAAGGACACTGATTTTTAGAACAAACACAAAAATTATGATTGATTTACGTACATAAATCTATTCATGCATTTACAGTGAATTTGTATTATATACTGACAATCCCAAAAATAAAGAAATGAAATGAATAAATAGTTTAACAGAAGTAGAAATAGTTATTTGTGTATTAAGAGCGTAAAGTGATTCTTTGTTACTCGAATACGGTATTGCAGCTCTCGCATTCGGCTCAAGCTGCAATAGAGTAAGAGGAACAAAGACACTTCACGCTCGTGATACACACATAATTTTTTCTCCGATTGCATCTTAAAATGATTAAAAAACGTACACGTACTGAAAATAAATTCGTTCTGTCAACTGTCAATTGACAAGTTTCTATTTTGTTTGTATCCCTGGTGACTATTGAAATAAGCGCGCAAGTAATATCTCTTTCGCGCGTTGCCATTGGAAACGCGCGACAAAGATATGACTGTTTCGCATCCCAGTGCACAAAATGAGAATTTCGCGCACGCTGCCAAATTATTTTTTCTCAGGTTCCATTAGTTACAAATTCATATTATTGTTGATTGTTTTCCTTCAATTTACTTAAATAAATTAATAATTATTGTATTATTCCTTTTGGACAGAAAAAATATTGTTTGTATTTCGTGGGCAAAATTCTTGTTGTTTAGCGCCATCGAATTATTATTTTTTGTTTCGACCTGCGGTCTCGACTAAAAGTAACATTCTCACGTGCAACAAAAAAACACTCATTTTACTCACTTAATACAAATATAACTATTAACTGAGAGACGTTTATAAAACTTGTTACATAATACAGTATTATGGAATAGCAGAATTATATTAAATTTAATAAATAATATTTAGATTAGTTCTACTTGTCAACATGTCAGACATTCGGGTTGATTCGCCTGCGATCGGGGGACGAAAAATGCTCTTATTGGTCGAAAAAGTCGAAGCTAAAGTAGTACTTTTCATTACGATTTTGCGGAGCTAAAGTAGCTCATTATTATGCAGTTTCATAAAAAATATATTATCTAATGTTTATAAATAAAAAAAGTTAAAATACCTAACTAAAAATACAATAAAACACAAGTAAATATTGAAAGGTATTTATTAGTTCTTTTTCGGTAAAATATGAATTGTAACAATGTGTCTTCTTAAACTGCCTTTATGCTTACATGTAAAATTACAGTAGTTACATTGAAATGAAGGTAGTTTACCACATTCGTATTTTTGATGATTGAACAAAGAAGGATACCATTTATATACTTTTGTACATTTGTAACACTGAAAGATCCCTGGTTTGTTTCTCGATCCTAAAATAAAAATAAATATGTGAGTATTTTACATTCATCAAATTATACAATAATATATACGCGTGCATTTGAAAGAGAAATTGCGTGGCGACCTAAGAATAAATGTAGATTTTATAAAATATTTAAAAGCACTTGTAAAATTTTACAAAATTTCAGCCTCTGAATCTTTGAGATGATGACCTGATATGTCGACTCAGAGGCTGAAATTTTTTGAAATGTGTTTTTAAATATTTTATTTAACCTAGTTTCACCGAGTATTCATATTATGGCCAATACATATTTTGTCTTTTTGTTTTAATTGTTACTCAAATGAAGATTTGTTATTGCTGTGAATGAAAGATTTCGAACTTGTATAGAAGGAATTATAAATGTGAATTATGCATAAGTGATATGTCAGGATACGAGATTAAATACAGGATAATCAAATGAATTAATATTCAATTAATGTTTCAATTTAAGGTTATGTTTGTATGTAATAATATACCTACTACTTAACAATAATTTTGTATTTTTCCCGCTTCTAAAAAGTTCCAAAATAATATTAGAGCAAAAAAACTTCAAATAAATATAAATTATTTAGTTTTTCGTCTCGTTATTATTTGACATTAGGAAATATACACATAATGTTGATGATGTCATTGTCAAGTAATTCAGAAAATAGTATAGTTTAATAATATAAATATATAATTTTTGAATGAAATATATAAGAAATTATTTGTATAGAGACAAAATACAATTTATTACTTTTACAATAATGGACGTTGTGTAATAAGTATTGGACCGAATTCAGCACTCATTCTTAATCTAAAAATATTCTGTGTTAATAAAGGAAACATTTAGTTTTTCTTATTAATTTATGTGTTTTAGTTAGAGAAGAGTGTTGAAATTGTCAAAAAATGGCATCGAGTAAATGTGCACAAACATGCATTTATTGCACTGGGCCATAAATAACTATCTCATATGCTGTGTCATAATATGTCTTTTCAAACTTCCTTTTTGTTTACAAGAAAAATTACAATAATCACATTTAAATGAAGCAGATTTTCCACATTCGTATTTTTGGTGTTGTAATACTGACTTATACCATTTATATACTTTTCCACATGTAGGACAGGTATACGATTCTTTTTCATATTGTTGGAACCCTAAAATAAAACAAAAATAATGTTTTAGTTATATAATATTACTACCAAAGATTAAAAAAATAAACTAGCAAATAGGAAGATAATTATATCCTCAATTTCTTTTTCCTATTTGATATAGAAACTATAAATACTTTAAGGATAAAGGAGTCAAATATCTATAAGAAATATTATATTTATCATTTCACATTTATGCATTTTTAACGTTTATATATATATATATATATACAAGTGTCCCAAATAACATTACGTTCTTGAATATTTCGAAAAGAATGCATCTTAACAACAAGTGTGCCGAATCAAAACCTTTATAGTTTTGGGGGAGACATCGGATTCTGACAAGATGGCCCCCCATAACCCTAGGGGGGGCTGGAAAGGGGGTCGACTTAAAAATCTTAAATGGGAACCCCTATTTGTTATCCATAGTCAGTGTTGAGTAGTAATATTTCTACAATTTTATGTATTTATTGAAACAACAGACGTCATTTTTTATCAAGTTAATGACACAATATTAATTAGTTAATTTTTTCTAGCAAAGCCGTATTTTTACGATTACAGCGCCACCTATTGGGTGTACAAAAAAAGTTTCCAAATAAAACCAACATACTTTTTAAGCTCTTTCCGAATCTGCAATAACAAATAGGGGTTCCCATTTAAGATTTGTAAGTCAACCCCTTTTCCAGCCCCCCTCTATGGTGTGGGGGGCCATCTTGTCAGAATCCGATGTCACCCTCAAACTATGAAGGTTTTGATTCGACACACTTGTTGTTAAGATGCATTCTTTTCGAGATATTCAAGAACGTAATGTTATTCGGGACACACATATATATATATATATATATATATATATATATATATATATATATATATATATATAAATAAGATCTTGTAATAATGTACTAATTGCAACGCAAAATGAATTTTTGCCGAAATTCGCAAAAATAATTGCACATTACTTGAAGTCAACATTTTTCATGCCACTGAAATGATAAGTTACAGTAACGAATAAAACTGGAACATAACTTATATTAAATAAAATAAAATTTTATTAGGTACTGCCTTATAAATCCATCCAACAATTTTTATTTAAGAATTTTCGGCTTATCCAATTTTCCTATTTGAAAACGTAATTAGAACCAAGCTTTTACTACCAACCAATATTTTGCTTGATATATATAAAAAATATGAAGTTTTTGCACTATTCACAAATAATCTCATTTGATATAGATTCTAAATCACTAATTTATGGTTAAAAAAATCAGGAACTTACAGGAAATATGATATTTATTATTTAGCATTTATGCATTTTCAATGTTTACATATAAACCTACAATTACAACATTTAAATACAATTACAATTATAAAAAATTATTTTAATTACGATGCTATAGCACATTTCACATCGGATAACAATTGTCATTGGGCAACGTATAATATTCTTAAATTGTCTTCAACATTCAATGTCATATTTAAATCATTTTAGCGAAAAAAGCTTCAAACAAAAGTTGTACGAAACTTTTATTTAAAGCAATTTTCTTACAAATAATAACGTTATAAAGCCAAATATTGACAATGCTATATCTTAAACAAATTATTAACCGATATGAAATAAACTTTAAGACCGTTATCTGAGAATATTCATCGTCCTATTTGCTTGAAACAATATTATGTTCTTGAACAATATGGAGCATAATTTTGTCTTTATCGTAAGAGGAATAATTACAGTGGTGGCATTTAAGAGGACCTCCTTTTACCACTAGTCCATGATATGCTATTCTATGTAGATAATAGTCTGTAAGATGTGTTATTATTCTGCCGCACTCAAGGCATTCATACGTAGTTTCCTGACGTTTCTTTTTCTTCATCGGTTCTAAAATAAAAATAAAAATAAAAAACTAATTAATATTATTATACAACAAAACAATATTTAAATATGAAGATTGTCCCGCGTGATGGTCGCGCGGATTGAGGACCTGACTCGCAACTATAAGGTCGTGGGTTCGGGTCCCGCCCGTGGCGACCATACAAAGGACATATCGGCATATGACCTTAGTAGTTGGTCCGATATATAAATTAAAAAAAAATTATGAAGATAACAAATAATACATCATAGAGTGATATAATAAAAACATCATTACGGATTTATAATATGTAATTTATTCTTTTGTTTTACAATAGTTTATGTATTTTAACAATATGTCGTCTGAGATTCCCTCTTTGTTTACAAGAATAATTGCAATAGGAACATTGAAATGCTGGTAATTTGCCACATTCGTATTTTTGGTGCAACAGAAGTGATTGATACCATCTATATATTTTGGCACATTTACAACATGGATATGTTCCAGGTACTTTAAAACTCACTGCCGAACCTAAAATCAAAATAAGTCAAGTTTTTATACTGATTTCAATAAATCCTTAAAATAAATACTACGTAAATAAATTCAAATATTAAGTTACAAAAATATATACTACATAAACAATATTAAATAAGTTTCAAAGTAAATATAAATCACGAAAAAGAATAAACAAATGTTGTATAAAGAATTATTAAAATGATACTCCGTGTTTTTCAACCAAAAGGGCATGCCTCCTAGGGTAACGGGAAGGGATATCTACATCATGAAAATAATGAAATCAATAACAAAAGTAAAAATAATGTTTAAAAATAATTACAAACAAGTTTCTATATGTATTATTTTTTATTTTCCTAACAAAAGTACACGTCTATGTACCGAAACATTGAATTAAATAAAAATGTACAGAACTTGCACAAAAAAATATTTTTTTCGAAAACTGTCATATAAAGTTAAAATTGACATGACAACTATCAACACGCGAAATGAGTGTTTTTTGTCTACAGAACGCAAAAGACTTTTACATGCAGGATGCAAAATTTTTTTGCATCCTGCAATTTTTTGATAGAAGAAAGGCTTACAATTTAATAAAATTTGTCACTTTATTTTTTTGCTTAGAAACAATACTTCTATTCTTTAACAAAATTTATATTTAATGTTCCAATTGAGCAATTATTCATATTTATCCCGCTTGAGGAAGCTAACTGGTGTACTGGAATAGTTTCTTGAGAAATAAGAAATCGCAGAAAAAAATTAGAACGTTTGTTTGGTTTCTATTGCCAACCAGCTGTCAATTGAATAATTTTGGATTAGATATCTTCTACTGAAAACTCATAAATATAGTTTGCGTGCTTTCATTCATTTTCATCGACAATGATAAGCTTTTGACTGATAATCAAGCCCAAAACTCAAATAACATTTATAACTAAATGTATTATTCTACAAATAACACATTTTTCTACGATTGCTATGAAAAGTTGACAATTACGCTCTCATTTGTCATCGTAAAGTTGACGTTTTCTGTGGAACAATCGAAAAATATCTTTTTTGCGCGTCTCCAATGGCAACGCGCGAAAAAGACGTTAAATACGCGCGTTTCCAATGGCAACGCGCGAAAAAGATTATAAATGCGCGTTACTAGGGATACAAACAAAACAGAAACTTGTCATATTTACAGTTGACAGAACGAATTTATTTTCAGTACGTATACGTTTTTAAATAATTTTAAGATGCAATCGTAGAAAAAATTATGTGTGTATCACGAGCGTAAAGTGTCTTTGTTCCTCTTACACTATTGCAGCTCTCGCCTTCGGCTCGCGCTGCAATTACCGTGTTCGAGTAACAAAGAATCACTTTACGCTCTTAATACACAAATAACTATATATTTGTTTTCGCTCCTTTCTACAATAATGTGAGAAGGCAAATAATTTTTATATTTATTGAAGGGGGCACTGAAATAAAAATATTGAGAAACGCTGTTTCAAATAATCTAATTTCTAATCCCACAACTCATTCTAATCGAATAAAAAAAATCATTTTTTTAAATGAAATAAGTATTAAAATCTGTATTATCAAAACAACATTCTCATTTTTTCCGGTGTCAAGTGTTTCTAAATTAATTTGGAAAAATATGCTTCAAATGAAAATAATTACTTGTGAAAATGACATTTCCCTCACTCAATTTAGTTGTTATTTTTCGTACTAATACACAAACAAAATTGTGAGATATCTATTATTCTAAATAAATAAATAACTAAAATAAAATTGAAACATTATTTATAATTTTTATTTTGTAACAATATGTCGTGAAACAATATATCTTCTAGGACTCCATTTTTGTTTGCAAGAAAAATCACAATCGTTGCATTGAATTAAAGAAACTTTTCCAGATTCATATTTTTGGTGCTTTGATAAAGATCGATGCCATCTATATTTTCTTCCACATTTATAACAAGTAAATATTCCAAGTTTTCTATAATTCTACGAGACTCCTAAAAAAAAAGTTGTACAGAATTGTAACATTAAAATATAGAGCAACAAAAAAATCATAATATGGTTAGGTAATAATAAAATTCAAGTAGATGTACTCGCAACACATATTTTATTAATTATTATTACAATTGATCAATTTTATATTTTGTAATAATGTATGTCAGTATGATGTATGTCTTATTTCTCTAATGGCATACAAACTCAAATACTTACATTCATGAGTTTATACTGTCGTTTATATTAAATAATAATAAGTATTTTCAATTCAACTTCAACTTTATTTAAACTATTTTTCTTTACAATAATTTAGAAATATTTGACGACGTAAAATATACCGGATGTCTACATTTATGTTAAGTAAGAAATATGACTACAATGGTAAAATTTTCATTTGGCAATAGATTTATACCTATTCATTTTTGAATCAAAATAGAAATACAAAACTTGTTCAGCATTAAAAACTGCATCAATTGAGCCTAATTTATATTTATATATGTATAAATACGGTTTTAATGATCTAGACGTAAATTTAAATTGTAGTGTTAAAGATGTTTACAGAGTGGCATATAAAAATAAAAAAATTTTATTTTCTAATCTGTCAAATTATTTCTTTTATTTTTTATAACACTTTATAAACAGTTTAAAGGCGGCAAATTTAATTTACGTGTATCTCGTGTCAGGAACGTGTTAGGTATATTAATAAATTTGGATTCATTTGGATGCAGTTTTTAATTGTGTACAATTTTGTTCAAAAATTAATTGGGAAGAAACTATGGCTAAATGAAAATTTTACCATTGTAGTACAACAACAACAAAATATGTATTCGGTTTGATGCTAAATGTTCAAATTATAAAGATTTAATAGTAAATAGCACATATGTTAGATAAATGAAATAAATATAATTTAATACTGTTATGCGATATTTTTTTACTAAAAAGGACAAATTGAGACTTAGACACCTGGTTATAGAAACAGTAACAAAAAATTAAATTAAAATTTTTGTAATCAATACAAAGTAAAATACAATTAACTAGTTACTAGTTAATTAGTTGAGTGCTGTTAAAGTGAGCCAGGAACAGAAAAAACTCATAAATCTGCCAGCTATAATTTAAGTAAGTTCAATAACTTCGAGACTAATTATACTTTTAGTTTGTTATTTAAAATCAGTTAGTCTCCAAACAAATATAACATGTTTTTTCTTCTCATTCATGAATGCGCGTAAGCCGAATTCAATGTCAGATCATAATAAAAAGACCATCTTATCATCAAAGTTATAATAAGAATAAGACGATCTAAAAACCCGGGTATCGTTACAAATACCATTTAACGAGTAGGTGTGCCATTAGAACTAGACGAGTATAATTAGTCGAATTTGTGTTTGGTAATAATATGCCTTCTTAGACTCCACTTCTGCTTGCAAACAAAGTTACAGAAGGTACATTGGAACGAGGCAAGTTTTCCGCATTCATATCTTTGATGTTTGGTCAGAGAAGGATACCATCTATAGACTTTTCCGCAGATCCAGCAAGGAAAAGAACCAGGAGCTTTTATACTTTGCTTCACGCCTGAAATAAAAAGTAGAATTTTAAGTAACATTCGAATATATTCACAATGAATTTGGTCCAGAAGTAAAAGACACTACAACTAATTGTCCTGTTACTTCTGGGACACCTGTATAACTCCACAGTAAATAGTTTAAGATTACAACATAGACACAACTACTACTGTACCGAATACATTTTTTACGCATACTCTAGCAAAATTTTTCTACTTGTACATCCATGCTGTAATCTATACTAACTAAAAGTTTGTCAATTCTTTGAAAATCCTGTTGAGTAAATTCATATCTGCATGATTCTGCTCAAAGATCATGGATAACAAAAATCCATTGCATATTTATACAAAGTGCACAAAAAAACTGTGCCATAGGTGAATAACATAGGAAATATTTTTTTCGTAACCATTGCTTCTCTGATTACTTGACAGGCTAAATATTCGAATGAATGTTTAGAGTATTAAATTTTGCTTTTAAATCAGTATAGATATTACGCTTTACTTATATAGTTACTGTTAAAACTAAGTTTAAAATATATATGTCCAATGTTCTAGTTTCATGACTAAATAGATAATGTCAATGGACTGATAAACTATTTTATTTTTTATACGATTGCTATGAAAAGTTGATGATTGTCATCGTGGAGTTGACGTTTTCTGTGGAACAATCGAAAAATAACTTTGTTGCACCCAATGACAATTTTTTTTCATTTCCAAATGGTAACGCACGAAAATTTTAAGATGCAATATGTGTGTATCACGAGCGTAAAGTGTCTTTGTTCCTCTATTGCTATTGCAACTCTTAATACACAAATAACTATTTATATTTTTTTATAAAACCTCATAAAAAATATATCGGTCAATGAAAGTCAGGATTTAAAAGTGTCAATATTACGAGAGATATATTTTTTTAAAGTTAAAAATTGATTTGTGATGGCATCTGTACTAATCAGTGGCACTCAAATAGTTGATTTTGATAATCCTTATATTTAATTCTTGTTATATTTGTTAAAAATTGAATAAATATTACAGAGTTGTAAAGTTAAAATTTGTTTGTACATTTTAAAACATTTTGACAATTTAATGGCGCTAGTGTCATAAGCACAATGTTTTGGTACCGCTTGAGGCGACATAAAGACGTTCAGCTAATGACAAGTTTCATTTCAAAATATGTACAGACAAAGTTAGAATATTTAAAAACCTAAATAACGTGATACTAAATGAATTTTTACTAATTTTTCTTTTAATAATAATAATTTTTAAGTAAACAGTTTATATAAATTTGTCATATATTGATTCTGATTGAGCAGCTGTTATCAATATATAATCAATTTATATAAAAACAGTAAACTGCTTAATTCAAAAGTACTATCAGTAAAAGAAAAATTTAGAATATTCAGTAATAATAAAATAAGAATAATGAAATGTGTTACCTAATTGATTTAGATACAGAATTTAATTCTCTACAACTTCAACAATACGACAATAAACAGGAAAGCCATGGTATTGGAAAAAATATTTCTTTTTTTGTTAGTCATACTATGATACAGTTCTCTGCAACATCTTGTATATGATATTTCTTTTTCTACTGTTAATCGTTTCTAAATTAAATTCAGAAATAACAGTAACTATACAATACAGTTTACTGTTGAAGTTAGTATATTTCTTATGTCTTTGATCTAACTTCGAACAGAGTTATAAAAATCAACCAGAAAACTTTAAATAATAAAAACTCAAATATTACTTTTGCACATGTTTATGTCTTATATAAATATGTCTAGATAGATTCCATTTTATTTTACAAGAATATTCACAAAAGTTACACTGAAAAGTAGCATTTTTTCCACATTCGTATTTCTGATGTTTTGCTAACGAAGTGTACCATCTATAAACTTTCCCACAACTACAAGGAAATGAACCAGCTTGTCGACCTCCTGAAATTAAAAATTTAAATTATTTAACAGAACAGATTGAGGATGAATCATTGTGTAGTCATTCGAAGAGTGTTGTGTGAGCGGATGATTGTAGATGAAGGAGTTGACGAGGAATTATGAATGTAGATGAAGTGATAATGATGAATATTTTTTGTGAAGTTGGAGGGGCGATAGTATAAAGGCAGTTCAAACTTTGAAAGTCGTTTAATTACTTTTCGTAACATATGCACAAGTAACACGTTCTTATTCCCTAATTTTAGAAAAAGAAACACTGATTTTCTCCCCTAGGGCGAGAAACATTATGTTTCTCTCCCTAGATAGGCTGTTTCTTTCCCTAGGTAGGATGTTTCTCTCCCTAGAGAGATGTTTCTCTCCCTAGAGCCTACGATTATTATCTGTTTGCGGCATTTCCTTGGTATCTAGTTACGCAACCCATATTTGACATTTGTCCCGATAAGACAGTAATTTTTGTGCACTTGTTACGAAAAGTATAATATGCTTCACGGAAGGGCGTGATTATCCCTTGTGTGAAGTTGGCAGCCCTCGCTTACGTCTCGGTTTGTCAAGTTCACACGCGGAAATAATCGCTTATTTCCCTCCCTTGATGCATAACATACTATTATATCCATAGTTAGATAGTTGGTTACAAAACTATTGAAACTATGTTTAAATTTAAACCTTTTTGATACTGTTGACCCTAGGTGTTGGTTTAATCTGTTTAAACATTTGTGTGATCATTTTGAAAATATCTTGATATATTTGATATATTTTCGAGCCAAACTTTTATAAATTATTTTGAAAAAGTAATTTTCTCTAAAATAATTTAGAAATGTTTGACTGAAAATATCATATGTACTACATATCTGAATCCAGTGGCGTATGTAGAAGTTCTGCAGACGCTACATCCCTTAAATTAAAAAAGTTTTTGTTTTATCTAATTTAATATGAAGTCAATATAACAGTTTTTTTTACGAGCAAGACAAAAATTAAAGTTTTCTACTTTTTTTTTAATATATGGAAAGTAGATATTTGCCGCTTAGCATGTGAAAGTAAATACTTTCTATTCTAGAGCAAAAAGTGAGTTTTTCTGATAGGGTATGACAACCTATCGATATATGAAAACGGATAGTTTTTAAGCTAATTTCAATACAAAAAAAAATGTGTCAAAAATGAGGTTTTTTACGACCATTAAATAATTTCTTGATAATAGTTTCGTCAAACAACATAAAAAATTAATTTCCAGTTGAATATTCGTAGAAAAAGTATAGTATTGAAGTTGCGTGTAATAGCTATTACTCATTCAGTTAAATTACAACACGTGTCTATGTCACGTATAGCAAACTTCATCCTCATGAGTAATAGCTATCCATTATACGCTTCAATTAAATTATTTTTCAAAGGATTTTAAATGGTCATATAAATATATCTCAAACAGAAAGAAACCTTGGCACTCTTGCATAGTTCTGCTTTTATTTAGCTGCACCTCAACTATCCAATGTAGATGTGTGAGCGGTAATAGGCTATTTTCTGCTCTAAGCACTATTATACTTAAATCAGAGAAAAAGATTTGAAATTTGTTAGTGTATCCTAATATCTAAAATTCCTTCTTTTTAAAAAAAAAATCTAATATACGCCTCAGTTTCTTATAGTTCAGTTATGCCAATGCTTGAAATAATATTAAAAATTGGAATATAAATATATCAATGCAAAAATAAGTTTATTAAAAAAAAAAATACAATTCTTGAAGGTAACGTAGTATGCCAATATCAAAACAGTTCCAAAGAGTCAAGCCATATTTTCAAAATGTTTAGTCCCGAATCTTAAATTTCTTTTCAATTTGCATAATCTTTCTTTTTTTAGTAAGCAAATTACACAAATTGCATTGAACTGTAGTAGGTTTATCATTTCTAAATCTTTGGTATTTGTTTAACTGATCGTTCCAACTATATTTTCTCCCGCAATTATGGCAGGAAAATTGTTGTATCTCCACTTTTTCACGTGTTCCTAAAAAGAAACAAAATCTTACGATATAGTTACTGTTTCACAACAAAATGTTACAATTCTCAATCTACTGGAATCTGGAAATGTAATAGGGATAACACAAAAATAATTATACGTCAGTTGGTGATAATTATTTATTTAACAATATACAATGAAAAATATAATTATTTGCAAGACTAAATTCGAAGTTACTTACTCCATTTTTATTTCGGGTTAACAACTATTTACAAAATAAAATGGAGTTATTATTTTTAATATCTAAACACTTGATACTATATCAGGGCCCTCTTATTTATACAGTTGTAACTAACAAGTGTAGAAGTATTATGATATAGGACCCAGTTATTATTGAGAATTGAAAATGGAACTAAAATTTGCGGCTAATCTGCCTTATGTAACAACAGACCATTTATATATAGGTATATATAGTCAAATCCCTTTAACCGTTATTAATATATTTGAATTTGATTGCATTCTAAACTATAAAACTGCTAGTTAGTGCAATATTTTATAATTATGTTGACCTTTGTAATTTAGAAACGTTTGATTAAGAACAATTTTAGTGCCGAAAGGGTCACGATCTTTTCAGAATCGTATACTAGCAGTCATCAAATAATTCTTGAGAACATATTTGTGTTGAAAGTCGTGATGACATTTTCATATTTCTTATATAAAGAACATTGTCAGTTGTAAATTTTTGAAATACCTTTCGAATGAATTTGTATTAAAAATATTAGATATCATTAATGAAATGAATGATTTTCTTAACGCTTCATCCATGTATCTTGTAAAACTGTAGTCAGTCATTTGAAATAACTTACTTCCTCACTACCATCAACAAGAATTGTTGATTTGCGAAAACAATGGCCGGTATATAATTCGGGATTTGGTAGATTCAAATATTTAGCAATTTGTTTTCCCATAGCGCCAAATTTATTAATACCGACTTTTTGTATTGTACATTTTCCTTTTTGATAGTTGATAAAGAAACCAGAATCTTTAACATTTGGTGGGCGGAGACACGCGTATTTTTTAAAAAGTTCATAAAATTGTCCCGTTATTGTGAATTTACGCACAATTTTAGTTTTTGCGTCAGGTATGGAAACTAATACAGCTGAACCTAAATCGTTGAAATCGCTGGTTTTCATTTGATGTAATTCGTATCGTCGACAACCCCCCATAACTCCAATAATGAATGCGACCTGCAAAAAATGTGTACTTATAAATATCTATTTTGTTTTTGTTTTATATAAAGTAGAGATGGGCGAATATCATCCGCGAATAGTCGAATGCCGCGAATATTGACATTATTCGATATTCGAGATTTTCGAATATTAACGTCAGTAATAATAATAATAATTTATTTAATTCATGACCAAACTACATAGGAATAGAAAACGTCAAGTTAAAAATATAATTACATAATATACTTAAAATTACTTAAAATAATTAAGATTTTTCGTTAAAAAATTCTTCGATGGTGTAAAAGCTTTTTGAAATCAAGTATTCTTTAAGTTCCATTTTAAATTTTTTGTTATTATTCAGATCCCTCAGATATTGCGGTAAACAGTTATATATTTTTAAACCGAGATAGTTGGGGTTATTTTTAGATTTATTCAAGTTGATTTTCGGTAGTTTTAAACTTCCTTTACCTCGCGTGTTATATTGATGAAAGTCGCTGTGCGTTTCTAAACTGTTTATATTTTCTTTAATATGCAGAGCTACATTTAATATGTATGTACAGGGCATTGTCAAAAACTTTTCCTTTTAGAATAAGTCTCGACAAGATGTCCTAAAAGGAAGTTTGAAAATATTTCTGATTGCTGTTTTCTGTAATCTAAAAACTCGCTGTGCTGCTTGAGAGCAACCCCAGAAAATTATACCATAGCATAGTACAGGATAAAATTTCGCGAAGTAGAAAGTTTTTACAGTATGTACATCTGCCAAACATCGTAGTCTTTTGATTAAGTAGCACAAAGATGCTAATGTACTACACACTTCAGCCACGTGAGGCTCCCATTTCAAATTCTCGTGACTATTAAGTCCCAGAACCCTGGTATTACTAGACTGTGGCAGTACCTGATTATTTGAGCGAATTAAAATACTTTAAAAACGTTTTGCATTTGAAAAAAGTATAGCGAACATGCGAATATCTCGAATATCGCGCCATATGTTGACTTCAATTTTTGACTATGTTTTTCTTTATCATTTGTACATAAACTTAATGCTATTACAATATTTTGAAGTTATTAATAAGAAAGATATTTTGTTTCAAAACCATGAAGACGTACCATATTTCAAATTTGTTTTTCGTCAACATCAGCCCGTACGTTTCACCTTCAATTTGAAGTTTTCGTCTTTTTCTTTTCTTTTTTATTTGTACTTTTTGTTTTAATTTTAATTTATCTTAACATTTTCATTCAAATAATGAAAAGGACATAATAAAATTATTATTAATAATAAATAAATTAACTTTTAGGAGTATTCGAATATTCGAGTACCTCGAATATTCGAGATCTAATTAATATTCGTATTCGATATTCGAATTCGAGAAATTTGATATTCGCCCATCTCTAATATAAAGCAAACCTTTGTCAGGAGGTAGTCTTTATCTGGTGCTTCATTAAGAAATTTATTAATTTCATGAGTTGTAAAAGTTTTTAACTTTTCTGGTTTATAACCTTGCGATTGTCGTTTAAGGAATGCTCTAAGCGTTGAGTACTTCGCAATATCTACATTGTTATTAATGTTGAGGGTCGTTCTCAACATAGAATATTGTGTCCATAATGTTGTGGCTTTATAATGTTTTGATATTTTTCCGAAATACGCCATGAGGACTTTTTCTGAACATGATGTAATATTCAAACCTTTTTGCCAATCCATGAAGAATCTATATGCAACCTCATATTTTTTTCTTGAAACTTCGGGTAATGAATTTAATGTCGTTAATTTCACAGCTGGGGGTGTCAATTCAAGATCTTCTTCGCTATCACTTTCCGTGTCTATAGTCTCATCACAAAATCTTGAAACTACAAACGATTATAAAAAAACTAATTATTATTTTATTTTTGTTGCTACGATACTAAAGTCCGTTTCGTAAGAGATTACAATGAGGTTGTATACGACGTATTTGATTTCGACTTGTTGACCAAAATGGCAAAGTGAAGTCATGTGATGTTTATAGTAATACAGTAGATGGATCAGTACTTGTTCTACGTTATTTATTTATTTATTTATTTATGTTACTCTGTACAACAGGAATTTAATCCCAATTACAGTACAGGGTCCGCACAAAGTATGGAATGTCACGGTGGTTTCTAAGTAAAAATAGGGAACTAAAGTTGCAAAGTTTTGCCGCAAGCTTTTTGTGCAACAAGTACATGCCAGTTTTTAATACTTCACTTTTTACTTCCTTGTACGAAGTAAAGGAAGTATTGTAATCGCGAAAATTTTCGGTTCTCAGATTTCAGTGGAAATACGCATTTTGGCCCTCCCTAAGTTCATTTTGACTAATTTCGTTGACGTCTGTACGTACGTACGTATTTCGCATAACTCAAAAACGTTAAGCCGTAGAAAATTGAAATTTTATATTTAGGACTGTTATAACATCTAGTTGGGCTCCTCCCTTTTTGGTCATTATACAACTACTGGAAGTGGTACTTTACTTGAAGCCTATAATAGATTTTCATGAAAAACTATATTCAAATATAATTTAAAACTTTCCAAATTTGGTATATAAGACTACTATATCAATGGAAATAAAATAATAGATTTTGATTAAAATATACTAACCGGAAGTGACACATTACATGAAGCTGCCAACAGTTCTTCTTGAAGAAAATGGTATTATTTTAATTTGAGAAATAAATGCTGCAAATAGAAGTTTTAGAAAATTAAATTCTGCGTCTAGCACATTAAGAATTTTTAAATTAGCTTTTTGCATAAACGAGATATCTAAATTTAAATATTATATATTTCTTGATTTAAAAAAGAAAATAAGTTTGCTACGGATTAAAACAAAAAATAAAAAATTTAATGTCAAATATGTGCAATTAAAAAAATATCTATAGTTCAATACGCGTACAAGGAAGTCATGTGGTGTCCACATCAGATTTTTTATTTACACTTTTGGTTTAATTGAATTAGGGAAGCAACAATCATCATATTATAAAAAATCTGTTGTGGACACCACATGACTTCCTTGTACGGGTATTAAACTATAGATATTTTTTTAATTGCACATATTTGACATTCAATCTTTTATTTTTTGTTCTAATCCATAGCAAACTTAATAAAAAAAAAAATATATAATATTTAAATTTAGATATCTCGTTTATGCAAAAGGCTAATTTAAAAATTCTAAATGAGCTAGACGCAGAATTTAATTCTCTAAAACTTTTATTTGCAGCATTTATTTCTATAATTAAAACAATACCATTTTTTTAAAGGAAAACTGTTAGCAGTTTCATGTAATGTGTCACTTCCGATTAGTCTATTTTATCCAAAATATATTATGTTATTTCCATTGATATAGTAGTTTTATATACCAAATTTGTAAAGTTTTAAATTATATTTGAATATAGTTTTTCATGAAAATCTATTATAGACTTCAAGTAAAGTACCACTTTCGGAAGTTATATAATGACCAAAAAGAGAGGTGCACAACTAGATGTTATAACAGTCCCAAATATAAAATTTAAATTTTCTACGGCCTACTGTTTTTGAGTTATGCGAGATACATACGTACGTACAGACGTCACAACGAAATTAGTCAAAATGTATTCAGAGATAGCCAAAATGCATATTTCCACTGAAATCTGACAACCGACAATTTTCGCGATTACAATACTTCCTTTACTTCGTACAAGGAAGTAAAAACACACACCATGGTTACGTATTTATATTCTACACCAGGTATTTACAACCACACTGTATTCTCGCACCAAACAGATTTTAATTTAGGATAATTTAGCAATAAATTAATAAGGTAATACGATCTTAGAACAAATATACTGGACAAATTGCATGGAAAATACATTTCTCGCTTATATGTACGAGCTGAATTGCATACACATACGAAATGAGTACCATTCTATGCTAGTTGTGCAGTATACTTTTAAAATTATATCATAAAATCATATAATTAATTTATATGTATACCTTCAAAAGTCCTTCTTTTTTCCCGTGGTAAATGTACCAATTCAGGAATAGGAATAATTTCAGGAATTTGTTTTTCTGGTTCCTCAAGATTTTCTAATTGCCATTCTTTGTCTTCGTCAATATTACAAAATTCAGTTTTAATAAGTGGATCTGAAAAAATAAGTATGTTAATAACATAAAGATTGATACATTTACCGTCATTTATTTCCCGCTGTCAAACATTTATAAATTACTTTACAGAAAAATATACAATTGTTTTATGTACACCAATAGCAGAAAAATACTCCTAAAAAAGAAACAAAAAATGTTACAAAATTCAACCTATTAGAGTCCGGAAATATAATAGGGAGAATACAAAAATAACTGCTGATCAGATGAGCATTATTTATTTAACAATATACAAAGCAAAAAATATTTTTTTGCAGACAAGTTCATAATGAAGATTATGAAATATATATATACAGGGTGTTAAAAAAGTTCCGGGACGGTGAAATATCTCGAGAAATACACATCGAATCAAGAAACCAAAAAACACGTGTTTCATATTTTGCAAAAACCTATCTAAGCACACCAAACACAAACCCCAACTCTCACCCCCAGGGGGTGGGACGGGGGTCAAATTTGAAACCTTAAATGGGAACCCCAATTTTTTATTGCAGATTCGTATGCTGCGAAAAAAAATAAGTTAATTTTATCTGAAACTTTTTTTTCCAATTCGGAATAGATGGCGCTCTAATCGCAAGGGTAATAATAATAATAATATACAGGTATATTGTATTGCAATTTAACAAAAAAAATATGTATATATTAAAATTTGATTACTAGCAGTTGACACTGTCAAAAATGCATTGCTACTAAAATAATTACATTTCTATGAAATCATTTTGTTGTAATTATTTGTTCAAATATTTACATACATATTCTCGATGACAAATAAAACATGTTAATTTAGATTATCTGTATTCATAAGTCGTACGTCTGTGTAAACCACCTTTCAGTTGTATTTTATTTCACATTTGCTACAAGAATACGGTTCAAGTGAAGTATTTTTTCTTTGCAATTTGGTCTCTGGAATAAAAATATAACCTACTTTAAAATGTACATACATGCATCGAACGTTTTAGTCGCGGGATGAAGTTAGCTTCAGGCAACTTAACTTTACTTTTTAAATAATTAATTCAACTTAACCATTTTTTTGTTGACTTAATTTTCGATCATAGAAAAAGTATAGTATGTTACTCGATTTATAAACTCTTTAGATACTCGTTTTGTATACACTCGTAACAAAAGAGACGTTTATAAAACTTGTTACATAATATACTATTACTTACGTTTACCTTTACGAGAACTTGGCATTTTTACCAATTTAGGAAGAGTAATAATTTCATCTGGAGCCTTAATTGTATCAGGAATATTTTTTTCTAGTTCCTCGGTATTTTCTACTTTATATTATATTTCATCATCATCAATATTACAAAATTAATTTTTAATATGTGGATCTAAAAAATAAATATTTTAATATAAAAATTGATACATTAAACATCAATTCTAAATTATTTAAATGAAAAATACTTCAAATAAAAGATAGGAGAGACAATATTTTGTAGCACTTTTATTTGAAACATTTTTCTCTAAAATAATTCAAAAACATTTAACTACGGAAATTATACAACGCCAAACGCATTTTTAAACTCATATGCAATATGTCGTTTAAATATTTATCCTTCATTTTTTTTTATTCAATTGTTATAATTATTGCTACTAATTTAATATCAATTGAAAATTATTGTATCAAAAGATGTAGAAATTAATATATATTTATTTATTTATTTTAAATAATAAAATTAAAATTTGTATTATTATGATTTTTGTGGTAAAATTTGTTAAAATTAATTAATAATCAATGCAAATAAAAATTGTAGGTAGGCGTGAAATCGAAATTATACTCGCAGTTTTAGAATCAAAGAGTGCCTTGGATTCCATGTGACAGTAAAATGGACAGGCATTTGTTTAAGGTTTAGTGATTATTGCTGGTTGTTTAGCAACAAACATATTAATCATCGATGTGAAATATGATAAAATAAGTACTGAACTTTGTTTATTACTTGCTTTAGAAGATATTTATGTAGTTTTGTTATTTGTTGTGTTGTGAAAATTTGTGATGATTGTGGATATTGTTTTTGTGTTTTGGTGTTACCTAGGCAGTTCATTCTAATACTAATGGTAAGTGTTTTACTATTTTTATGCAATATTCATTGCTTTACTAGCAAAATAAGATGATAAATAATAATTTCAAACAATCACTCATCGTTTTTATACTCTATATCGACTAATATATTTCATACATAATAAAATTTATTTAGGTTATAATTTTAATTTTGTTACTGTTCTATGACAAGTGTATTTGGTTACATTTCATAATTATATTTACAATAGAGGGCTTACAAAGGAATACAAGTGTAGAAATTGTAGATTTTCTTTGTCAAATTCTGGAAACTCTTTAGAAATAATAAAATTGAAAACATATATAATGTATAAATATATTTTTTTTAATTAAATCGGAGGACTGAAGTCAAAGAATATAACTTTGTTTTTAATATTTTATTGCAATATAGTTTTCTACAAATTTGTTCGTAGTAAAAAAACAAAACCTGAAATGTAACATCATATTATTATAAATTCAAAATAGTCATAATTCAAATAATTTAAACAATACTTTTAAGTAACAAAACAATTAAAGCTCTTATATTATTTTATGTAGAGAATAGTTACGAACAATTATTCTTAATAAAGCTCTCGTTCTTTATTATGCACAGCAGCATAATGTCGAATTAAATGTTTTTTATATTTGCAAGAATAATTACAAAATTGGCAACACACAGATGCTTCTTTGCCGCATTCGTATTTTATATGTGATTGCAGCGACCGATAATATTTATATTTTCTTCCACATGTATCACAAGGATATTCACCTGGTACAGATAAATGTTTTTCAAAACCTGCAAAATAAGAATCAAATTAATATTTTATTATATTTTTTCGTTGGTGTGTGCATGATTGAGAAGAATTTTGTTAAAGGTGTTAATGTATATCAGTCGAGATGGTTTAGGCATGTGAAATTATGTGGAATGAGAGGCTGTGATTGTAATTTGTTGTGAAGACGAAAGATTTAATGTGAAAGGAATAAACGAGCTTGTATGAAAGGAATTATGAGTGTAGATGAAGCGAAAATGATGTGCCACATACATACATAACATCACGCTATAGCCCATAAATGGGGTAGTACTAACACGCTTCAACTACACTAACGCTCTGTACATGCTCATTCATTCCTCACACCCAAATCCACCATCACACAACAAACCTTCAATTACTATCATCCATTCGCTCCTGTATACCTGTTACATAGATCTTTCGCTTACGCCCACTTCTCTAACAATGAATCTATAAAGAAATGAAGGAAGCAACGGCCTGCGCTTGTTTTGGAAGTCTACACAACTACAGATAGACACACTATAGTAAGAACAGAAAATGAGTTAGAAAGATTAGAAAGGAAGGGAGTGTCGCTCTGATCTTGTTTTCAAAGTGAAACACTCTATGTAATGCCTATGACACACTGGTCGAAGAGCGTCGAAGAGCATCGATGAAACAACAGAACGCACCCGTCATCGACTAAAATTAGAGGCTCCTCTATTTCCATCGAAGAGCTCATCGATGAAACGAACGTATCTCATTTCACTCGTATCTTCTGTGTCTCATTTCACGTTAGCATATTTTTGAAATTTAGTTTTTCTTTCTCAACTTTAGAAGCTTTTATTTTTCGTTAATAACGGGTGCGTTCTGTTGTTTCATCGAAGAGCTCTTCGGCCAGTGTGCCATAGGCATAAGAAGTAAAAGGAACGGAGGAATTAAATCTAGAGAATGTTTTAAGGGTTCGTGCTACCACATTTTATGGATCAAGCGTGATGATTTATGTATGATGTGTATTTTTAAAGTTATATTCTACCTTTTTTGGGTCTTCCTCTTTTCGGTTTTGGTGGTTCAGGAATAATTTCTTCAGGATCATTTTCTTCAGCATTTTCTGAAAGCCATTCTGTGTTATCATCAGTGGTACAATATTCAGTTTTGATAAAATGACCTGAAAATAAAAAGTATGTTAATGTACAGAAATATGAACTTTTTGAGACTTAAAATCTGAAAAATGAGAATGATGAAATAAAATAATTGATGTATGAATTTTATTTGTATATTAACAGGTAGAATGGAGCCTCACAGGAATGGATAAAATAGCTTGATGAAACGTTTATTTAGGTTGAAATCAATTTCTAAATAACTAAATAGTTTTATCCATTAGTTATGTCTTTTCAAGTCTTAATTTGACAATAATTTGAATCATGTTTATTTTCTTGTATTGATGTAAATACTTCGGAATAATTGCTGAACATGATAGACTATCTGATGAATACTTAAAGTTGTTCAGCATTCCTTTAGTTCGTGGAAGTCGTACTCGTAATTTATTTTATGCTTTCGTCTTATTAAAATATTAAAAATATATTAGATGACCATGATTAGCCTGCAAAAATTTGGGCATAAGAAATGTGAAAAGAGGCGTACCATAGAAGCACTGACTTCTTACGAATAGAATATTTACGTTTTCTTATTTCGGTGTGAATTGTTATAATCGATTTCTTTTTTATGTAAAGTAATTTCTTATTCTATTAATGATTATCGTATTCTTGATCAAACTTCTTTTTGTATAATTGTGTTTATAATGAACATATTATCTATCTAGAAGGGAAAATCTGTGTATTAATAACATAAAAAATAAATAAGTACAATTGGAACTAAGGACTGAAACGCAATAAAAAATAATAAAACAACTCACGCAGTTTTTTAAATTCATTTATTTATTTACAACATAAAAATAAAAAAAATATATTACATTTGAAGCATTATATTTTGACTGTAAAACATTTATAAATTATTTTTTCTATTATAAGTAAAAAAGAAGGCTTTTCGAACGTCATTTGGTGACAAAAAGTGTACAATTGCAGACCAAAGCTCTTTGCAGATATTTGCTATTATTAAATGTGTTCTTTACAACCAACACAAGTTATTTTTTTGTATATTTTTATTTTGTCAGTATTGTACAATTAAAAATTGATTAGTTTTAATTTCCGATAGTAAATAATTATTTCTGTACCAAGAGTTGAAAATAGCTTTTTGCGGACTGAGACTAGAAAATGTAGTACAAGTAAACTAGTCGAGATCTGCATACTTTTACCCAGATATGTATAAAATATTTTATCTGCGATTAGTTTTTCTACGATTGCTATGAAAAGTTGACAATTACGCTCTCATTTGTCATCGTAAAGTTGACGTTTTCTGTGGAACAATGGAAAAATATCTTTTTTGCGCGTCTCCAATGGCAACGCGCGAAAAAGACGTAAAAGATATTGTTGCGTGCTTACTTCAATAGTTACCAGGGATACAAACAAAACAGAAACTTGTCATATTGATAGTTGACAGAATGATTTTATTTTCAGTACTTATACGTTTTTTAATAATTTTAAGATGCAATCGTAGAAAAAATTATGTGTGTATCATGAGCGTAAAGTGTCTTTGTTCCTCTTACACTATTACCGTGTTCGAGTAACAAAGAATCACATTACGCTCTTAATACACACATAACTATTTAATCGATTTTTAATTGTGATTAATAAAAAAATCTAGAAAGACAATACAAACAAAACAAATATCACATTTATGCCCTGGCCTGCAATTGTTCACTGTCTCTCACCAAATAAAATTCGAATAGCCTCCTATTTCACTAAATACAGAAAAAAAACAAATTATGTGTACATCTTTGGTGTCAAGTACCTTTACAGACCTCGACTAATTGTAGCCCTCGCTAGGCATGCCTCGATCAGCATACAGCTACTTTCAAAACTTAGTATACAAATAACTTAAAGAAAAATACTGTAAATAAAAGATACGAAAACATAATTGTACTACCATTTATAGAAACCTTCAAAATTGAAGTAAAATAAATATATTTATTTTTCACTTATACATAATTTGTTGTTTATTGCTATGATACGAAATATAAATGAACTATAAAGACCGGGGAATTATAATTCATAACGTCCGATCCGTTCAAACAACGCCACAGTTAATACGCATAAACGCATAATTGAAAATGAAAATTAATTCTACATATTCTAGTGAAAAATCAAATAATGTATTAACCACACACATTACTAGATGATAATTCCCTCGAGCGACATTCATCGCAATCTATGCATTATTATTTACATATCACCCTTGGTGCAAAAATTACTATTGAGGTGCAAAATTAAACTGACTTAAATATCAAACTGGAATGTTTGGCAGCCATATGTCTGAGAATATTTGAATTTCTTTTGCTAGTATAATGGCAAAATTGGCATTTAAATTTAGGTGTTTTTCCACACTCGACTTTTACATGATACTGTAGGTTCTTCTTATATTTAAACTGATGGCCACATTTATGACAAACAAACATTAGATTATCTTCATGATAGTTATTTGGTGTGATTAGACCTATAAATAAATAATTATATTAATTATTAAATCCATATATTGTTTTACACGCTTAATAAGTAGGACAATAATGCTATTGGGTTGAGTTTTAAGTGTATTAAGAGAGTGGTTTTAACATATTAACTCAAATCATTCTCTTAGAAACATTCGAAAACTGAGGTCATAGTATTAGTCAAAATGTCGGATCAATATTTAGATTCGTTTTGGAGATATTAAATTTCAGATCCTTTATTGTAATTGGGAGTAAGTTCCTATTGTACAGAGTAATAGCTATTAACATACCTAGGAATTTTATGATAATCATTACAGCCGCAGATGTCAATTTGAAATCCGTGCTCGTAGACATCTAAGGCCTGTTATGACTCATAACATCCGTGGTTTGTTCAATAGTTTACCGGTTTCAAAATATAAACATGTTAACGTCATTAATATATATTATTTTTTGAAATTATTTTATGAATAACGTCTTTGTCATCATTTTAGAAGGTGATCAAGTAAGTCTGTGGTCTGTATGTTTTTATTTAACGCCATGATTACAATTGTTTTGTATCATATTTATAAATAATTTGTTTATTTAAACGTCATAACGTGGTCATCTCTAATTTGAAAGACTGTACAATTAATATATATTATGATAAACATGAGAAGTAATCTTTGTATTATTGTTGTTTTGAGTTCCGTTTGTATGAATAGTGTTATACGAGTATTATCATTGTGTTTTATTTTCATTTTCTTGACTGTTTTGACAAGTCAGTATGGTTATAGTACCATACAAATACAGTTATTACTTACTTACCAGCTTACTTTTGTGCATGTAAACATAGGTTTAATATCCTGAAACCGGTAAAATAAATAAATAAATAACATAGACAGGAATAGTTACGAACTAAGTGCGAGAAGACGATGTTCCCGCATGAGCGCATTTTTAAAGCACGAGCGACTGCAAGGAGCGAGTGTCTAATAGCGCAAATGAGCAGAAGACGTCTTCACGCACATAGTTTGTATAATATTTTTTGTTCGAGTACTGGTATAAAAAAATATATTTTTTATTTCAACTTGTGTGAGTGAGTACACCAGAATCTGCAAATTATACACAATCTTTATCAATTACAAACCAAGCTGCTTCAGGAACTTCGATTTATAATTGTAAAAATTTTACTATAAATGTTTATAATAACACTTGTAACAATTGTGGCTCTTTCCAATCTAAAAATATTGTTTTTTAGTTCAAATATCAAACCTAACATAAAATAGATTAATTAATTTAAGCATTTTATGTTGTTATAATTTTACTTTTCCATTAACCTAAGTTGTTATATTTATATAGTCGCGATTTTTGTTTGATTACAATCTACAAGAAATTGTATCAATGACGTCTTTAGTTCAGAGATTGTCAAATAAATGGCACTGATACTGACAAATGTTAAAAAAAGGATAATTCTGGGAAATTGTATTTTATAAATTAGATTTTATTATTATCAAGACAGATTTATTTTAGAATGTTCCAAAGGGCCAGTGTTTTTGCAATTTTTACAGTCGAGTCGATCGGGAAGCACTTGTTTCAGATAGAGTGTTGCGTGCGGGAAGTGTCATTTGGAAGGTTACGAGTACAAAAAAATATTAAATATCATTGAGTTTATTATGATATATTAGACTTGGTGAAAACAATGCCAAGAAAAATAGTTTATTATTGAATAAATGAGAATAAAGCAAAATACAGTACACATTTATTTTGGATATTGTTTATAAAATGGTATTCCAACATGATGTCTATGTAAGATATGCCGTCTTAGATTATATTTTCTTTTACAAGTATATTTACAGAACAAACATTTAAAAGTTGCTTCTTTTCCACATTCGAATTTTCTGTGATTAATCAAAGACGAAGACCAATTATATATTTTTCCACAGTCTGGACATGGATGAGACTTCCCTAAAAAATAAAATCAATTAGTTGTTGTTAATAATATTATCTGATAATAGATTATAGTATAATTACGAACTTAAAAATAAAAAAAATAAAAACTTATTCAAGATTTAAGGTGTGAGATATACACAGGAGTATACATTTTATTATTTTTACATCAAATATAATTTACAGCTTTTGCACCACTTTCACTTTAATTATAAGTATCCTTTAAATTGAAAAAAATATCTTAATTCGATATTATCAATTTAAGAAAACTTTGTGACTGCAATGCAACTGGCACTAAATATACAATAAAAAAGTGCAATTATTACAATATACTTATATATAAATCAATAAATAATTAACAAACGGACAGATGTGATTTATTAGGTGCACGCGACTGCGCCTAAATGTGTCAGATAAAATTTTAATCCTTTTTAGTACTGCGTTTCACCAAAAATATTTTATGAATAGCATTAAGATGATTATGAAGCCCCTTAGTATTCCCGCCACTAGTTTTTAGAATTTTTCCACAAATTCTACATTTAGCAGTGGGACTACTTTGCTCTTTTAAATAGTATTTCCAAACGGAGCTATGGTTTCCAGTATTCCATTCAAAGAAATTCCTTGGGAAATTTGTCACACTGATGGATACTGCTGGATTCAAAATTTCTGGAACTGAAAAATATTATTTCAGTATTAATATTCAGGTCTTCAGCCTAATTTAAATATAAATATACAGAGTATTGTATGTACAGGCAGTTGTAGTTCGATGTTGCATGGTTAGCACGCTCGGATTGTTAGCGAGCGATTGCAACTATACCACTATAAACTGTAGGTCCTCATCGCTGACATATATTATAAATAAACAGAATACCACAGTCGATATATTTTACATTTTTCCTAAAAAAAAAAAAACTTATTACAATTGGACGGTCGAGGAATAAATTGATGGATCGTTATGTGAATAAAAGACTTCAAGTGGAAAATAAAGTTTATTTTAAAAGAAATTATGGATGTGATAAAAAATATTAAATAAACACTTGGCTAAGTCTCACAAAATTCAGCCTCCAAGTCACCTTATGAGGGCATCGTCAGAGGCTGGCCAGCACAATTAGTAACCATACACGCGTTTCGCTCTTATTAGAGCTCATCAGTATGGTATATGTTATACCATATACCAAATATGTTATACCATACTGATGAGCTCTAATAAGAGCGAAACGCGTCTATGGTTACTAACTGTGCTGGCCAGCCTTTCACGATGCCCTCATAAGGTGACTTGGAGGCTGAATTTTGTGAGACTTAGTCAAGTGTTTATTTAATATTTTTTTATTAAACCTAGTTTCACCAAGTATATGGATGACAATTAATTTTGTCTTTGTTGTTATTATGGATGTGGATGAAGAGAAAAGGAAGTGTCAAGATAGGAAAAGGCTAATTTATAAAGCGGGGAAGGTTTCAACACCAATTTTAATTTCATATTTATTTTCCTTCTCATGAAACAAGTATTAAATTGAACGAAGAAAGATTATTATCAGCAAATACTGGAATTTAAACCCGGAACTTTCTAATCTAATAAATCGTCTTCCCTAAACTAGGATGTCATTAAATTTTACTCGATTTTTTGTTGTTGTTGTTAAAGATCGTCTAGATACTATTCTATCAAATGACAACGGAATAACAATCTTAGATCTGTGTAGTTTGGACGCTTTGCTAAAATAAAAAAACCGTCGGGTTTAAATTCCGACATCGGCTAAATTTTTCTCTGTAAAATAATTATGGATTTAATTAGTTCTTACATATCTATTTAAAAAAAGATTGGTTAGCAAAATATATCTCAATTCGTAAATAAAATAAATAAATATATCATCACGCCTTTTACCTAATACTAGGTGTGGCACTTTGCCGTAGCAGATCTCGGTAAGTGATATATTTTTTCGCGTAAAGAACGGTTACCAGCCGTCGAATCACGGCCCCGAAAGATATTAGTGGAGGGGGAGCCACAGGAGTAGATTTAAATTGGTGAAAATTGTTTGTCGACTGTGGGGATCGAACCAGGATTTTCAAGATTCACAGGTCGACTCGATACCACTGAGCCACCTACCCCTATCTCAATTCGTGAATATGGTTAAATTGTAAATAGAGTTTACACAATATTAAGAATGGTGTCAGTAGCTAACATTCTTTATATATTGTAATGTTATGTAAAATGATCAACAAATAGTTTTGTTCTATTCTGTTAGAGATACATGGCGGGCCCTAGAGCCAATCCTGGTTTATTTACATTCTGCTAAGTATTGAATCATAAGTATTCAATATCCGAACAGAATAGTTAGGCCGGACCATGCACCCTAGACATAAACACAATACACTACACTCCGCCCAGTTTCTGGCAAGAGCTGGACTGACCTGCTTATACCTTAAATGAAAGACATAGTGCAATACAAATCAGTCGACGCCACGATACATAAAAAAGTTTAACGTCCAGAGGACTCCCCAATTTCAAAGTAAAATCAGTGTTGGGTGACTTTTTACCACACTTTGTTGCTTCTTTCCAAAATGCAGTTAAAGTTTAGGGCTGCTTACTAGTAGTTGAGTTGCTTTCCCAATTGCTGTTATGTAAAATAATCAACAAATAGTAAATAAAAATAAATTTATTTTCTCTACAACCAAAGTACATTTATTTTGAAATCTATTTAAATATGACTTCGCTTAGCGACAGGGCGTTTAGTTAAAAATATTTTATGAACTAATTTAAGATGATTGTGAAGTACAGAAGTACTTCCATCACTAGTTTTCAATACTTTTCCACAGATTTGACATTTTGACACAGGATGCTTCTGTCCTTTCAAGAAATATTCCCACACGGAACTTTTTCCTCCTTTTTTCCACTCGCCATAATACTCTGCGTCAAAATTTGCTGCGTGATAAGTAGATATACCGAACATATCTGAAAACAAAAACAAAATATTAGTAAGAAAAATTATACACTTTATCCAAATATTAAAAGATGATGTATGAATATACTATGACATAATTATGACAAAACACATTTGACAAATTCTTTTAGTGCATCCACTTTTTGTTGCGTCTAAGACTTTAGTTTTTAACTAGATATTTTATTCAAATTAACTATAAAGTATAAATTACAATATATTCAGACCATATATAATTGTAAGTGTTTTTAAACACGACAAAAAGTAAATGCTTAAAAGGAACCCAAATAGTATGTTATGCATCAAGAGAGGGAAACAAGCGATTATTCCCGCGTATGTTCACACAAGGGATAATCGCGCCCTCCCGTGAAGTATATTATACTTTTCGTAACAAGTGCACAAAAATTACCGTCTTATCGGGACAAATGTGAAATATGGGTTGCGTAACAAGTTACCTAGGAAACGCCTCAAACAGCTAATAATCGTAGTCTCTAGGGAGAGAAACATCTTCCGAGGGAGAGAAACATGCTACCTAGGGAGAGACACATCCTACGTAGGGAGAGAAACATTATGTAAGGGAGAAAAACAGTGTTTCTCTTTCTAAAATTAGGGAATAAGAACGTGTTTCTTGTGCATGTGTTACGAAAAATCTTATAAATACTTACAACATTGATACAAATACATAAATAACAACCAACTATTAAAGGAAAATAATTTATTAAATCATTACAGATACAGTTAAAATATAAGTTATATCTTAGAAAATAGTTCTTTTCGATTTAGGAATTTTGGACAAAAATAACTTATGTACCAACTTCAGATGATTATGGAGAACAGTAGTGTTTCCATCATTAGTTTTTAAAACTTTGCCACAAATTTGACACTTTGCTATTGGTTGATGTGGTCCAAGGTGTTGTCCTTTTACAAAATATTCCCAAACTGTACTTCTGGCCCCTCTTCTCACCTCAGAATATAAGTTAGGTTCAAAATTTGATGCTTGCAATGGACCAGATATTGTGTACAAATTTCGAGCTGAAAAATAAAATGTTAGTGTTAAAATAAAATCTGTGATACTGAAAACATTTAACATTTGAAGATAAATTCATAAAATGTACTTTGTAATAATTAGACATAAAATAAATAAGAAATATTTACTGAATATAAGATGATTACAACTTATATCTTACAGTTATTTGTATAACTAGAGATAAGAACCTAGGCCGTTAAAATAATGTTTGACGTAGGAAAAATTAACTTGTCGACAACATTCTGAGAACGTCAAACACTTTGACGGACGAGGTATACACCAATTTTTGTAATTGCAACTGCATTATTATGTACATCAAAAAATTACAAAATTTATTACAAATTTTAATTTAATAGTTTTTGTATACAGGGTGAGTCTGGGAAGACGCCCCCCCCCCCCCCCTTTAACTTTTTTATTATGAGTAATAGAAAAAAATGGTTCATATGAAAGTTTTATTATTTTAAATATACTATTTGATGGCAGATGCAGATATTTTTTATAAAGTCAGGTTTACAAGATACGACTATCAACTTTTATTTTTTAAATAGCAACCTATAATTATTTTAGTAAAATAAAAACCGCCATTTTTTTCTTTTTTCAACGGTGTATTAGTTTTTATTAATGTATCTGAAAAAATTCGAGAAAAATAAGAAAATTGAGAAATACTAGAAATAATTTTTATACAAATATTATAGGTGGCTATGTGAAAATAATTTGTTTTAAGTTGTTTTTGTTACTGAATTTGTTGCTTTAGTTTGTTAAGTTGTATAACACTGTTACATTTTGTTTATTTTCACATAGCCACCTATAATATTTGTATAAAAATTATTTCTAGTATTTCTCAATTTTCTTATTTTTCTCGAATTTTTTCAGATACATTAATAAAAACTAATACACCGTTGAAAATAGAAAAAAATGGCGGTTTTTATTTTAGTAAAATAATTATAGGTTGCTATTTAAAAAATAAAAGTTGATAGTCGTATCTTGTAAACCTGACTTTATAAAAAATATCTACATCTGCCATCAAATAGTATATTTAAAATAATAAAACTTTCATATGAACCATTTTTTTCTATTACTTATAATAAAAAAGTTAAAGGGGGGGGCGTCTTCCCAGACTCACCCTGTATAAAGAAAGAAAGTGAGACATTTCTGTCCGAAGGTGCCGTTTAATAGAAGAATTAAACTTTCTTCACAAGGTATACATATATTTTTTCACTGCTCTATCAGAAAATAAAATTTTCAAAAATTCAGCATTATCATCTGGATATCACCAATATTAAATTATACCGTTGTTTTCCAATTGCCATGAGTATGGCTTTATTTTCTTTCCCTAGGGAAGAAAAAAAGTTTCTTCCCTAGAGAAGAAAAGTATCACTTTATTCTCCCAAATGAGGAAAGAAAATTTTCCTTTGTAACAAGGTCGCAAAAAAATCTATTTATACTTATAATTCTGTAACCAAGGAAACGGTAACCTAACTTAAAATTTATTTGCAACATATATATATATATATATTATTTCCACCTTCTATGTAAATGACAATGGTAATTAAGTAAATGAATAATTACAGCACGTAGCCCTGTAAAATTTTTCAATGCTCATAAAAAAAAACTAAACTAATTAATTAAAAGTTATTATTTGCATCATCTGCAATATTTTGTATATTTTCTTGAACTGCAAGAAAATCGCCTTCGAAGTCTTCGTCGGACATAACATCCATTATTTTAAATTATTTATGTCTCGAATTCACGAAATTGTGGACAATCACAGTAGTTATTTTTTCATGAAAACGTCTAACTATAAATTGCCCTATCACAAAACAATATTTGATTACAAAATGTAATGTATCTTTTTATAAAACTAATAAAAATTAAGTACAAACCGCTGTGAAGGTGGAAATAAAACTTTGTTGCAATTAATGTTTCCATCTCGCCAGTAAAGATTAATTTACTATACTGACCACGAAAATAACTATTAACAGAATTAGCGGATGTTGCTAATAACAACGTTCAAAAAAACCGTTTTAACGGCAAAGTAAAATAAAGCAGTGTTGTATAAAAAAAATTGTACTTCCGTAGATAGAACAACGTAGCTACATAAATATTAACTTATTTTGATAGTTGCATAAAAAATTGTTATAAATTAGCAACAATATAAACAAGCACCAATTAAATAATAAAAAAAAAATTTATCTACTGGCCAATTACATTGTATGACAGTAGATCAATAGATGTGGATTTTTAGTTGTCCAATTTCTATTGGTCACTTATTTTAGAAATACTGTACAGTTTTTGTTATATAAGACTAAATGATTGAACACAGACATCAAAAATAATAATACAAACATGTCTTGTACAGCAAAATATATAAGGATATTAATCTTCCTATATATTCAATATTCAGTGCTATTATTAACTAAATAGAAGTAGATACTTTAAATAATTATGTATGTACATTATACATTACACAATTTAAAAAGAAAATAAAAGAAGAAAATAGTGTTATCATATAACATTATGCTACAAGAAATTACATAACTCTTAATTTAGGCATTTTATACAAAAATATTTTGTGAACTGCGTTAAGATGATAATGAAGTCCTCTTGTACTGCCCCCGAAGTTTTTCAAATCTTTTCCACAGAGATTGCACTTGGCAGTATAATTATATCTGTTTTTCACAAAATACATCCAAACTGTACTTCTCTTTGTTTCTTTGATAGGTGGTAGATACTCTGAAATATAAAAATAGATAATTCAATTTGTCAATAAAATAAAGCATAAAGTTATGGTAAAAACTAATTTAGTACAGGGCTTAGGGCTGGATGATGAAAGATTATAGTCACAAAAATATTATAAATATTTATTTATATTTTTATCTGTATTATTTATAAACAGTACGTTCATATATTATCTAATAACAAAAAACATTTCAAATAAATCTTTGAAATGAATAAAAATAAAACATCTATTTTATGTTATTTTTGGTCACTAATTTTCTACTTTTTAAAAGTGATAAAATATGTACCACGTAAATATAGACAAGGCGTTTAAAATAAAAAATTAATACGGCAAGCAATTATGATACCAAATTCTATAAAAGAATATTTACAGAAATCATTTTCTATAATGTTTCGCGACAACAACGCAACTGTCACAGTAAATAAATATATCATCACGTTTTTATCTGTCACTGAGTGTAGTACTCTGCTATTGCAGATCTCGCTAAGTGATATATTTATGCGCGCAAAATGCGGTTGCATGCCGTTAGATTACGGCCCTCAATATTGTTAGAGGAGGGAGAACAACAGGATCAATTTTAGTGTGATGAAAATTATATATAAATCTTATTTAATAATAATAAAAAAAATATATATCTGAGTAAATCTCGGTAAGTGATATATTTCTTCGCGTGAAGTGCGATTACCAGCCATCAAATTACAGCCCTTAAAGATGTTAGTGGAGGGGAAGCCACATAGGTAGTTTAAATGTGGTGAAAATTGTTTATCGGCTGTAGGAATCAAACCCGGGTTTTCAAATCCACAGACCGACTCGATACCACTGAGCTATCTACCCCGTAAAATACAAATTATACCATATTAAATGACAGTCACAAAGTTATAATTATTGTTTGAGGCATGGATATCGCCCGAGGTCATTAATAGATTAAGTTTAATTTATAAGAATTTTAAATATACAGGATGTTTCACAACTTAGAGCAAAAAATTAAAGGGTACATTCTGTACGACGTGCTGATCATGAAACAAAAATATATTTTTTTTAAATCGCAAAACTATTTTACATGTTTCCCAGTCCAAAATTTTTCGTTGCCACTGCCACTGGATGGATGATTATGTTAAAGTTATTAATTAAATAAAATTATATTATAAATAACTGCTAATAATTGAATTGTGTAATTATTCTTTCGTAGTTCATACCTACTTCATTGTTTGTGTTTAATAGGAAAGCGAATCCAGTGCAGTACTACAAAAAATGTTTTAGGTTAACAATCCTTAATTTTTCGAATTTTAAAAATTGTTTTTTTGTTTAATGATCAGCACGTCGTACAGAATATACCCTTTAATTTTTTGCTCTAAGTTGTGAAACACCCTGTATAGGTAGTAATAAGCATAGGAGTATTAGTCAACTATAACGTTGTGTATTCGGAGCAGGCATAATGAATCATAATACCCCAGTCGTTATGGAGATGTTTATTTATTTCTTATCATAGCAATACACAATATAGTATGTTATGCATCAAGGGAGGGAAACAAGCGATTATTCCCGCGTGCCAACTTCACACAAGGGATAATCGCGCCCTCCCGTGAAGCATATTATACTTTTCGTAACAAGTGCACAAAAATTACCGTCTTATCGGGACAAATGTCAAATATGGATTGCGTAACTAGTTACCTAGGAAACGCCGCAAACAGCTAATAATCGTAAGTCTCTGGGGAGAGAAATATCTCTCTAGGGAGAGAAACATGCTACCTAGGAAGAGAAACATCCCCTAAAGAGAGAAACATAATGTTTCTCTCCCTAGGGGAGAAAAGCAGTGTTTCTATCTCAAAAATTAGGAAATAAGAACGAGTTTCTTGTGCATGTGTTACGAAAAATATGTAATATTCAAGTGAAAAATTAGAAAAAAACATGGTAGGCGATTTCTCTAATATTTGGTATTAAATTGAGGTAATCCATATTAAATAAGGTATGTAGATAGATGAAGGATTGACGTATATAATTTGGTAACATTATTAATTGCCAGACACATTTGATTTGTAAAATATTAATTTCCCATGTTAAACGTGAATGTCTATATTTATTTGGTATAAGGGGGACATTGGCATTAGCATAAAAAGCCTGGTTTAAACTGGGAAACTGAATGAAAAATAAATGAAAATGATAAGTAACAGTTAATGTTTCGGGTGTTTAAACAAAAATATTTTATGAATGGCATTGAGATGACAGTGTAGTCCTCTTGTACTTCCACCACAATTTTTAAGAATTTTTCCACAAATGTTACATTCTGCTGTTTGGTCAAGTTTGTTTTTAACAAAATAAATCCAGACTGAACTTTTATATTTCTCTTTTAAAAACATTGAATGCTGGCCTGAAATAAAGAAATCAAAGCATGTATTCAATTGAAATTCATAACGCAAAAAAATAAGATATAATTCAATTATATAAATGAGAAAAAAATTAAAGCTTAAAAAGGATTAAATAGAATCAGTTAGCTGATTCATCATTTCAGTATACAATTTTTAATTTTATTTTAAAATTTTTTTATAAAACAAAATTAGTTTTAAACCGGGTTAAAACCGGATGATAAGAAACAAATATTAATTATTTTTTATCCATTGCATGAATCATTTTTTAATATAACTTAACGGATTAATAAGCTTTGTTTATCTGCTTATTAAATCTTCTTAAAAAAAAACATTGAATATAAAAAATCTGTTTTTCCTTACAAAAAAGTTCCCAAATTATTTATTTTATATAGATATACTTTGTATTCAATTCAATTTTTCAGTTATGAAATGTCAAAAACAAAATCAGATACAGAAATATCTAAACCATTTATTGAAAATATTTTTGTCTAAATATATTTGGGCACTTTTTGCGAAAGGAAAACTTATTTTCAAGCAACTGTCGAAATAAAGTTGACATTTCCGCATACAATTTAGCACTAGAAATTCAATTTTTTCGTAATCTGCCCGACAAATAATACATCACTGAGCTGTCAGCTACTTGTTCTAAACTAAATAATCAAGTAATATTGTGAGACGTTTCTTTGTTTAGACATTCATATTTATATCAAGTATCATTTCGAAATTAAATTTGTAATAAATGTTGAAGTTTTTTAATGAACATAATGCAGTTGAGTAATAGTTATTTGTGTACTAAGAGCGTAAAGTGATTCTTTATTACTCGAGCACGGTAATTGTTGTAACAGTGTAAAAGAAACAAAGACACTTTACGCTCGTGATACATACATAATTTTTTCTACGATTGCATCTTAATATTATTAAAAAAACGTATACGTACAGAAAATAAATTCGTTTTGTCAACTGTCAATATGACAAGTTTCTGTTTTGTTTGTATCCCTGGTAACTATTGAAATAAAGCCCGCATTTAATATCTTTTTCGCGCGTTGCCATTGGTGCTGCACGACAAAGATATTTAACGATTGTTCCACGTAAAACGTCAACTTTACAATGACAAATGAGAGCGTAGTTTTATAGCAATCGTAGAAAAAAAATTGTGTACACTTTGGCCGCGAAATGATTTGGTGTGCTCAGAAAATAGTCTGCCTCGGCTTCATTCTCGATCGCCGAACTTTTTCTTTGGCGCACACAATCATGTCACGGTCAAGATATACAAATAACTCTCTTGTTCGTTTTTAATTAATACTTTATATAATAATTTACTTCAAGATACTTCCAGTTTTCAAAGTACAACAGGTTTAAAACCTTAGCTAGAAATAGACGCTATAATACGTCTATAAATTATTTACCCCAGTATAAGCATGCATTTTGAAAAAAATCTGAGTGATACGTGTTACCTATAGCATAACTCAGGAAGTGAAATATTTATTTCTAAGACTTAAACTCAAAACATTTCACTTTTCTGTACACTAGCTCTAGGTACAAACTAAACAGTAGAGTCAACTGTAGTGTCAATATTTTTTTTTATTTCGCGTTTATAAAGAAGTCTTACCCAGTTGCGTATCAAAAGAGCGTTCATTTCGATACGCAACATTTTATTTTAGACGGTTGGTAGTAGCGGATGACATACTGATCCTATCAAATCAAATTTTCAATATAACATCATAATCTGAACAATTGCATGAATGTCAATAACAGTTACCAACCACAACATTTCAATTACAAATTGCCCTAAATTACCTCGGTTTAAAATATCGCAGATATTTTTAAAAATTTTAATTTATAATAGACGCAAAATAGAAACAAATAGTATAAAAGCCTTATAAAACTCGTTCTGTAATATACTATACTAACACAACTTGACTCTTGTAGTGTACACTACTATTATTGTTTTAGAATGTAATCACATCTTATAGCTTAAACTATTAAATATCATTAAAATTATAAACTTTGCGTAAGAACATTAAATCTAGCTTCTAATTTAAGTGAAATATTGAAACTAGTCGTTTTATAATCTTAATCCCGACTTTCTGCGATTGTAGAATCTAAAACGAACTTTAGTTCTCTACTTGCTTATGAATAGAGATATTTTAAATATCAGATGATTCTAATACAACTTTAACTTACTACCGACCTGAAGATGACCCCACAAAAAGGTCGTCTTTATTATAAATATAAATTCAAGTGATTCATCCAATTCTTATTAATACTATACTAACATTTGAAAGAAGAAATACGAGCTAGTACCAACAATTAGTGATTAAATAAACTATAACAGTTGTCAAACATATGCCCCCTTACCAATTTCTCTCGAGGTTTTACCAAAAGAAACCAGAGTACTAGCAACATCCCATACTGACCAAACATTTAAATCCACCAAAACTATATTTATTTATTTATCCAACACCCACTACTTATAAAGTCATTATTGTTGTCATTTTAGATTAGTAAAGTGGTTTATAAGTCACACGTGAGTTATAAGTCATAAGTCACGCATAAATTATGACTTGTAACTCACTGTTGAGTTTAAATATAACAAAGTTGAAAAAAGGTTGCAGCTGTAGTATTCGAAATGGAAGACGATAATTTTATTCCCGAAATAATCATTAAGGAAGCGGAAAAAGCGGTTGTTGATATTTTACCAAAAAAGTCTAGAACTTCCTATGAAAAACACTTTCATTCATACCTTTGACGTTTCTAGTTGTCTTCTTTTTCATAGGAACTTCTACACTTTTTTTGGTAAAATATCAACAACCACTTTTTCCGCTTCCTTAATGATTATTTCGGGAATAAAATTCTCGTCTTCTATTTCAAGTACTACAGCTGCAACCTTTTTTCAAATTTTTGTTTATTTAAAAAATTTGAGTAACCTAGACAACAAAACAAGAAAGTATGGCTAACTAGAATATTATTTGAAATGTAGACAATTGTGTCAAAATTTATATTTTAATGTCTTAATTGTAGTTCTTGGATCAATTTCGTATGCCACTCGTATGTTATTACAAATAAGTCACTTCAGAAAATTATTCCCCTCGGCCTGCGGCCTCGTGGACTAATATTTTTCTCGCGTGACTTATTTGTAATATAACACTCTTGTACCATAAATAACTATTATTTATTTATGTTACCCTATACAACAGGAATTTAATCCCAATTACAGTACAGGGTCTGCACTCACCGAGCCGCAATGTGATAGTTCATATAATTTTAGCTTAAGTGCGATTCGAACTCGGGATCTCCAGATTCGAATTTCATATCGCTATCCACACCACCGTACTGACGGACATAATATTGTAAATATTTTAAATGTAATGCACAACTTTTAAATTATAAATTAAACTTGAAACTTTCTTGAGTACCAATTCACTTCACTATTTTCATCCATCCTCTTAGAATATTTAAACTTTTATTCAAAAAACTAATCTAATTTAGTTAGTAAAGCTTAGGACCTGAGTACAAAAATATACCGCAAGTAAACTCTCACATCATATATGTGAAGTCATTCGGCAAACTCGTACCACGGTGATGGTAGGGGAACTTGGAATCCCTTAGGGTTGGAAACTACTTTACTATAATAGGTATTCGACTACCTGTAGATCGAGTTGCCCTTGAACGCTCGGACGTGAGAAGCGAATAAAGGTACAACAAAAAATAAAGGTATATTGTTCAAAGTTGTACGGAATTAGGGTGCAAATTTTAGTAGAAAGGTTAGAACCGTGCACAGCAGGGAACACAATAGATAATAGTACGGGCTGTATTTTATTTATTTTATGACATACTGTCAAAAACTGGCCTGTTATTTGAACGAATACATTTTGTTTACTTTGAAACTAAATTTATTTGTCGCTTATAATATCGGCTATTAGATGAGCAAACTATATATGTAAGTAGGTACTTGTTTAAACTAGTATTTTGATATTTACCGTTATAAATAAAATAAATAAATATATCATCACGCCTTTATCCATTCCTGGGTGTGGCATTCTGCTATAGCAGATAATTGATATATTTATTCGCGTGAAGTGTGGTTACCAGCTGTCAAATCACGGTCTTTAAAGATGTTAGTGGAGAGGGAGACGCAGTGAAAATTGTTTGTCGGCTGTGGGGATCGAACCAGGGTTCTCAAGAGCCACAGGCCGACTCGATACCACTGAGCCATCTAACTCATTTAACATTATAGTAACAGTCTATATCCTGGTAATATAATAGTATATTAAAGAACGAGTTTTATAAGAACTTTTTTCGCTTGCTTCGAAGTTTAGAAAACGAACCGCAGGCGAGTTTTCTCAAGGACAAATGCGATAAAAGTCTTATATAAAAAAAAGAAATGTATACTATTATTTCTATTTTGTGTCTTTTATAAATTTAAATAAAAAAATAATTACAATATTTTAAACCGAGTCAATTTAGGGTAATTTGTATATGAAATGTTATGGTTACTAACTGTTATTAACATTTGTGCAATTGTTCAGATTTTGAGATTATACTGAAATTTTGATGTTCTAAGCTTGATAGGTTCAGTATGTCATCCGCTACTACCAACCGTCTAAAACAAAATGTTGCGTATCGTAATGAACACTCTTTCGATACGCAACTGGGTTTCGTAATGACTTCGTTATGAACGCAAAATAGAAAAAAAGAATTTCGGAATTATATGAAACCCTTTAAAAAAAATTCTTTGTAAATGTGATGCTATAAAGCAATGTATTTTATAAATATCTAAATAAGTTTCTGATCTTTTAAATATTTTGTACTTATAAAACCACAAAATATTATTCTGTGTACTATTAAATGCAGGCCACATAGAAATTTACTATATTCTGGTTGACTTTAACAATAGTAGAACTGTGTTCATCAATTTTAACATAACAAAAATGTCTTGAGATATGTTATTAATTACCGAAACCCGTTTTAACCTAGCATCTAAAATAAAGAAAAATATTGCGGCTTATAATGCGAGTGACTAATTTATAAACTTCAAGGTACTTTTATTTTGTCCCTATGAGTAAATAACGAATAAATATTTTAGACTTTATTTACACCATCTATAAATGTTATTACAATAAATAAATAATAACCCTATTTATTATACTCGTAGTACACATCTGATCATGAATACAAATGAGACAAAGCGAGATGTGTATAATAAACAACTGAATTCAATCCAAGAAACAAAATGGCAAAACAGCTCTTCTTGCCTTGTTCGTATTTGCATTTATGCTCAAGTATGTACTCTGCTTAGAGCCCCTGTATCAATGACAGATAATTTAGTTGTCACAATTAAGTTAAACTATAGTTGTATTTCATTTGCCATTTGACGCACTTGAAATAAATAAGACACCATGTCTAATGACCAATTACATATTGTCACTTAAATTTTAAGTTTTCCTAAACTTGATACTTCCGAATCAAAATGAACTATCAGATGAGTAACTAAATATTGCTGTCAAATATTCAATTTGCTATTTTTATTTAAGGGAATCATACAATTTAAGTAAAAACGGTGGCTATAAATGAACTAAATTTAGTATATCAATTGGGATGAATTACTTCAAGTTAAATTCGAATTATTGGAGATAAAATGAGCAAAGTAATTCAGCAAAATAAATAAGTAATCTCGTCCAGTAAGTGTAAGTTAGATCACATACAAATGGAAAATGGAATACACCTAATATCATTTGTAAACATTTTTTATTCACTTTGAAAATTAATCTTTACAAGATACTAACTTGTAAAATTTTACAAGTCAGCTGTCAATGATACAAACTAGTAGCTTTGCCATAGTAATATTTCCAAAACCTGAAAAATTATTTAAAACAATTGTAACTGACAAGATTTAATTATAATATTTAATTTTGTTTACAAATGAGTAACAAAAAAAATTGTATGTACAATACACGCAAAGTGACTCTTTTTACTGCCTCAAGAAGATGACGGGCTCGCCAGTCAATTCCTCCTTTCCGAAATAAAAATTGTTTTATCGTGTCCTTAGGTCAGTTTTTTAATCCCCAAATAAAGTTTCCAATAAGTATCAGCGAGAGAAATAAAAAAATATATTACGTCTAAATCATAGCACAAATATTAATAATTATAATAGTTTTAAGAATTATATTTTCGACATCTCTGTCTGTCCAGTAAATATGTTAGAATTTTTGAAAAATCATGAATATTCGCCGAGTATTTGTAGCTCAAGTGGTAGAGCAGTCACCTAGCGAGTGAAAGGTTCTGGGTTCAAATCCCGGCGAATGCTCATGATTTTTCAAAAATTCTAACATATTAATAATTATACTACATGCTATTTTTTGATGCAATATTTTAAAATTATCTTGATGATAGTTATCGGGAACTTTATCCCTAATTAATTATTTTATATTTATCCGACATATATCTTTGATGCAAAGGCCCTAAATAATATACAACATCAATTTAAACTAAAGTTTAGTATATAGTTAACAAATAAAATGGAAAATTAGGTAGGTCCATAAGTTTTGGGCTGCTTAAACAAAAAGATTTGATGTTTTCTGTTCAGATGAGCATGCATCCCTTTTGTGTTTCCACCACTAATTTTCACAGTTTTTCCACAAATACTACAATCTGCTGTACCCATCTTAACATGTCTTGTAAAATACACCCAGGCTGAACTTCTTTTTTTCCATTGTCTTACAGTTTTCACATTAACTGATTGATGGAAATACGATGGTCCTGAAATTCAAAATCATAGAATTAAAATTACAACTGAAAGAGGAAAATAATCATGAAAAATGTAGATATTGGCGGCACAGGATTCTCTAGAAGAATTTCTTAAAGAGTATCTTAAATAATTATAAATGATACTTAAAAGATTTTAATTATTTTAGGTAAAAATAGTTTATGTACTAGTACTTAGGCTATTAAGGATTTTTTTTACGAATGTGGAATATTATTTTTCCTATAATAATAATAAAAATATAATATATCATCACGCCTTTTATCCATTACTGGGAGTTGCACTCTCCCGTAGCAGATCTCGGTAAGTGATATATTTCTTCGCGTGAAGCGTCAAATCACGGCCCCCAAAGATGTTAGTGGAGGGAGAGCCACAGAGGTAGATTTAATTTAGTGAAAATTGTTTGTCGGCTGTGGGGATCGAACCAGGGTTCTCAAGATCCACAGGCCGATACCACTGAGCCACCTAGCCCATAAGATGTATATTATATTTTTTTAAGAAACGAATGAATTTAATACATATTTATATTAGTTACATTTGTCAAATTTATCTGACATTCGAATTAATTCAGTTTTTAAAAGCAACGAATCAGATTTACTGGCTAACTAATAAGAGAATATATATATATATAGTAAAATTAAAATTTGTATCATTATGATTTTTGTAGTAAAATTTGTGAAAATTAATTAATAATCAATGCAAATAAAAATTGTCGACAGGCGTGAAATCGAGATTACACTCGCAATTTTAGAATCTAAGAGTGCCTTGGATTTCGTGTGACAGTAAAATGGACAGGCATTTGTTTAAGGTTTAGTGATTATTGCTGGTTGTTTAGCAACAAACATATTAATCATCGATGTAAAATATGATAAAATAAGTACAGAACTTTGTTTATTAGTTGTTTTAGAAGATATTTATGTAGTTTTTTTATTTGTTGTGTTGTGAAAATTTATGATGATTATGGATATTGTTTTTGTATTTTGGTGTTACCTGGGCAGTTCATTCTAATACTAATGGTAAGTGTTTTACTATTTTTATGCAATATTCATTGCTTTACTAGCAAAATTAGATGATAAATAATAATTTCAAACAATTATTCATCGTTTTTATACTCTATATCGACTAATGTATTTCATACATAATAATATTTATTTAGGTTATAATAACTTTGTAATTATAAACTATAGAACGAATAAACTATATATATATATATATATATATATATATATATATATATATATATTTATTTATTTATTTATTTATTTATTTATTTATGTTACTCTGCACAACAGGAACTTAATCCCAATTACAATACAGGGTCGCACTCACCGAGCCGCAGTGTAGTAGTTTATATAATTTTTAGCTTGATATATATAAAGAGGAATTGTTTTGGGACAGGCTAACATACATATTAAAATATTATAATAGGCTTAGTAGAAGTATATTATTTACTGTAACAAATATACATAATTCCTACAGTTTAAAAAATGTCCCTTATTGCTATATTGGGAGGAAATCAAATGTTTGAGATCGAACAAGATTCTTTTCACCACATTTTCTTTTATGCCGACTTAAAGATGGCTGCCATTTATACACATTTCCACAAAAATGACAAGTGTATGACCCAGGTTTGTTGTTTACTACTTTCCCTAAAATAAAAATCAGAATTATTACAACAAAATTACGAATTGTTCGCCTAACTACACAAAATAAATAGAGAAAACTATTTTTGGTTACAAAATATTTATTCCAACGTCTATTAGTTAAAGTGTTCATACATATGCTCTAAATATCTTTCATGTATAGTGGAATTATAACCACACTGTTTACAAGTAAATAGGCCTGTGTAAAAACATTTCTTTTTGCGATTATGTTTGTTTAAACTGTCTTTCCATTTGTAGCAACGGCCACAATTCACGCAAGTAAACAATCCAATTCTTGTTCGAAAACGGTTGCGACGACCTGAAACAAATATCAGAATCAAACGTTTTACAACAAAAATTACAAAACATAAGCTATTGACATTTTTCCTCCTCAGAGTTGCAACACTGCTGGAATAAATCTCCTCATAGTCATAATGGCTGGTAGCACAAGCTCTGTTTTTGGGTGTTTTAAGAGCACGGTTTTTACATGTTAGAGATAGCTAAAACACCTAAACACACTGCTCTTAAAACAGGCAAAAACAAAGCTTGTGCTACCAGCCATTATGACGAGATAAGCTTGAACCATGAAGAGTAATTTTAATTGTAATCCATTTTGTCTGGATTATAGATATATAGATATATAATATATTTTTATTTTTTATAATACATTTTAATCTGGATGTGGAAATTCTGCAATTACAGATCTTTGTAAATAACAGTGAATAGTGGATACCAGCCATCAAATTAGATTTTATAAACTATTCAGTCTAGTCAATATTTCGTTGACTAATAATTCTTGCAAAAAAGAAAAAGTTTAGTCAACAAGTGATGTTTGTTCGGATTTGACTTTGATTGATGATATACATAAATAAATAAATATATCATCAAGTCTATTATCCATTACTGGGTGTGGCACTCTGCCGCAGCAGATCTCGGTAAGTGATATATTTATTCGCGTGAAGTGCGATTACCAGCCGTCAAATCACGACCACAAAGATGTTAGTGGAGGGGGAGCCACAAGAGTCGATTTAATTTGATGATATAGGTACTTAAATATTAAATGATAGTTTCGATAAAGTAACCAGTTCGTTAGTTTATAAACTATTATCATAGATTACGAAATAACAAAGTAGTCATTCTAACTATAATGTAGCGAAAAACACGTACTTGGTAATTTTATAAACTGTTCAGCTATTTTCTGAACTAAATTAAAATGGTTATTTTTAGACTAGTATTAACAGGGTCACTTTATTACACGACTGTTATAAGTCCATAAGTGCAATAATAGTACATTACGTTCCTAGGTACGAGCTCTATTTTAACAAGTTGCCAACTTTACTCGAATTAAAACAGACGCCCCGGCCTAGGAGCATACATGATTTGTTGTTACAAGCGTGTCTTGTTTTGTGACATAATTATCATTATCGCACAGTTTTAGGGCTATAACATTTTTACTGGTCAGTTTTAGGCCAGAAACGGGACAATAAAGACACCCTCTGAAAAATACTATTTTTGTTCTAGAAATACGTATTAAAAACAGGACTTTTCAGAGCACGTGTGAAAGATACTTATACTGCGAATAGCATACACTGTTTTTTATGATCGGTTTTCAACTAATATTAATTTTTCTAATGTTATTTCAAACGTCAAAAACATTTATTTTGTAGATTACGTGGTTAACTTTGTTTCGTAGCAACTATATTATTTCACACTGTGCAATAAACAATCATTTTTGCACTGAAATATACATTATGACTCATTTTTTGCACTACTGTAGATAAAATATGTACGTGGGTTTTTGAATATAAGCTTCGTTCGATTGAAATTTTAACATTCAAATCCATAAATTCATTAAATTTACATTCATTAAACACAACCCAATATATTCGATTTGTTCTGTAAATACAAAACATATATAATGGCTTGAGCATATAGGACAACCTTTACGAGATTGTTGTTAAACAGCGAGCGAAACAAACCTCGACAAAAAATGTTCTACTTTTATTTATTTATTTATGCTACTCTGTACAACAGGAACTTAATCCCAATTACAGTACAGGTTCCGGACTCATGGAACTGCAGTATGGTAATTCATATATTTTTAGATTGAGTAGGATTCGAATTAGGGATTTTCGGATGCCGGAACGTTAAAAATACCACCGTACTACCGAACTAAACATATAATTATTTGTATTTTCAGAAGAACTAGATACTTTTTCTATCGTATATTGTTCGTTTCTGAATTGCTGCAATTTATTTAAGAGAAAATACAACGTAACTTTTATTTGAAGCAGTTTAATGTCTAATAGTTATTTGTGTATTAAGAGCGTAAAGTTATTCTTTGTTACTCAAGCACGGTAATTGGAGCGCAAACCGAAGGCGAGAGCTGCAATAGTGTAAAAGGAACAAAGACACTTTACGCTCGTGATACACATATAATTTTTTCTACGATTGCATCTTCAAATTATTAAAAAACATATACGTTCGGAAAATAAATTCGTTTTGTCAATTGTCAATACGACAAGTTCCTGTTTTGTTTGTATCCCTAGTAACTATTGAAATAATCACGCATTTAACGTCTTTTTCTTGCATTGTCATTGGAGACGCGCAAAAAAGATATATTTCGATTGTTCCACAGAAAACGTCAACTTTACAATGACATATGAGAGCGTAATTGTCCTCTTCTCATAGCATTCGAAGAAAAAATAATTTAGGAACGTTTGACATTGGAAAAGGTTCGAATATTTGATATAGTTATTAAGTTCATATAAAACTTATATAAACTTGGTTAGTTTTCAGAGTTGAATAGTTTATAAAATAGCCCAGCTTTAGTTTGTAACATATCAATAAAAACTAAAGTAACAATTAAAGAAGTAAAGTAGTGTAGAAGCAACAAGTACATTACGTTTACATTTATTATTTTGTATTTACAGTATGGCATGGTAGGTACATTAAACAAATTATTACAACACTTTATTTAAATTCAGGCGACGTAATTGTAGGTGATATAGAAAGATGAGTCCTCATATGACTTTTGACGTGAACTTTTTGTGTCGCCCTGTATTTACAACCAGAATACGGACAAAGAAATAGTTTTCGGTTTCCACATTCAAATTTCATATGACGCCATAAAGAAGAATACTGTTTGTACGATCGCCGACACTTTGGACATGTGTGCCTTTGGGGACCTAAAATAAAACAAAATTTGTTAATAATATGTGAGAGTTACGGAAAAATGAGACATACATTTCGAAGCAAATCAAATGGAACTACTGGCATAAGCTATAAAAAATAAAATTATATAAAATATAATTCATTTTGCTTATAGTATTCATATTTATTTTATTGTCTACATACAAAATAAAATAATACAATTTATAAATAAAGAAATACATTAGTATATCACCATGCCATTTCATAGCTCTGCAATTACAGATGTTTATTTATTATGCTGCATAACAGGAAATTAATAACAATTACAGTACATAATTTGTAGGTTATGTGGATCCAAAAGAATTTTTGATAATAGGTAATTACAGTACATGACTCCTAAAGCTTATAGAGAAATTTTAAGTTATTGAATACAGCCGTATTTTTTGGATAAGTTTACTAATTACCAAGCAAGAGTGCACGGGTTCAAATCTCGCTGACTTCAGCTTATATTAAAAAATAAGATTATATTAAAGTGGTTATAAGCTACTGTAAGTTGTATTAATTTCCTGTTGTGCAGAACAATAAATAAATAAAATTGAAACATAATGTAATTTAGCGAACTCTCGCTTGTAAAGCGAAAGTGCGACCAAAGAACTACAACTGCACATTTGTAGATATGCGTTAGGTCAAATAGTTTGATCGTTACGTCATTGCATTTATTTGAAGCACAAACAAGATACTTGTAACACATTTTATTTCTGTCAACATTTTCAATAACGAAGAAATGTGGTTAAATATCGGAAACAAATTTCGAACCCGAGAACACAGAAACTACAAACCATCACAGTCAATACGATGGTGGATAGCAATACGAAATCTGGAGATCCCGAGTTCGAATCTCACTCAAGCTAAAAATTATATAAACTACTACACTGCGGCTCGGTGAGTGCGGACCCTGTACTGTAATTGGGATTAAGTTCCTTTTGTACAGCGTAACATAAATAAATAAATAAACGCGCACGGCAATCTACCCATAAAATATTGTAGATGTGCCAGTATGATGAGTCTTCACATGTCTCGTGATATGTATTTTTTGCGGTCCTCTATAATCACAGTCAACATATGGACAGACAAATAATTTTCTATTTCCACATTCAAATTTAGTATGACGCCATAAAGAAGAACTTAGTTTGTAAGAACGCTGACAATTTTGACATACATGTCTTTGATCACCTAAAATAAATAAAATTTAGTTAATAAAGTTGCAGTAATTTTACAGATAAGAACGGCAAATATTAAAACAAACCACATATCAAAACAATTTCGACATTTGCAATTGTATATTTTTTCTTTGTCAGATCTTTTTAAATTATTTCAGTGAAAAATACTTCAAATGAAAGTTGTAAATGATTTATTTATATGTATCTTTTTTATTTAAACTATGTTTCTTCAAAATAATTTATTAATGTTTGACAGCAGAAAATGTATACTGCTAAAAGCGAAATGTTTAAGTACAAAAATTCACCCCATTCATTATGAATCTAATGATTAGTTTTTCATTTGACTGTTCATTCTGTTATAATAATATGCCTGTTAAATATAGGAAAATACATATAGGGTGGTAAATCTAAGGACGCATCACTACGTTTTAAAGCTATTCTTGAAATGTGTTATTAATTACTTACTTCCCTAATTATTATACATTAAAAAAGTTAAATAGTTTTTTGTAAAAGAAATACTTTTGCAATTTTTGACTCTAATATTTATTAATTTTACTCTACCTGGAACCGGAAAAATGATGAAAATGTTAATTGGTAATTTTCTTAAAGTCATCATTGCCATGAAATAACAAAACAAATATACCAATTAAAAGTTATTTAGGTAAAAAGTTAGGAAAGCGTTCAATTACAGGATGCGTAGAAAGTTTCATGCCGAGCGATAGCGTGGCTTGAAAAAGCTTACGAATCCTGTACGACGCTTTACTGACGTGTTACGTATAACATTTTACCTGAAACTTATAAACAAATAATACATATTTTTAATTAAAAGAAATATTTGACTTACATATTCAGCCAGTATTTTATGTTGCTAAATAACTAAACACTCATGTTTCTTACATTACCTGCCTAGGCAGGCAATATGTTATTTTCTTGACTAGGCATGCAAAGCAAAGCTTTCCTGAGTCTTAAAGGTCAGGTAAGTGTTTATTTTCCTGTCAGTTTCAGGTAAAAGTTATTGTTTTTACCTGTCATTAATATAATAAATATTTTTTTCATGTATTAAATAAAATTAACTCGTAATTAATATAACATTCTTGTTATTTTATGGCAATAATGATTTTAAGAAAATTACCAATAAACATTTTCGTCTTTTTTTCGGTTCCAGGTAGAGTACAATTATTAATATTAGTGTCCAAACGTGCAGAAAATTTTCCTCTACAATAAACTATTTAACATTTTGCCAATGATTGAACATTTTAAAAATATCATTGAAAACGCTATGGTGCGTTCTTCGATTCTCCAACTTGTATAATTTATATTGTTGTTAATATTTACTTAACAATCTATTAATAAATCAGATCTTAATAAATTTATCATCTTAAAAGCAATATCAAAATATATTTTCATAATTAGTAGCCAATAATCAAGACATTTTTGGACTAATTAAGTAATTTATCATAGTTCAGTCAATACTTCAGCAAACCTGAATTTACTAAACTTATACGTAAGTCACATTAGAAGCTCGCAGAACATCAAAACAATAGATGATTAAGAACTCTGGTCGTCTTATTCGTTATTAACAATTATTGTCGCCAATAACCCTTATTGATACATGAAAATATATTTGACACCACAGTTGATTATAAAGGTAAATGATTAGTATCAGTCCCGCGAAAATTGTATATCTTAATTTACGTTTCAGTGGCATCAATGATGTTTACAAAATGTTATAAACAGCTAGAAACAGTTTTAAAATAGTACCTAAAATAACAAATTTATTAAGAGTTATGGGGTGGATAATTTTATATAACTCCAAGATTTTATTTAACAGTCTTAGTTGTACACTAAGCTGTAATAAAACTGAGATTTTGTATCACATTGATTAAGTTTTAATAGCAGATTTCGCAAGTACTACTATTACTATACTAGCTGCGAATAAAATATAATATAATATAAGGGATAATCGCGCCCTCCCGTGAAGCATATTATACTTTTCGTAACTAGTGCACAAAAATTACTGCCTTATCGGGACAAATGTCAAATTACCTAGGAAACGCCGAATACAGGTAATAATCGTAGTCCCTAGGGAGAGAAACATCTCCCTAAGGAGAAATACATGCTACCTAGGGAGAGAAACATTCTACCTAGGGACAGAAACATAATATTTCTCTCCCTAGGGAAGAAAAGCAGTGTTTCTCTCTCTAAAATTAGGGAATAAGACCGTATTTCTTGTGCATGTGTTACGAAAAATAAAAATATATTTTGATAAAATATTTTCCTTATGGCCAGTTGCCCCAAGAAACTTTAATTTTAACTTGATTTAAAATAATAAAAGTAAACCGAGGTTACATGTCATGTGGATTAATTTAAATTACTGCTAAACATTCGATTTGCTATTTATTTAAACTAAGTTTAAAATTTAAGTTTTGATGATGTAGCTCACCATAGTTGGGATATCTCCCAAAGTTTACCATGGGTCTAAACTCTGATCATATGCTCTTAACCAACTAATCTATGGTCACCATATGATTCAAATCTAGTGGTATGCCAATTTTTCTTTCGCGTTAATCATCATCATCTGTGGTGCTACAGCCCAAATCGGGCCTGGGCCTACCGGACACATCAAGCCGCAGTTTTCACACTGCCATACTGCCGGTTTTTGTAGTCGAATGCTACATTATTTAAGGCGTATAAGTGACTAGCTTATAGCGCCCGAGTGAGATAAATACATGTAACTGTATTTTAAATTTTACGACAAATCACACATTGTCGACAGGCGGATTCGAACTGACGAACTTTGGTTCGGGTGACGTCACTGTATGTTAAGAGATGTTGCCTTAACACGCTCGGACACCGCGCCTGTTTCGCGTTTATATTATCAATTAAATATTTACTTTATAAAATACTAATTAAATATTTTTCTGTTTATTTACAGTATTTGTTTTTTATTCAACTATTAAGTACAAAAAAAATACAGTTGCTATATTTTAAATATCATGTGTTCAATAACATCATTATTGTGAGAAAAAATCTAAAATAATACAATATGATTATATTAAGTAATTCTCGTCAGTATTATATCCTCCGACTGCATGCATTTCTCTTAAATGTCGTTTCAAAATTGATATTCTTCTTGTTTTATATTTGCATCCAGCAAAGTAACAAGAAAGGGTTGCTTCATTACCGCAGTAATATCTTTTATGATTCCACAATGATTGAGAATGTCGATAACTATGATCGCAACGGTCACATTTAAATATTTTATCTGAAACAAATTAAAGATATTGTAGTATGTAGTACAATACCTAATATACATTAAAAAAAAGTAAATATAGGGTGTAACAGCGAAACCAACCACCGCCTATATTTTCTTTATTATTATAGTTAGAAAAAAATATTATAAAGCAAAGTTGTAGAAGACCAAGGGGGACATCTGCTTAAAGAATAAAATAATTTTTTAAACCAGTGGTTCTCAAGTTACCACACAAAGTTATATTTTTTCAAATGGGATTATACGTATTTTTTAGGCCTATTCGATAGAGTATTTCTTTCTGTATTCAACCATGTGACCATTCTACATCCTTACATAATAAAAATATTGAGAAAAATTCAATTGAAATTTAAATTATTTTGTATTTTTAATATTAATGTCCGGTAAGCTATGGATGAAAAACAAAAACAAAAGAACAAAATTTAGCTGTTGTCAAGTAATAATAATTGTTGTAAATTGTTATTCTTTGTTTGCTTAATATTTTGTTCTTTTATATTTGTTTTTCATCCATAGCTTACTGCACATTAATATAAAAAACACAAAATAATTTAAATTTCAATTGAATTTTTCTCAATATTTTTATTATGTAAAAATGTAGAATGGTCACATGGTTGAATTAAGAAAAAAATACTCTATCGAATAGGCCTAAAAAATATGTATAATCCCATTTGAAAAAATATAACTTTTTGTTGTAACTTAGAACCACTGGTTTAAAAAATTATTTTATTCTTTAAGCAGATGTCCCCCTTGGTCTTCTACAACTTTGCTTTATAATATTTTTTGTAACTATAATAATAAAGAAAATATAGGCGGTGGTTGGTTTCGCTGTTACATCTTGTATATCATCACACTGTTGGTAAATGATATATTTTTTCAAGTGGAGTACGGTTACCAGCTGCCAAATCAGGGTTCTCAAAGGTGTTAGTAGAGGAGTCACAAAAGTTATTTAAAAGTATCTGTTTACAGACCGCGACTAGAAATTGTAGAACGAACGTAGCGGGACTGCGAAAATAATTTCAACTAGAGGTGTACACAACATTTTTTCTACGATCGTTAATTAAGATTCATCGATTGCATATTGTAATAAATATTTTGAGAATAGAGATAACTAGAAAAACAATACAAACAAAATGTAAAAAAATGGCATTTGTGGTATACTATTTTCATTTTAAACTCGAGGGATCGGCATAAAACGATTAAACGTCCCTGTCCCATATAACTACAATGAAATCAAATAGTGCGGCTACCCCATATCGCTTATCGATGGTCAAAATAGGTAAATTTTCAAGGGTCGTATTCAGTCCAAAATTATTCTTGTTTTTTCCTATGATCGACCGTACCGGCGAATGGGGCTGTACAACCCTGTGTGAACCTTGTGAAACCAGTTATGACGGATCATATTTTGAGTTCCTTTGTAAACGTAATTGCGGTGCATTTAATCGTTTTATGCCGATCCCTCGAGTTTAAAATTAAAAAAATAGTATATGTAAAGAGCTCTGTTGCCAATTGTAATGGTCTGGAAAAGAGCCTTGGTATGCAAATGTTCGTTTTCTGTCATTAAATGAGGATCGAGAAGTCTACTTTTTTATCACTCATACAAATATTTATTTGTGTATTAAGACCGTAAAGTGACTCTTTGTTACTTGAACACGGTAGTTGCTCGCGCTGCAATAGTGCAAGAGTAACAAAGACATTTTACGCTCGTGATACATATATAATTTTTTCTACGATTGCATCCTAAATTATTTAAAAAAACGTATACATACTCAAAATAAATTAGTTGTTAATATGACAAGTTCCTGTTTTGTTTGTATCCTTGGTAACAATTGAAATAAGCGCACATTTATTATCTTTTTGCGCGTTACCATTGAAGACGAAGTTATTTTTCAATTGTTCCACAGAGAACGTCAACTTTTCATAGCAATCGTAGTAAAAGGAATTTTTAATGAGGTGGAAATCAATTGCCGGCTGTGGGAATCGAACTTGGGTTCTCATTCGCACAGTTATTTATTCTTTATGAATTGCCAAACAAAACATTTTTATTGTTGCATTTATTTGACACATTTTACATAAATAAATTTGACATTTCTTTTATACTTAAACATTTTTTTATAATGTTGTACATTCATAAAAATGTGTATACTCTATAAATAATTACATCATTACGCCTTTATACTCTTCATGAATATAACAAGTTTCAAATGATATACTTAACAATGATTGCGGTTACCTGCCGTCAAATCGCAATACCCATATTTCACAACTCGATCTCTTAATTATCAACTTAATACATATTCTATACATAAAAAGTAGAAATAATTTTGTTTCCAGGACCAGAAGTAAAAGTAGATTTTTATGGCATCAGAATCATGACAGAAATAATACATTTTTAGCACGATTGTGCGGTTACTAAGAACGACGGGACTAAAATGAGCTTTTTCTCATTGTTCATAACGACGCGAGAAAAGTCCATTTTATTCCCGCTGCTAAGGAAAGAAAAAATTAAAACAAATCAATTCATAAAAATAAGTATTCATTTAAATACTGGAGTCGTGGAAAAATAATAATTACACCACGAGCGAGAAGAAGTATACTCTTCTCTCCCTTGGTGTATAATATACTATTTACTCCGTTTAAATTAAATGATTGGTTTTAAAAACATATTGTATTTATGAACAAACTGTAAATGTTTGTTTATATGATACTTTCGTTTCGCTTTATATTCACAATTTGGCTCTGGACATTTATAAGGTCGAATGTTACTACATTCATGTTGTATGTGACTTCGCAGTGAACTTAGCCGATCATAGTACCGATTACATTTTGAACAATTGTAACCTTTAACAGTTCCTGAAATAAACAAGTTTTAAAATAATTGAACATATACATATAAATAAAAATATTTACCAAAATTACGAGTGTTATATTTTCTTCTTTGTCGTTTTCTTAAATCGTTTTCTAGTAAATTTGCTGTCATTTCTTCGGTTAAAAATTCTCCTGAAAATAAAAACGATATTAATATAAATAATTTGAATTATTCTAGTTTCAAATATAACTTATATCTGAAAGTGCAGGAACGGTTAGTCAACACATTTTAGGTAATTTTTCATAAATACAAAATACAATTGTGCAAGTTAGAACCCATTCAATAATAATAGGATAAACTTATACCAGGTGTCTACTTTTTTTTTGTTATACAGGAAATTCAATGGTAAAATTTTCATTACGCCAAAAAAAATTCCCTTTTATTTTAGAGTAAAAGTTTAAATACAAAAGTTGTTCAGAATTAAAAACTGCGTCCAACGAGCTCTTATTTATTGATATACGACGATCTTGTCACGAGATACAGGTAAATTAAAATTACCATCATTAAGCTGTTTACAGAGTGCCATGAAACATAAAACAAATAATAGTATTGTTTAATATTCTTTGAGTTTGACAGTTTGTGGTCTTTTTTTTTCATGGCACTCTATAAACAGCTTAAAGATGGACATTTTAATTTACCTGTACCTCGTGACAAGATCGTCGTATATCAATAAATAAGGGCTCGTTGGACGCATTTTTAATTCTGAACAACTTTTGTATTTAAACTTTTGCTCTAAAATTAATAGGAAAAAATTTATGATGTAATGAAAATTTTACCATTGAATTTCCTATATAACAAAATAAGTAGACACCCGGTATATAATCATCTATCAGATAAGTGAGTAAATATCATAATAGTAAATAACAATTTGTACAATTATAATAATTTCACAGTTATTTGAAAGATGATTTTATTTTAACTTTGATAATTGATAAATCAATTATTTTATTAATACAAACAAGAAATATTGCAAACAATACAAGATATTTTAAGTGCATCTTTATTTTATAATATTTATTATGTAAGTACATTAAAATAATATAACAAAACAAAACTCATTACAATATATAAACACGAAAAAAAGAAAAATTATTTTTAAATTACAAAATAAGTACCTACAAAAAGATCACAAGTTTATATACTAAACAACTAGTCTAGTTTAAGTAGCAAAACATAAATTAGATTAACAATAATAATAACATATATTAATAGTATTTTCAAATAATTTAAAATCATATATTTTCTAGTGTCAAACGTTTCTAAATTATTTTAAAGAAAATAGCTTGAAATAAAAATGGTAGACGAGTTTAACTTTTATTTAAAGTATTTTTCTCTGAAATAATAGAGAAACGTTTGAAAACTATGCGATACTAAATAGTCAAGACAATTTGAAAATATTAAAGCAAAGCGTCATCGACAATGTGTGCATCTATCCAGCTGTCAAATATTTTTCAAATTAGTCTAGAGAGTGAACAAAATTTTCTTTCAGTTTAAAACATTTCTCTGTAAAGTAATTTAAGAATATTTGACGGCTTGAAAATCTTGCAAATTTCTTATTAAAGCTATATATCTACAAAGAGTTTCTATATTTAGAATTGGTAGAATACAAATAACTCATCATGTTATGAGTCCCCTGCATATGTTTCCTTAAATGTTTCTTCAGCTTCGCTTTATACATACAATTAGTTACAGGACATATAAATGTTGGTTCTTTTCCACATATAAATTTACGGTGACTCCACAATGATGGGTAGTGAGAATAAATTCTACCACATCTGTCGCATGTGTATTTTCTTCCTTGTTGTTTACCTGAAAGAAAACATAGTTATATTAAAACATAATTCATAAATATATGGCTATTATTACGTTACCAACTACCAAATACAAAACAATAGTATGTTATGTTATCAAGGGAGGGAAATTAGCGATTATTCCCGCGTGTGAAGTTGGCCTTCGGCCCTTGCTTACGTCTCGGTTTGCCAACTTCACACAAGGGATAATCGCGCCCTCCCGTGAAGCATATTATACTTTTCGTAACAAGTGCACAAAAATTACTGTCTTATCGGGACAAATGTCAAATATGGTTTGCGTAACTTGTTACCTAGGAAACGTCGCAAACAGCTAATAATCGTAGTCTCTAGGGAGAGAAACATGCTACCTAGGAAAAGAAACATAATGTTTCTCTCCCAAGGGGAGAAAAGCAGTGTTTGTCTCTAAAATTAGGGAATAAAAACGTGTTTCTTATGCATATGTTACGAAAAAAATAATACATAGTAACATATAATATATTGAAGATATTATTGATAATATTTCGTATAAATGTACAGCATTATTGACAATAAGAAAACAAGAATATAAATTTTTATATTATTCATTTAATACTTCATTTCGTACAATATTTTTACCATAAATATATAATTTTTTTACGTGTATACAATTTTTTTTCACAATTATATTTGTGAAATTTATAACCAAAAAAAAATATTATAGTATCTATCAAAATTTCAGCATAATATTTGCTGAAATCAAAAGTACAAGGCCTGAAAATTAAGTTTATGAAATCGTGGCATAAACGCTACATTAATTATTGTCGGATTTCACTATAAAATTGTCTTCTACCTTCTATTTGGAAGTTCTGAAAAGTTACCTGTAAAATTTAAACGAATTTCAACAAATGTTTTATTTTAAAAATATTTAATCAAATATAAAAACGTTATTTCTACGTACGTATCAAATTTCTAATAAAAAAATAATGGATGATTATTAATAGCTCGGTTCTAAATTAGTTTTAGCTAAAATCGAGCAACGGAAATGTTAATGTTACAATCTGTTTATAATGATACAATAATACAAATATTTTGACATTAATCATTTAATTTACCTTAGGCAAAATTCATTCAAAATGATTTTTTTACTATCTTTTAGTACAATAGAATTAATTAATTATTTTTTTATAATTTTATTTTATATACATGATTGTTAATATCAAATGATTTGTGTGTATTTTGTTCGTAACCAAGAAGAATTATTTACAATGTTGTCATATCTAAATTTATGTTGCACAGGTTTAGTTAAAACCAATTTAGAACCGTGCTATTAACAACCAGCAAATGGGTTTTATGTTAAATTTTAAAGTTGCTATTAATTAGGTACTAGAAAACATTTAGTGGTACCATAATTTTCGTAATACCGGGTGTTTATTTAAAGTTTAGAACAATTAAATATAAAAGAAAATCAGAATTAAAAACTTCATCCAATGAACTCAAATTTATCGACTTAGAACTCTCCAATCGCGAGAGAAATGTAAATTAAAAGTGACATTATAGAAATAATTTCACAGACCTGTCAACTCAAAAGCTAAAATGATTTCTTTATTTCTCATGGCAAACTAAAAATCATAAATTGTCACTTTAAATTTGCGAAACGTCAGAAATAAACATCCATACAAGTGTCGCCAATTATCCTATTTTAATTTAAAATATTTTATATAAATAATAATTTATTTAAATTCAAACGCTACAAGAAATAAACATGCATATTTTTATTGCACTATATTATTAGATAATACTGCAAATATACTGGATGTTTCAAAATTATTGCAAAAAAAATATAGATATATTATTGTACGTATTACAACGCAAAAAGAAATTTTCCGAAATTCGCAAAAATAATTGCACATTATTTGAAGCAAACATTTATCGAGCCACTGGATTGAGTAATGAATAAAAATTTGTAAACATTAAAATTAATTTAATTTAAAATTGTGTAATAGTTCTTTCAATGTTTAATGTTTATTCACTTTTATTCATTACTGTAATCTATCAGTCCAGTGGCATGTAAAATATTTGTTTCACGTAATCTGCAATTATTTTTGCGAATTTCGGAAAATTTATTTCTGCGTTGTGATCAGTACATACAATAATATATCCGTATTTTTTTTTGCAATAATTTTGAAACACCCCTGTTTGTAGTACGTAAGTAATAGTTGAGTGCCCAAAGTAGTTTTGCTGTGAAGACTCATATATCTTTGTCAATATATACAGTATCTCAAAAAAATTGGTTTGTAGTATTACCAAATTTTACATATTAAAACTGAACTATTTTATTAAAAAACAGAGTGTGTTATGAAATATCCCAATAGTTTTTTTTTAGTTTTAAATATAGTATATATGTTAAATTTACTTTTTTCGCAATAAATATTTTCTTTTAATCATAATAACAGTTCAATATAAACTAATTTATCTACGACCATATATGTAAGTAAGCCATTAAAACAATTTGCAAGAACAGTAAATGCTTGTTTACGGTTGCTAAAGGATTACTGCACTAGTTCAGTAATATATATTACGTAACTGTTCTCAAGAAATTTTTCATTTGTTAGGCGGTAACACTGCTGTTTGACAGTTGATGTTACGAATATAACCTAACAAAAATTCTGTAATTGATCTTATTATTATTTATGGTCGTAAAGTATAATACACAACTCGAATTGTAACGCAATTACATTGCTCGTTAAATTACTGCACTCGCCAAGGCTCGTGCGCAACTTTTTCACTCGCACGTAATGTGCATGTTACAATTCTCGTTATGTAATATACTATTATAATAATAAATCATAAACATTTTAAAATAATAATAATAAGATATACATTAATGTTGATTTGCGTATAATGTAATTTACGTACCACTAGTTAACGCACTTACACACCACTAAACTTGACCATCGAATTATTTCAACACTGCTACCAACTGTCAATCATCAACTAACTTTATACACATCTTCTAAATAGTCTGTATTGTTCCACTAGATGGCAATAGTTGTTAACAATTTCTATATCTATTAGCTATAAAATTTACTACAAATTTTCAATAATTGTCTGCCTAAAAAATGAGGACAAAATGAAAAAAAAACTAAAACTAGTTTAATGGAAAATATAGTGAAACCCGACAACAACGTTAGCGGCCGTGAAGTTAAATTTTCAGTCCTTGTATTTGCTGAAAATTAAATATATTTGTTGATTAATATCATAAACATTTTGTACTATTTATTTGCAATTACATTATATAATACAGTTTTGTTTTTCTGTTAAATATATTAGTTTGAAGAATCCTGAAATGGATATGAACGAAATATATTCACATTCGCTTTCTGTAAATAAATATATAATTCAGGATGTCTTAGTCTTATATGAGTTTTCAGCGTTTCTTTCTGTTTTGCACGATAGCTACAATAATTCTGCGGGCAGTAAAATCCAGGTTCTTTTCCACATTCGTATCTTAGATGTCGATATAATGATTGTTGTTGTTTATATGCTCGGCCACATTGTTTACATTTATACTCTCTTGGTTTTTTATCTGAAACAAAATACAAGATTAGTATGTGTTCTGATATTTTGTAACTTTATCCATTTGTCGATGGGCCAACTTTGAAAGTACATCTTGGTAGATGATTTATTTTTAGCGACGAATGCGATTATCTGCCTTCAAATCATGGTATCTATAAGAGTTTTAAATGAGGAGGTTATTCATAATGATTTACATTTCAGTTCTCTACTTGCAGTATCCAGGTATTTTAAAATAATTTAAACTTTTAGCTTGTATTTTTTTTCGGTGTCAAATATTTCCAAATTATTTTACAAATCAATCTTTTAAACAAAAGTTGTAGAGAAATAAACTTTTTATTTGATATATTATTTTTATAAAATAATTATTATATAATGCCAAATGTTCAAAATAATTATAAAATACTATATATGAAGCATTTTTATTCTGAAGTGTGGTTACCACCTGTCATAAATAGGATGTCTACAAAATTATAAAATTAATATTTAGAACATTTGACTTTTTTTGCTATCAAGTGTTTCTAAATTGTTTTAGCATTTATCTCTAAAATAATTTAGATATGTTTAACCCGCAAAAAATATACCATGTGATGGCGGTTAGGGGTGTCAATAGTTTTATGCAATTTCTTGCTGTTCTGTTCAAAATAAATAGTTATTTGTGTATTAAGAGCGTAAAGTGATTCTTTGTTACTCGAGCACGGTAATTGTAGCTGCAATAGTGCAAGAGGAACAAAGACACTTTACGCTCGTGATACAAACAATTTTTTTTTCTAAGATTGCATCTTAAAATTATTAAAAAACGCATCCGTATTGAAAATAAATTCGTTCTGTCAACTGTCAATATGGCAAATTTCTATTTTGTTTGTATCCCTTGTAACTATTGAAATAAGCGCGCATTTAATATTTTTCATATATTTCAACAAAAAATGTCAACTTCACGATGACAAATGAGAGCGTAATTGTCAACTATTTATAGCAATCGTAGAAAAAAGGTATCAAGTTTTTGGTTTCTGCACAGTTTAAAAAAGAAATTGCTATCATGACTTTTTTAATGACAAATTCGTCAAATGTCATAAAAAAACAAAATTCTATTACAATTTAACAACATTTTATCAATGTTAGGTTAAATTGTGAAGAAACAAAAAACTTAATAAAAAGATTTAAACAGTTCTGTATAAACTTACACTCCACAGTTTCTGGTGTATAATGAACAGGAGAGTAGGTACACCCAGTATGTTGCTAAATGTAAAGATATGTTTACAACATTAGATGATTTATTATTTACTGCAAAGTGGATTTACCAGATGTCAAATAATAATGCCTACAAAAGTTATAAAATGGATAGAAAATAAAACAAATATTTATTGTAAAAAATTATATAATTTCCAAGCACCAGTCAAATAAATCCATAAAATCTCCCAAAGAAATGCACCTATTGTAATTACAAAAAGTAACAAAGAATTTATATTCTATCACAAAATTAACAATCCATTTATTTCGTAAGTTAGTTGTATATATCAAAAACTCTACAAACATTTTATACAGTAGACTGGACGGTAGTATATTGCTATTTCGTTCTTAATTAGGTACTCAGTTACAATTATAATTACTCATAAGTACAGACAAGTGTCAGTTCGTGATAAATTAAGATTATGAGAACTTTTTATATAAATTTCTGTACAAAATTATTGCTATATATTTTGATTCTTAATATATATATATAAGGCCTCAATGGTTAACTAATATTAGATTCATAAAAAATCTATATCTATTTCATTTCGTTATTACAACATTTATAAATTATGAAGAAACTTTTTGATTACAAATTATAAAATTTGTTTATAAGTATATTTAACAAACTAACAACTAATATGGAGTCCAGTAACTAATTTCTAATTCGATAAGGTACTATAAACAAAAATTATAGTTTTTATTAACAAACAGTAACAGTTTATAATCAAAATTTCATTGTACACTCAACACAATTAGTTTTCTCTGGCATTAACTACATCAGAAATTAATACATCATGAAATGACGTAAGCATCTATAATATTTTTTAAATAACTTCTATATTTAGGATTATTTTTCTTCCACTGAAATCGTTAAATGATTCAAATAAATATACGATGGAATATATTGAAGTTGTATTGAAAATACAGTGAATTTGTTATTAAAAATTATTTAACATACAAAATGCTAATGAAACCTGAAATGATTTTAAATGTAACAAATTAAAACATAACTAAATTAAACGAATTTAATAAATAGTCAAATATCAATTATTCGATAAAATTACATGATATTTTTTCTTTTTATAGAAATTATGTTCGAAAGTTCATCGAATAAACAATATTTAAAACCTAAATGCAAGATAATATTCCAAATTTAAACGAAATATTCTGAATACAGACCGACAAAAGTGACGAATAGGACGCCATTTTATGGTAAAATTTACCATAGAAAAAAAATGGTATTTATCGCTATTTATTTAAGTATGATGTGGTCCATACTTAGTAGAAAAAGCTAGTTAACACCAAAGAAACCAACCAAAATAAAACATCAAACCATCTCATTTCTCATTCTTCTCAACTTTGGCATTATCCTTCAAATGATGCTTTCTAACATGCACCCCAAGATTCCCTTTCTGTTTCGCACGATAGGGACAATGCGGACACTGATAACTAGGTTCCTTCCCACCACATTCAACCTGTTCATGTCTCCTCATCGTCGATTTCCATCGATACCGCTTCCCACATCTCCTGCAGGCGAACTGCGATTCGGCGCTGTAGCCTGGTTGGGCTCCGGGTTGATCAGACATTATCCCGTACTGGATTAGGGACCTCGCGGTGTCTAGCAATTGAATGGGTTGGTCCCCCATAGGAACGGGGCAGGTTAGTAACGCGCGGAGTGTTTCGTTCCCTGATAATAACTGATCCATGTATTCTGAAACAGATTACGTGGGAGAGTGTTATAAAAACGAAAAAAACGAAAAGAATATGTACAAGAAATTAATAACTTAGGGTGATATGTTAATGCTGAAATCAATATAATGTTAAGAAACAAATGTAAAATATAAGTGAAAACAACTTAAAATAATCGTGTGTATTTTTCTGAAAAGAATATGTAATTAACATCTTGGTTTTATTGGTATTTACCTCAACAAATTTATTTTGGAAAAAACATTTTTCTAAACAATTAATAAGTTATTATATCTATGCAAATTAATTTATACAAATTACATTATTAACAATATTAAACTACAAAAATTCGGATATCTATACTGACTAGATGTGGCATGGCAGCGGCCATTCAAAGTAATTGTGACATGTGGTCACCCTTACTTGTTGGTGTTATTTGCAATTCAAAATGCAAAATCAATCACGGTAATCTCGTTGCTCTAGATCTGGAATGTGCAAACTTTTCACATCGCGCCTTCAATTTTGATTTAGTACAGAATAAAGTTATTCAAATATAGTGAATATCAAAAGGCATTAAAAGGAATTTTAAAATTATTTTCAATAACGGGAGGTAGCTAAAACCGAAATAGCGTTATAAGCTATTTATCGAATCAATAGAACTACGTTATCAAAAAAAGTAATTAAAACAATGACATATAGTATATTCTGGTCATGCTAGATTATTGAATAGATTTATAAATGGTTGTTTTGCTCGTATATCCAGAAATTTATACAACAGAAATATAAATATTGAAAAGAAAATACCCAATATCGTAAAGTGGATAATTATGAAGGAAAATAAAATAAAACTCAGTGTTTTAAATTAATAGCGTCTTTCTTCACCTTCTTTAATAGATGTTAATTAAAGTCCTTTAATTAACATTATTTTTTTTTAAACTTACATATCGGGGAAACTACTCAGGTCATATGCCGATATATCCTTTGTATGGCCGCCGCGGGCGGGACTCGAACTCACGTCCTTATGGTCGTCAGTCCGGCCCTCAACCCGCGCGGCCACCACGCAGGACAACATCTATTAAAGAAGGTGAAGAAAGGCGCTATTAATTTAAAACACTGAGTTTTATTTTATTTTCGTTCATAGAAATATAAATGTTTTACTTGCTTTTTAATATGACGTAGAACTACTGATTCTATGAATAATTTATATTATATACCATGTCAAATAACTAGCCAATTACATCATTATTAAATGAATAACAACAAACGAAATGATTTGTTATATTCATAAATATTGAAAATATGTAAGTATGAAAGAAACAAAATCAGTTAATTCAATCTATCTTCAATATACTTAAACTTTTTGAAATTCTAATGTCCCATTTTTCTATCTTTGTGTAAAGGTTCCATAACTATAGACAGAGTGATTAAAAAGTATCGCATCAGGAAATTGCATTCAATATAATTATTACCATTTGTGCTATGATCTCGATGCAACATATTTTTTTGTTTCTACTGTTGATGGTTATTAAAAACTTTATTTGGAAATTAAAAATCACTCCTAAAAACAATGCATTGACGTAATTATTTAGTCAATTAACATGGTGTATGTCTGTATTATAGTAAGGGATTAAATAATATGAAGAAATTTTTAAATATAGGGTGTTGAACAACTTCAGGATAAAAATTAAACTACAAATACTACATGATAAAATGGTCGCGAATAAAAAAATATCGCAAAATTATTACTTTTCACATGAAGTACACATTTTAGTGTCACTGGTTTGAAAGTTATTTATAATATATTAGTAATACAATTTCAATTATATTATCTGATGTTGTATGATGAATAAATTGACTATCCTAGTATTTATTATTATAATTTAATTATGAATATATTTGAAATAACTGACACTATACATGTTTATTTCATATAAAATGCAAATAATTTTGCGAATTTGAAATAAAATTCTTTTTAATTCGTGATTAGAACATCATATAGTATATTCCACTTAATTTTTCTCCTGAAATTGTGAAACACTCTATATAAAATTTGACTATTTCAGGAAAAAAAACTTCTTTCGCGAATTTCACCCTCCAAAATTATCTTTTTGTTTTCCCTAATTTACACATTCCTGCTCTAAATGAACTGGAACCCTATTCTAATTCAAATATCAAGTTGATTTGCCATATTCGTCTTGATATCAACCTTTATTTCAAATTAAAGTCGCTACGAAGATATCAACACAAACAGATAGCATATCAACTTGATATCTGAATTAAAATAAAACTCATGAATCTTTGGTATTATTAATGTACGAATATCACAATTTAAAAATAAAAAGTTGGAACAAGTATTAACAATTTTCTGGAAAAGAATCCTTAGGAAAGTAAGTACATTGTCTATATGTTTATGAAAACAAAATCCATAAACAGTATTGACTGATTCTTGAAGAACTCGAACTCAAGTAATTGTTGTTCTTTAGTATGTCCTCTACCACTATCGCCAATTTCGTTTCTTGACAAACAAGTGTTGATGCTTCTTCCTAATATGATTGTCAAGTGAACACTTTCTTGTGATAAGTTTATAACAATAAGGACACTGAAATTGTGGTGGCTTATTGCAATGATACTGATGATGTCGTTTTAAAGATTGTTTCCATGAATAACTTAATCCGCAGTTGTTGCAACTGTACTTGCGTTTATCTGAAAATTACATTATGGTTAGTAAGGATTCCTTAAATTTGTTGATATATATCGACAAAGAGATTTTTATTTTGAATGTACCTAAAATTTCGTTTCACATTCTAGACATAAATGTAACTCTCTTTGTCGACGTGTTGCTGTACCTAATGTATAGAAATAAACGCTCAAAAAAAGAATTGAAATATGATAAAATATATTTTATTGTATACGTATAAAAAGATAATACTTTTTTCTTACAGTATTGCACCATTAAAGCTAAACTACATTATATCATAAAATATGTTTTTGTTTTAAATAACAGAAGTTACTTTCTGTCAAATTACTTAACGTTAACACAGAATAAGAAGAAACTTATTTATTATTAATAAACATAACAGAAAATAACATTTCATTTAAAATTTCTAAAATGTTTCTAAAACTATTAAAAGTTCTAAACCATTTTTAACAGTTTAAAACATACATTACGTATCTGAAACATAACAGTATTCTACAATTAAATCACAGATTTCAGGACTTTTAAAACAAGTGAATATTCGAGATAATGGCGTTTTACTTTTATTTTTAATTTGACAAGTTAGGATTTTATTGTTAAAACGATAAGCGATGCGAGTCTTGCCAAAATTCAGTTATTGGCTTTTATTGAATTTTATTGTGAACTGCCGATTAAGTAGCTTGCTTAGTACCCAAATTGAAATACCATTTTACAAATTGCCATTGGCAAACAGATAAATTAATATTTAAATCTCATTCACTGTTCTTAATCTAGGCACTATTTTTGTCGTTTATCATAACCTTGAAAGAGTTTTAGTTTTTGTTCTTAAGCATAAAGATAAAAATAAAAGTTTGCAAACTTCAAACTTTTGTCTTTGTCATGTCATTGTTTGAACCTAAAATGGTTTTATTTCTTCAATTTTTACATTAAACAAAAATAGTAACAAACTATACAACCAACTTACTACCGTTTATTAATATTTTATATTTAAAAATGTATTTTATGTAATTTGTGAACAAACATAACAAAAAAAAAATTAAATTGTGTCAATAGCTGAAAACTCTCCATTCAATAAAGACAAAAACGGTGTCTCTGTTAAGAGCTGTGAATCAGGCTTTAAAAATAATTTTTGAAATACAATGAAATGTACATTATATTGATCATAGCCATCTTAAGATTATCCTGGGGCCTAGGCAAACAATTAATGATAAACCTTTTTTTTATTTGCAATCTTAAACGGAATAGCTATTTATGAAACTAGTAAGGAAATGAAGGTTATTACCTTACGCATGTGAAATTTGCAGAACGACGCGTAGCCGAGTTATGTAAACACATAACTAAGGTAATAACCTTCATTTCCTTACTAGTTTCATACAATATTTTTCTACTTCCGTTCTAATAAATACGAAAGAGCGTTTTTGAAATTATGAAATTTTGACATACTTATGACAGTTATAAATTCAAAAAATAAAAGAATAACACATCAGAATTCGTCTACCAAGATATCTTAATTTTTTTGAGTTGCTATGTTACCTCATTATTTCACTAGTTAAATAATGCAGTTCATTACCTAACTCAAATAAGTGAAATAAAACGTCTAATTTCCTAACGGAAGTAGAACAACTTATTTTACTTTTCCACAAATAATAATCCATAGAAACTTCAAATTATTTGGAATAATTTTAGACAAAAATATTCAAATAAAAGATACAGCGAATACAATTTTTCTTTTAATTTGAAGCGTTTTTCTATTGTGCGCTATTAATAAGTGTTTAATAACTTTGTAATACACTCGGGCCCCGAGAAGTAGTCTATTATGTCTAGATTTGAGTACAATATGTAACTGTTTCTCGCAATGAATTGTACCAGCCAATAAAACTTAGATGATCGAATAGCCACCTGCTAAACAAAATTCTGTCCTTATTTAATATTGTCTGTGACACAATTTGGGAAAACGTGAACCAATAGCTAAAGATATGTCGTTATATTATGTCTCAATCTCATATGCTGAAGCAGGTTACTCTTCAAATGCGTTTTTTTGTTGCAAATTGGACACGTGTGCTGAGGTTCCTTCTGACACTCATATTTAAGATGACGTTTAAGTGAACTAGCTCTCTTGTAGGCATTTCCACACTGAGGACATACATTCCCTGGTAACTTTTTTAGAATGTCGACTGTGTCCATTCTTAGGTCCCATGCCACTAAAAATAAAGGGAATTGTTAAAGAAAATCATAAGCAAAGTAGGAATATTAAACTAAGTCCCAGTCCTATATAAGCATATTTTTTACAAACTATATTATGATAATAAAACATTACATATGCATATCATTCTTTTATTACATAAAATACATTTTTTAATTATGATCTAATGATTTACAAACAAGACAATTTTCTGAAGAAAGATTGGCAGCACTGTAATTGCAGATCTCGGTTGGCTACACATTTTTACATCCACTAATATTAAGGTGGGTCTTCGTTTTTACCACTCATATACACATATTTTTTTATTAAATATTTTATTCATAAATTAAAATAAATATTATTTACAATCAAACCTAATGTTTAAACAATGACTGCTAATATGAACTCCAATTAAGAGCGACCAAATATCATTTGGCTAATTTTTCTATATCCTAACATTTCTAAATTATGTTTGAGGAAAATGTTAAAAATTTGATGGTAAACTGTTTAATTCTGTACAACTTTTAAAAGCATTTGAATCTCTAAAATACTTGCAAAATATTTAATAAATTATAAAGTTAGTAAACTGATAGTTAGCTCTTAATTAGTTGTTCATACTAGCGGTCTGTAAAGACCAGTTTTTCAATGGTTGGTCAGCGCAATAATAAGTAGTAACCCTGGTAACCACGGACATTTATTTAAACATATTTCATATTTAAATCACAGGTATTCAACAAACATAATTACAAATGAGCGAAATCAAACAAAAATTCATCATAGATTTTTATAATTAAATTAATCACCATTAAGTTTATCAAAGTTTTAAAGCAGGCCTTTCCTAGATCAAGTTTTCGATTACTATCTACAGGATAAATAAAACTTTGGCCCGTTTCATAAATGCAATATTTTATCGAACGATTAAATGCATTGGATGCAATGGTAGGTTTTACGCAGCGAGCTTGCGGTAAAATTGTGTAGGATATAATATTGTTTGAGTGAGACAGCTTACTGTAAGATTTTGTTGTGATACAATAAAAATTGTTGCGATAAAATACAGTTCGTGTGGGAAGGCCATACAGTTTATTTTTAATATGATGTTATTACTTTCAAAGTTAAGAAATAACAAGAATAGTTATTTGTGCAGCATGAGACGAAGACGAGAGCTGCATTAATGTAAGAGGAACGAAGACACTTTACGCTCATGATACACACATCATTTTTTCTACGATTGCATCTTTAATTATTAAAAAACGTATACGTACTGAAAACAAATCTGACAAAATATGACAAGTTTCTGTTTTGTTTGTATCCCTGATAACTGGTAGAAAACGTCAACATTGCGATGACAAATGAGAGTATTGCCAATCGTAGAAAAAATAAATTTCCGTCTTTGTCATATACAGGGTGTTTCAGGACTAGTGTAACAAACTTTAACAGCTTATTCCTCAGGTCATTTTGAGCCAAAAATGTCATATGAACATAGGTCCTATTCCTTCTAGTTACCAAAATACAAGAGGTTGAAGTTCTATAAATACCACGACATTTTCAAATTTTTGTAATCAAGATACTTTCGGAAAACAAAAATGCGCGCAAATAAGGGATGGGAAAGTTGGCGCCTATTTGGATATTTGTCTTGGTATTCTCTGGACGCGTAACGGGCATTACCATTACATAATCCATAAATAAAAATCATATCTGCATATTCAGCAGTACTATAACCATCCATTATGAAACAATAATACTATCAAAAGTACAACAATTTGTAATTAAGACAAATAAGGTATGACTTTTCAGTAAAATTTTTGTTTTCCGAAAGTATCTTGATTACAAAAATTTGAAAATGTCGTGTTATTTATAGAACTTCAACCTCTTGTATTTTGGTAACTAGATGGAATAGGACCTATGTTCATATGACATTTTTGGCTCAAAATGACCTCAGGAATAAGCTGTTAAAGTTTGTTACACTAGTCCTGAAACACCCTGTATATGTTACATAAATACATAAGACGTCTTCCCTCTCACCTACTATATTTCATTTAAACCGTACGTACATCAGTAATGGCATCATTACATTATAAATAAATTGTATTTTTTTACTATTGCTATGAAAAGTTGACAATTACGCTCTCATTTGTCATCGTAAAGTTGACGTTTTCTATGGATCAATCGAAAAATATCTTTGTCGCGCGTTTCCAATGGCAACGCGCGAGAAAGATATTAAATGCGCGCTTATTTCAATAGTTACCAGGGATACAAACAAAACGGAAACTTGTCATATTGACAGTTGACAGAACGAATTTATTTTTAGTACGTATACGTTTTTTAATAATTTAAGATGCAATCGTAGAAAAAATTATGTGTGTATCACGAGCGTAAAGTGTCTTTGTTCCTCCTACACTATTGCAGCTTTCGCCTTCGGCTCGTGCTGCAATTATCATGTTCGAGTAACAACTATTTTTATCGCTGCGATATTATTTATTTATCCTGTTGATAGTTCGAGCAGCCCTTAATCACTGGCCTGAATAATAATAAAAATATTATTTATTGTATATTGTATATGTTTCCATTTCCTTGTTTATGCACAACTAAAACATGGTTCTGCAGACTGAATTTATACTTTGTTTTATAAGGACAATAGGGACACATTTCTGTAGGATCCTTTCCACATTCATATTTTTGATGCCTCATTAAGTTTTTCTTATACGTGTAAAAATTATTACAATTCTCACATCGAAATGAACCTTTATTTTGTTTTACAATTTTTTTATTTGGAATCGCACCTACATATATCCAACGATCTTGATCACCTAAAAAATTAAATACATTAGTAAAGGAATTATTAAGGGACATTAATATTTTGCTACTTTAACTTTAAAACAAAATTTCATGCGATTCTTTTGTCAGTTTATTTTAGCATTACCATCAGATTTCTATTTAAACACTTTATACAGTTTTATATGTTTCTGTATTATAAAATTTACTTTTGAAAAAAAAACTATACGCGTCAGATATACTCGTATAATAATAATGTTAAACATAATTCACGAGAAAATTTGTTTCTTTGGTTGAAACTTTAATTCATTCAAATATTTTATTCGGCTGAGCCTTAATATCTAATATATTGTTTATATTTTTAACTTTTAAATGTCAAAGATTTTGTGATACATCTTGTTTTATAACAATAAATGTTTATATTTATATTTTAATTGTATATCGATGTAAAAATGGTAACATCCGTAAATACAAATTATTATTATTATTATTATATACTAGAAAAAAAAAACAATTAACAATGAGTGGAATACATTATCTCCCGTCCAACTAAACGGTGTCCTCCTGGTATTAACTTAAAAAATATATTAACTCGAGAGTATTAGGACATTAAAATGTTTTAGATATTTCAATCTTCTAAGACATTTTCTAATAAATTTATATTTTAAGCAAATTAAGAAATATAAATAAATAAATATATCATCACGCCTTTTACCCATTCCTAGATAATGCGCCGTAGAAGATCTCGATAAACAATATATTTATGCACGTGAAGTGCGGATACCAACCGTCAAATTACAGTCCTCAAAAATGTTAGCAAAGGTTGAGTCACAGTGGCAATTTTAATGTTGAAAATTTTAAAATCTAAATGATTTTAGTTATTTTTAATAAGCCGAATGATATAATTTTAAGAATTTTTTTTTATTTGGATTTCAGGGTTTAATAACAAGTAAAAAAGTAAATTTAAATATTCATTTTAATTCCTTTATTGATGAAGGCGACGTTTCGGCACAAATATTTAAGCCATATTCAAGCAAAATTAATGTAAATTAACAATGAAACAATTAAAAAATTTATAATCAAAAATAACTTTTTTTAAGTCAGAAAAAAAGAAATAAAACACCTCAATAATGGTTTATTGAATTTTTAATTGTTTCATTGTTAATTTACACTAATTTTGCTTGAAAATAGCCTAAATATTTGTGCCGAAACGTCGTCTTCATCGATAAAAGAATTAAAATGAATATTTAAATTTACTTTTTTACTTGTTATCAAACCCTGAAATACAACTAAAATATTTTCTTAAAATCTTATAATTTTAATGTGGTGAAAAATGTTGGTCGGCTGTGGGAATTGAACTCAGGTTCTCAAATCAGCTGAGCTACCTTCTCCATACACAAATTATGTATATTGATTGACATTTTTTTATGTGTAGTTTATTAAATAAATAAATCTCTTAGGTTCTATGTTAGGAGATTGATATATCAGATCTAAAACTAAAAATACTTATACATAATTTTTATTCATTAAAACAAGTTTTTATTCTATCGATTTTTCGATTCAAACTAAAAATATTTTGTTACCAATACTTAATACATTATTATATAAATTACATTTTAGTACAGAATATATCTTTATAGAAAATTAATTGCATTATATCATTGTCCTAACTGGTTACAAATCGTCAGTCGTGTTAGTTTGTTGTCCGCATCGGTTCGTCTTTCAGCGTTGATGTTTACCTGTGGTATTTTTTAGTTTTGTGAAGTAAATACTCACGTTTCGGTCATAAAAATATGTTAAATTGTGATATTAAATCTTGATGAACTCTTTGACATGTGTTAATTATCTGTACATCAACATACAGCCGTCGTATCAGTGAATGTTTTGACTGCAGTTTGTTATATTTTTAGTGATAGTGTATTAGATTCCTAGTTACATACAGTGTTTTGTTCCTGTTCTTGCATATCGAGGGAAAATAACTATGATGTTAAGATTGGTTAGTAATACAATAGTTATTCGTATCACTAGTCCAGAAACTGCCATTTTGCGAGTGCGAGTATATTTTGAAAGGACGCGCCGCAGGCGAGGCCTTTAAATACGAGCACTCGCAAAATAGTTTCTGGACGTGTGATACACAAGATTTTTCGCGCCAACGTTTTTGTAAATTTAATAAAAAAGTTTAATTTATTACTCACATTCTAAATGTCAGGGAATTTATTTATGTTGGTATTATCTAATTGTCAGAACTGTCCTTTTAATTTTAATTAATTATTTATTGTTCATTAATTTACATCTGCAATAAGTTTAATTACATTGTACACTTTATTTAATAAACATAAAACATAATTCATTTCTTTGTCTATTTCACGACTTGTCATTCCAGTATTATAACCTAAAAAATCAACATATTTTATTTTGATTTTACATTGCTAATTCAATTATAATTACTTACAATTTTGTTTTCTTGTATTGAAAATACCCAACTATGAATATTTTATCATAATATGTTTACCCCAATGCAATATTTTGACATTTCGTATGTTCAGGAGTTCGCTATACTAGTGATGCCAACATATAACCATAAAAAGTCACTAATTTTTGCCGGCCTAGGCCGGCAACACATGGTTTCCGGACAATTTTTTGTTATGTAATACTGCTAATGCCGGACGGTGGCGCGAAAATATTATTTTATGATAATGTTAGTTTATTAAGATAACTTCTGCAAGTTGCAGTCACACAATTTACACGTATTTTAATTCTTAAAAGATGTCAAATACAGAAAAAAATGTAGTTTACATTTTAATTTTTCTTCTTACAATTCATGTTATCATATTGCAATACCTCCCTTATAGATATATGAAGGAAAATGAAAATGGCAAGTTTAGAAAATAAAATAAATATATCATCACGCCTTTTATCGATTACTGGATGTGGCACTCTGCCTAAACAGATCTCGGTAACTGATCTCTCAAAGATGTTAGTGGAGAGGGAGCCACAGGGGTAGTTTTAATTTGGTGAAAATGGTTTATCGGCTTTGTTTAGTATTATTTATTAAGATATTAGTGCAACCGCAACCAGCCGTCAACTCACGGCCCCCAAAGATATTAGAGGAGAGGGAGCCACAGGGGTAGTTTTAAATTGGTGAAAATGGTTTATCGGCTGTGTTTAGTATTATATATTTTATTATAAAAATGTTTCAATACATAAAACAATTTTTTACAGATATAACGATTAAAAAAAGCCTTATTTATATAAGTAATTATAAGATTTTAATTATTTAAATCTCACTTGTCACTTCCTTAATCATTTATTGTCTCGTTTACCTATTTATCACTAACTTATTCCGGCCACGGGCAACGTTATGTTTGACAAGAATATGCTTGTTCAAATTTGTCTTTAATTTTGTTTTTTGGGGACAATAAGGACACTGAAACATGGGTAATTTGCCACATTCGTATCTCTGATGTCTCAATAAGTTTTTTTTGTAAGAATAAATGTTATTACAATTTTCACATCGAAATTTTTTATCAACTGTTTTAGTTGAAAAATGGCCATCGTATTGCCAAATTGCCAGTGGATTACCTAGAAAAATAAATACATTAGTTGAAAACATATATACTGTACTTAAATAAAATAATAAGTTGTACTAGTCTACCAAAAATTTAATGACACAATTTGTCTTATTATATGATAAGATATACAGGGTGTCTCACAACTTATGGCATTTATTTTATCCCCACATAGTGCTGATTATGAAACAGAAAGAATTTTTTTTTTAATTCACAAAATTAATTGTTCTTTACATGAAGTAAACATTTTTAGTGCCACTGGTTTGACGGTTATTTCTAATATATTGATAAATAAATTATAATTATAACACTTTTAATATATATTTATTTAATGTAACATAATGAAAAAATGGACTATCATAATATTTATACACTGTTCTTTATATTAAAGAAATAGAACTCCCTTTCGCATAAATATAAATAAATATATTATCATCACGCCTTTTACCCATTACTGGGTGTGACACTCTGCCGTCGCTATTTATTCGCATGAAGTGCGGTTACCAGCCGTCAAATCACGGCCCTCAAATATGTTAGTGGCGAGGGAGCCACAGGGGTAGATTTAATTTGATGAAAATTGTTTGTCGGTTGCAGGAATCGAACCAGGGTTCTAAAGAGCCACAGGTCGACTCGATACCACTGAGCCACCTACCCCATATAACAATATAACATAACAATTTTCACCACGTTAAAACTACTCCTGTGACTCCCCCTCCACTAACATTTTTGCGGGCCATAATTTGACAGCTGGTAATCGCACTTCACGAAGAAATATATCACTTACCGAGATCTACTGCGGCAGAGTGCCACATCCAGTAATGGGTATAAGGCGTGATGATATATTTATTGTAAGTGAAAAAAATATCACGTTGATATCACAGCATAATTCAAATAAATATATCATTACACCTTTTATCCGATATGGGTGTGGCATTTTGCCGAAACAGATCTCGGTAACAGATATATTTATCCACGTGAAGTGCGGCTAAAAATAGTGTCGTCAAATAACGCCCCCCGAAGATGTTAGCGAAGAATATTCAGCCGGGGTTGTTCTTACATATAACTGTAAAGCATTTAAATTTAATTGTATATATAAGGCTTTACTTTATTTAAATAAATAACAATAATAATATTGAATGTAGAAATAAAATATAAATATATGATATGGAAGATGTTTACAGTATGAAATTTGGAAGAATGAAAATAAATAAATAGTTGTGTCCCGCGTGATGGTCGCTCGGGTTGAGGGCCTGACTCGCAACCATAAGGTCGTGGGTTCGGGTCCCGCCCGTGGCGACCATACAAAGGACATATCGGCATATGACCTTAGTAGTTGGTCCGATATATAAATTAAAAAAAAAAAAAATAGTTGACAGAAAAGTAAACATAAACAATAGAGTAATAAATAGAAGTTACTTGGAGACGAAATAATGTAACGTCGCCAAACTACTTGATAGCGACGCTACATAACCTTTACATTAATTCAAACAAAAAGGGAAGATAAGAAAAATTATGGCACATTTTAATAGAGAATAAAAACATAAAACAATAACAACTTTTTTATAGTAATTGCGAAGATAATTGGATTTTGTAATAAGTATGGATATGCAATTTTATTAAGAGTAACTGGAACAAGATGACTGAAAGAACTTTTGAACAGAGCAGTTGAATGTGTGGGAAAGTGATATTGGAAGTTGTTTCTTAAATTGCATTGCTGATTTTGGTTTCGAATTGATAATTTGTTAAAATGGTATGATGGAGATTTATTATAGATAACACGATGAGCTAGACATGCTAAGTGAAATCTTCTTATTACCCTCATAGTTAGCCATTCTATATCATTAAAATAAATATGGTTTGAGATTATCCATCCTGTTTAAATCATAAATAAAACTTTTTTAATTTAATCGAAAAATGAATTAAGATGTATAATTTACAAATTACTTTAAACATTTATAATTATATTATAATTTTGTACACAACGTTTTTAAATTAAATTTATATCAAATTATATTTTCAACTACTTTTATTTGGAAGCTTTTTTGTTCAAAAAAATTTGGAAATATTTGATAGCGATAAATACAGGATGTTTCACAACTTAGAGCAAAAAATTAAAGGGTATATTCTGTACGACGTGCTGATCATGAAACAAAAAGAATTTTTTTTAAATTGCAAAACTATTTTCCATGTTTCTCAGTCCAAAATTTTTCGTTGCCACTGCCACTGGGTGGATGATTATGTTAAAGTTATTAATCAAATAAAATTCTATTATAAATAACTGCTAATAATTGAATTGTGTAATTATTATTTCGTAGTTGATACCTACCTTCATTGTTTGTGTTTAATAGGAAAGCGAATCCAATGCAGTACTACAAAAAATGTTTTAGGTTAATAACCCTTAATTATTCGAATTTAAAAAAAATTCTTTGTTTTATGATCAGCACGTCGTACAGAATATACCCTTTAATTTTTTGCTCTAAGTTGTGAAACACCCTGTATATGTGTGTAAATAATTTGCTCAAATAACAATAAATAATATTACATTGCGACAAATCATTGTCAAAAAAGTTGATTGTCTGAAAAAGTAAAATAAAAATAAATATATCATCACGCCTTATACCCAGTACTGGGTGTAGCACTCTACCATAGCAGATCTCGATAAATGATATATTTCTTCGCGTGAGGTGCGGTTACCAGCCGTCAAAGCACGACCCTCAAAGATGTTAATGGAGAAGGAGACAGGGGCAGATTTAATTTGGTGAAAGTTGTTTGTCGGTTGTGGGAATCGAACCGAAGTTCTCCAATCCACAGGTTGACTTGATACCAATAAGCTACCTACCCCATTAAAAAATTCTAATGTTAATAATATACAAAAGTTATAAAATAAATAAATAAATATATCATCACGCCTTTTACCCATTGCTAGGTGTGGCAAATCACGGCCCCTAAAGATATTAGTGGTGGGGGAGCCCCAGGGGTAGATTTAAATTGGTGAAAATTGTTTGTCGGCTGTGGGGATCGAACCAGGGTTCTCAAGATCCACAGGCCGACTCGATACCACTGAGCCACCTACCAAAAGTTATAAACAATATTTATATTCAATACACACAAATTTGCTTATTATCATGTTTATTTCAATATTAATTAATCAATACACAACTTATGTTAGCCAATAACACTATCACAAAATTCAGTTGCACCTAAAAAACTTAAATTTAAGTGTGCAATTATGATAAATATTTATTATTCACCACCAAACTTTACCATCGACGGGCAAGTCATCATCATGATGTGGTTGTTCTACATTTTCAAGCCAGTTTTGAGGACGATGTTTCACAAGAATATGCTTATCCAAATTTGTCTTTAGTTTCGTCTTTTGTGGACAGTAAGGACACTGAAACGTTGGTAGTTTACCACATTCATATCTCTCATGCCTCCGCAGTGTGGTACTGTGTTTGTATGTTCGGCCACATTGACACTGATGTCGATATTTTTGTTTATTTTTCATTCGTTTTGCATGAATTATTTTGTTCATTAGTTCGATTCCAATAAGTCCTAAAAGAAATTCAGATTGTAAATTATATTGTTGAAGATCAGATATGTTGTTTAAGCTAAATTAAAATAGAATAAAATGAGGAAAGAGATATGTATTTTAATTTTTGGTACCCTTAAAATATGGAGTGATAATTTATACTAAAAATGTGCTAAGATATGCAGGGAAACAAAACGGGATAGTATCAGGAATACATGGGTTTGATGATTGTGAAATTGGGAAGAATCTTGCACAACTCAATCCCAATTACGGTACAGAGAACCTACAGCTTATAGCGAAATTCTAAACACATAGGGCCGATATCTCCTAATAAATTTATTGGTTAAACAAACAAACAAAATTATGTTTTTTCTCACTTAATTGATGTGATATTATTAGATTGTTAGACAAATGAATTAATTAGAAACTTTGATTAAAATATTGGAAAAACAGTTTTTCCGTGCGCATTGATCCCCAAATTATTTTAGAGGAAATTATTTCAAATAAATGTTGTAGATCATAAAATTTTGCATTTAAATCAATAAACAATTTTAATTTTATATGTTTTATAACTGGAGAAATTAGATATGAAAATTTAGAAAAATATAATTTAACAGTACTTAGCCATGATATTAAAGCAAAAGATAAATAAATTGAAATTGGGAACAGTTTACATAAAGATTAATACTTATGTTTTATGAAAATTTAATATTTCTACGATTGCTATGAAAAGTTGACAATTACGCTCTCATTTGTCATCGTAAAGTTGACGTTTTCTGTGGAACAATCGAAAATATATTTTTTGCGCTTCTCCAATGGCAACGCGCGAAAAAGATATTAAATGCGCGCTTATTTTAATAGTTACCAGGGATACAAACAAAACGGAAACTTGTCATATTGATAGTTGACAGAACGAATTTATTTTCAGTATGTATACGTTTTTTAATAATTTTAAGATGCAATCGTAGAAAAAATTATGTGTGTATCACGAGCGTAAAGTGCCTTTGTTCGTAATTACCGTGTTCGAGTAACAAAGAATCACTTTACGCTCTTAATACACAAATAACTATTTCAAACACAGTAATACTCTGAAAAAAATAACTTGAATTTTGATTGATTACAAAATAACTATTTTATTTATTTGTCTTTGTGTTTTAATTTCATGGCTAGTACTATTGAACTATTTATTTGAAACAATTTCCTCTAAAATAATTAGGAGAACAATGCGTACGAAAAAACAGTTTCCTCATATTAATCACCTATGTACACATGTATGCTTTAGTGCATGTGGATGAAGCGAAACTGATATGTTATTATTTACGACATGTTTGTAACGATTAATTGGGTAATAAAATCCTGAAAAAAACTACATAATTATAAAATATCCAATATTTAAAATATATTTAAAAGTTTATTGCTTTATAATAAATCTTATATAAAAATGTAATAATATGTGCACTAAAACAAAATATAAAAAAATACAAATTGTCTTAATTATATTTGGCACTATAATTAGTATGAATGCTAATTAAATATAATTTTGTTACAGGATCATTTCCAATTCCCATTCGAGAACTGGAGAAAAATGTAAGTCACTACAGTATACTAGTATCCTTAAAATCACTTTTTCGCGCCACCGTCCGGCATTAGCAGTATTACATAACTAAAAATCGTCCGGAAACCATGTGTTACCGGCCGAGGCCGGCAAAAATTTGTGACTTTTTATGGTTATATGTTGGCATCACTAGTATAGCGAACTCCTGAACGTACGAAATGTCGAAATATTGCATTGGGGTAAACATATTATGATAAAATATTCAGAGTTGAGTATTTGCAATACAAGAAAACAGAATATTTATACATATATTTTAAACAAAATTGTAAGTAATTATAATTGAATTAGCAATGTAAAATCCAAATAAAATATGTTGATTTTTTAAGTTATAATACTGGAATGACAAGTCGTGAAATAGACAAAGAAATGAATTATGTTTTATGTTTATTAAATAAAGTGTACAGTGTAATTAAACTTATTGAAGATGTAAATTGATGAACAAAAAAATAATTAATTAAAATTAAAAGTACAGTTCTGACAATTAGATGATACCAACATAAAAAAATTCCCTGACATTTAGAATGTGAGTAATAAATTAAACTTTTTTATTAAATTTACAAAAACGTCGGCGCGAAAAATCTTGTGTATTACACGTCCAGAAACTATTTTGCGAGTGCTCGTATTTAAAGGCCTCGCCTGCGGCTCGTCCTTTCAAAATATACTCGCACTCGCAAAATAGCAGTTTCTGGACTAGTGATACAAATAACTATTGTCTATTGATATGATGTCTGCTAAAAATATGTGTCTCTAAATTAGCTTTTTGTTTTGATTTATGCGGACAATAAGGGCACTGAAACATCGGTAATTTGCCACATTCATATTTCTGATGTCTTCGAAGCGTAGTACTATGTTTATACCATCGACCACATTGGCATTGATACGGATATTCTTCATTATGTTTAATTATTGAATCTTTGAATATTTTATCCATTACTTCGGATCCAGAAACTCCTAAAAGAAAACAAAATTGTAAATTATTTTGTTCTTTAAACAAGTAACTTCAAAGATAAACTATTGTTTAAACAAAATTAAAGTTAAATAAAATAGGGTAAAATGCATTTTTCTCTTTTTATTTTTTTTGTTTATAATATACATAGACAATATTTGTTGATGATATAAAAATATTCTAAATACATTTTATGTAACAAATATTTTTAAAATATTCTATATAAATCCGTAAATGACTAGAGAAATTAATATCATTATACAGCTTGTTCAAAAAGTCTCTTGTTTACTGCAGGTAGCCAAATCAGAATGTAATGAAATACACAAATATATTTCAAGTTCATTTGGCAAGATATTATAGTTTGAAAGATATATAAATTTACACACTACAAAACTCACTTTTGTCTACTGTTTTCATATCAATTTAAATCGTAATTCCTTTTTGAAATATATAATTCTCAAATTATATTTATAGCCAGTTATAAGGTGTCTTCTCAACACCTGTTTCTTTTTGGGATCTAGTCGTATATATTTATGAAACTTTTAAAAATATATTCTAATGTTGTGGCATCGAATCGTTTTCAAAGTCAAAACATTTATAAATTATTGTAGAAAAAAATATTTCTATACCTTTTATTTGTACCATTTTTCTTTCAAATAATTTAGAAACATTTGACAACGACAGACGATAAAAGTTAAAAAATATATAAACATACTAGACGATACTTCACTTTGCTGAGAATTCTTGAACAACTGTATATATCTACATGAAAACAAATTAAAATCAGTCTAAAACAAATATTTTATTAAAATATTCTGATAAATAAACTAAACATTTTAATAATTCTATGTTTAGTACGTATTTCTTTGGTAGTTTGATTCCGAAACAGGATTATAAGCAAAATTAAAAGGCTTCCCAGGATGTATACATCTAACATGATCCTGCAGATTGCATTTTCTTTTTGTCCGGTGTGAACAGTAAATACAGAAAAATCCTGGTTGTTTTCCACATTCATATTTCATATGCCTTTGTAATGTAAATGAATATGTATACTTTTTTCCACATTTTAGACATTCAAATAAACCAGGTTTTGCAGATTCGCCAGGATTGTATGTTTTTCTGAATTCTGAAACAAAAATCTTTGGTGAATTACTGAACACAATATAACAAATAGTTTTTAAAATTCGTTCTTCTAAACGAAACTTACAGATGTAGGTACTGTTGCTAGAATCAAAAGGTATTAGAAATAGGTTTTTGTTTTAATGTTACATATTTTTATGCAAATTTTAAGTACTAGTAAACAAAATGGCTGGTAGCACAAGATTAGTTTTTAGGTGTTCTAACTTCTAAGAGCACGGTTTTAACATGTTAGAGATAGCTAAAATATCCAAAAACACTGCTCTTAAAACACGCAAAAAAAGCTTGTGCTACCAGCCAATATGTTTTTAGAATGAAAAACTAAAACTTTTAAAACAAAATAGTTATTTGTACCGGGTGTCTACTTTTTTTTTCGAACATAAGAAATTCAATGTTAAATTTTTGATTTAGCGATATCTCTTTACCTATTACTTTTAGAACAAAATTGTACTGAAGAAAAATGTTCAGAATGAAAAACTACATCCATAGAGTATAAGTTTGTTGTTCAATTGTTTCTTAGACACCCGGTATATACCAAGCGTTGAAAATATTTGTATTAGAAAGTATCTTTGCAGGCCTCGACCAATTGAGGCTCGGTCTACAAACAACTACGTTCAACTAGAAGTGAATACAACATATTTTCTACGATCGTAAATTAAGTATAATCAAATTTTAATTATCATTTTGAATGTAAATAACTAGGAAAACAAAACAAACAAAAATTTAAAAAAAAACTTTGATTGTCTTAACTCGATTAACTCAAAGTAGATAAAAGGGCAAACACCACTTAAATTGAATAACTGTAACTACGGTATAAATATTTAACCCAGATTAAGAGAGAACGACTCTGCGGACACGTTTAGTATTTCTGAAATAAAATGAGAGATATCTCATCTGTCAGATAAACAAATATTTCAATGAAATCACAGCACAAATTTTTCAATAATATATAGTACAACAAGCATGAAACCGTACGCATTTCGCACGAGTATGAAATTCATAAAGAAATAAATATTCCATGCGAGTTGTATACTATGCTTTTTCTACGACGACGATATTGTTGATCTATTAATTTATAATATTTTAATAACAAATTTCTCCCTATGTCACTATTTCAAGATAACAATTCTAAATTTATATCTTAGCAACGTAATAAACCGTGAGATATGACATTCATATCTCACGTTTCCTATAGTAACCGTGAGATATGAATGTGTGTGTACAATGTTCTCCTTTTCCTTAGAAATGGGTCTGTAAAATGATCTCAAAGAGTCCGAGAAACTTAAAAGTGTAACATTTTTGTCAGTAATTATTTTTCATTCAAAATCAATTTAATTGTAGATACTGTTTTTTTTGTATTTTTTTGTGATTATATAATAAAAATTATATACTTAGTCGTTTTCAAAGCTAGAAATTTCGAATATTGTAAGAATCGCATTTTACATTATTCAGGGTAAGAAACGAAGTTTGTATATTTTCTTCCTTAAAAATAGAGATATTACAAAACGTAAACACTTTTAAACATCATTAAATGTATATATTTGAAGTCTTTATTATATCAGTCATTGTTTAAAAATCAATATAACATTCTTAATTTCAGTACAAAATTGGGGTTCCGCGAAATAGATTTGGAAAATATGAAGGTCCACGATGACAAAAAGTTTCAGAACCACTATCTTAAAGGATGTATAAAAAGTATATTGACTATTATTTATTATTGAAATATTTTTGAATGTATTTGATAGCTAAGTTATCAATCACTGTATTTCAGTACTGATAAAATGACCTCAAGAATAGAAATTCAAACGACACAGAATTAGAACCTGTGACTTTTTGGCTCACTAATAAAGCGTATGATATTATAACCATAGGACCTAAATAAATATAGACATAATAAATCTGTTTCTTTTTTGCAAATTAAAACTATTTGACAAATAATTATAATACCAAATTACGTATGATAATATTAGACACAGCGGCTGGTAGCACAAGCTCTGTTTTTGCTTGTTTTAAGAGCAGTGTATATGGGTGTTTTAGCTATCTCTAACACGTTAAAACCGTGCTCTTAGAACACCCAAAAACAGAGCTTGTGCTACCAGCCAATATATTTACTACAATTTATCTTATTTGAATGCTACGAATTAGAGAAATTAATTAAAGTATTTCTAAATATCAACTATTTATAATAATTTTTGTCATGGAAACAATAACTGTCGCTTTGTTATAAATATTAAAAATCATTAGGCGTTTTTATCGAAATATTGTAATTAAATTTTCTAACTTGTGGCATTCAACTCAGGTAAATCTGTATAAAATTTAGTATTACCAGAAACAATTTGCTGCCAAAATTATTTGCTGAACACTTACAATTTACAAATAAAACTGATTTCTTTATATTAAACACTTGTCTCTATTAATTTGGGACGTACGGTTAATAATCAAAAGATCCCGGATTCAAATCCTGATGTCCTGTGAATATGTTTGTGTAAAATAATTTGATTGTATATTAAAAAGTTTACAAAAAGTATGAAAAGGAATAACAAAATAATTGTACACTTTTATTTACAATATTTTATTTGCTAATTCAGAATGTACAGTATTTATATGAAAAACAACAGAAGTTTTTCTAGTAAACCTCCTATCACAAAACTCACACTGAAACTGAGGTTCTTTGTAACATTCATATTTAAGATGTCTCATTAAAGTTCCTTTTGTCTTGTATTTGCGATAACATTGACGACATTCATATAACTGCTCCGATATCTTGTGTACTAAATATTCGTATTGTAATTTTAAGTCTCGTAGATCTGAAAAAGATTTAGGTTTTTTATTCATACGTATTTTACAATTAATATTTGCGTTCTAATATCTAACTGGTTTTTTTCAAGTATTTTACAGGATTTGTATCATTTTTAATGATAACACATGAAGCACACACCAACAGAAAGTCAATCAAAAGGATTTTTAAAAGATCTTAACAGGCATTGTATTTTTTCGGTTATCCAACAGTTCTAAATTATTGTCAAGAATATCTTTCAATATGTTTGGCAGCCGAAAAAAAAACACGTACAAATCTTTTAAAAACACCTTATACGAGTATATTACAACATTACACACTTTACAATATTTAAAACTAAGTTCTGTCTACTTTTGTGCATATTTAGGGTGCATTTTATTAATGTGAGTAATAACTGAAGCCTTTCTTGTCAAATATTTGTTGCAAAATGGACATGGAAATTGGGGTAACTTAAGACATTCATATTTGAGATGTCTCATAAGGGAACTCTTCGAGACATACACCCTGCTTTGACATTGAGAACATCGGTATTTTCCGCTTGATCGTTTTAACCTTCTAGTATAAGTTCTAGTATCTGAAAAGAAAAACATTTAGTTAATTTAAATATTATAGTTTATGTACGAATATATGACAAACAATTAAAATGTTTGTGGGTTACGCATATAGCCATGCTCGCTAGCGTACATCCGAGGGATGATTCACTCGTATACTATTTTCATTTTAAACTGGAGGGATCGGCAGAAAATGATTAAACGTCCCTGACCCATATAACTACAAAGAAATCCATTAGTGCGGCTACCCCATATCGCTTATCGATGGTCAAAATAGGTACATTTTCAAGGGTCGTATTCAGCCTAAAATTATTCTTGTTTTTTTCCTATGATTGACCGTACCGGCGAATGGGGCTGTACAACCCTGTGTGAACCTTATGAAACCAGTTATGACGGATCATATTTTCAGTTACTTTGTAAACATAATTGCGGTGCATTTAATCGTTTTTTGCCGATCCCTTGAGTTTAAAATGAAAATAGTATATACTATTTTCATTTTAAAATCTGCAAATACGTATATTTCCTTATCCATACGATACAAGTATAATATATTATAAATATTATATACAAACATTCTCAAAACATTTACTTACATTACTCAGTCTGATTCAGTACAGGATATTTAATCTTCTTATTGAGTAACATAACTACTAATTGGATAATTTAATCCAAATTAGTAATTTTTAAATGGTCAAGAATAATTTTAGGCTGAATACGACCCTTAAAAATTTACCTGTTGTGGCCATCGTTAAGCGATTTGGGGTAGCCGCACTAATAGATTTCATTCATTATATATGGGACAGGGACGTTTAATCGTTTTATGCCGATCCCTCCAGTTTAAAATGAAAATACCATACAGTCAGTGTACTTAAGTTATCGTAAGGTCTGTAAACTCAGTTTACAGTTTATAAGTTACACACAGTTCCTCCTAAAATATTTACAATTTTAAACACAATCTCAACAAACAATTGTTTCATGTTAGAAACCTCTAATTAAAGTCACATACATTAATGTGACTGTACAGTCAAATGTACAAAATTCTATATTGTTACAATGTCGATATCGAGTTGCGTGAAGTATTCACTAATAAAATAATGACACTTGAAATTTTCTTCACAATTTATTTATAACAAACAAGATATATATTTCAATTGCCCAAGAAATCATCATCAGTTGTACTGATCGGTACAACTAATGATGATTGCTTGGCAATTGAAATGTACATCTTGTTTATTTGTTATAAATAAATTGTGAAGAAAAATTCAAGTGTTATTATTTTACTATTTCTAAATTTGTTGCTTACCTCTCATTTTGATAGAACTCTCGGCTTCAATAATCCTTAACTTACCTAATTTTTATGGTAGTAAAGCAATATTACAATAAGCACATCAAAAACGTTGTTAATTTTTTATATTATTTTCTAATACAAATTTACAAAAGGAGGGCTGTTGCCCGAAAATCTAATACTTTAATTTATTAATTACATTTGTATTACCTGTACTTTAATAACACTCATTACGATACAGATTGTCATTATGATACAGATTGTCATTATGATACGAATTATAGACCATTAACAGTACAGCATTTGTTGTTTCCATAATTTTTCATGGTTTGCTCAATAAACTAGTATGTATTTTATTTCTTTTTGATATTCAAAGATAACATTTATTTTAAATAATCTTCGATGTTGCATTTGGTCGTAGCAAACATAGTGTATGCAACTCATGTATAATGGGTATTAATACACTCGTATGAATTGTAACATTCGTCTATGGTCATAAAGTAAATTTGATACTCGTGTATTAATAGTTACTATTATAAACTTGTTGCATAATGTACTATGTTATTGAATATAAGAAGAAAAATTGTGTCATTGAATTTTTGGTATAAAACATAACGATCCTTTTTTGTTTTTGTCATTTATATGTTCGTATACCATTATCTGTTAATGACCGATAAGTTAACTATTTTATAGATTATCGCAATTTCAATATTGCGACTAGAATAATTTCCCCTAACATTTTATTGTTATTTTCAAGTATTTTGCTTACATATGTATCTCTATAAAAAAGAATATAACAATAACCTAACTGGCAACTTTGTAAAAATGTTAAAAGTAATACTTTTATCCCGCTTAAAAAATGTCATTTAACGTGCTGGTTTCCATAGCGCTAAATAACATCTATCTTTCATTCTGGCAATTGTTAAAGAAATTGTAGAAAAAAGGGATTCTTGACATTAAATTATTGAACGAAAAAGGTACATGATATATTTAAAACACTGATTTTTATCACCATAATGCAAAATGTAGCAACAAATTGGAAAAACTGACAAGCGATAAAATCTACGAAGCAAGAGTTTTCAAGTTCAAATCTGAATGATTTCAACTAATTTCAAATAGTTATGAAGGGATAATAGAAATAAAACAAGTTACACATAGAAATATTATCTACTGTATTTACAAAAGAATTTTATATTTGTGACATCATAAATTGTCCGCAGTCAAATGTTTTAAAATTATTTTTTCTACTCCAGTTATTAAAATGTCATTTAACGTACTGGTTTCCATGGCGCTTGATCACATGTTTACAAGCTGTAGCTTCTAACGTTTCAGTCACGGCTTGATGGTAACAACTGCCGTATTAAGCACGGACTGAAGTTAGCTTCCTGCATCTGTCATTATGACTTAACCTTGCTTCTCAACTAGTTATTAAACCTTTACTTTTTTTTGTAATTTACGGCCTTGAATAAAGTATAGTACGTCCTCGTTTTATAAATACTTGTTTTTTATAATCTCGCTTCGTTTCGTTCGAGTCAAAAAGACTCTTAACTAAAGAAACGTTTATAAAACTTGTTATATAATATACTATTAAATGGCAGCTTTGGAAGTAAGCGAAATGTATAAAATAAAATAATAAAACATACAGTAAATATGAAAAATAAGGGTTGTCATTAACTTATCGATCGATAGCAGATTATGAACAATACAACCCTGTATTTCGTTTGTTGTTACGATTTCAAAAATGACGAAACTGTCATTCTATTTAATATATCGTATAAAGAACATTTTGGATTATTTTATTATTTGAGCAACTCTACAAATTTACATGTAATAAATAAAAAAATACATTTCATTTGTACATTATACTTAAAAATATCAGTTCATATGGTAACATTACGGAATATTGAGAAAAGTTGTAAAAAGATCTTATTTTTCACAGATAAACGTGTCTTCATTAATTTAGTGAAAAATTCTTCAAATAAATATATGAATACTACTTTTATTTGGGGAATTTTCATCTAAAATAATATGTAGACGTTTAACAGCAAAAAATATACCCTTTTAAAATATATTTCTACATGTTCCCATGTTTATTCTTAACATGTCTAGTTAAATGATTATTTCTTTTAAACCTCTCAGGACAGAATGTGCAAAAATATTTTCTTGCTACACCACACTCCATTCTTAAATGCCTAGAGAGATTTTTTTTCTGTGAATAATTTCTTCCACATCTTTGACAAAAATATCTAGGGCCAAAATTTGTGTAGTTCATTAAATTTAGATGATCATTATGGATGAAGAAGTCATTTGCACCTAAAAATAAAATAGTTTTAGTTAATTTAATTTAGAAATTCATTTATATCCTAAGTTTGTTTTTAATTTATATTTTCGTACAATATTATTTTAAAGAGAAATACTTCAAATAATTTGAACCATTTTTCTTTAAAATAATATAGAAACATTTGACAAAACAAAATAAACAGTACATGTTGATGATTTGAAACTACTATACGATTACAACAAATTACTAAAATCTTGAAACTACAAAAGATATAATAACAACAATAATATATAAAATTTTGTTTGGTTAAAAATATTTATTTTATTTATTAATATTTATGATCACAAATTATGACAACAAATTATATTAGTTCATAAATCTATATAAAACAATTTGGTGTACAAAAATCACAGCATAAATAAATTATGACATATGATCTACAAAAATATTATAGATTTAATTTGTAAACATACAAATTTACACCACAAGACTAGAAAAAGTTTCTTTTATACAGGATGCAAAGAAAGTCTGATCAACACTACATTTTTATCTAACACTATAATATATGTTAGGCGCATTTACAAATATAAGTAAAGTAAATACGTCATTATTAAACCTTTGACAAGGCAATAACAAACAAAACAATTCGTTGTTTTCTTGCAATACTTTTAAAATATAAATAAAATAAAATAAAAATTAACGGACTCTTAATTTTTCAATCTACAAACAAATTTTGTAACGTAATTGTTTTTTCATCGAACATTGCTTATATATACTAATCATTAGTATGAAAACCGAGTAAATAAGTTCATTTTTAATATAGAGATATCAAATCATTACTTTTTGACTCAAGAAATGACAAATAAATGTATTTCCATGTTTGTCAATATTCATGCAATATTTGTATAACGTTTTCCTTCATTCCTACAATAACGTTCATTTAAATTATATGAATATTAGTAATAGCGTGAGCACAGCCATATTTAAAATAAACTGTACTTATATTTTTCAGTGTTAAACATTTAAAAATTATACTAGAGATCAATCCTTTATACAAAAGTTATAGAAAACTTTACTTTTTGTTACTTTTATTTTAAGCAGTTTTATTTAAAATAATTTAGGAACATTTAATAGTGGATAAATAATTAGTCTGTGTTATGTTTAGACGTTCATATTCATTCTACTTAGTTATGATATAATTAAAATTTAATAGAAAATCGAGAAAAGTGACATTATGTCTACAGTTTCTGCTAAAAACATATGTCAATAGATTTTATATTTTTGTGTTCATCTTTAAATTTATTAAAGTTTAGGAAATTATTGTCATGTTAAAATGTTGATCAAAGTTTCCTGCACCCATAAGTACAAACAGTAACTTTGAATTTAAAATTGAATTCTTTTAATATTAATAAAAAATATTTTATGGCAACAAATGACTTAAAAATAATCAAGTACATAGCAATATCTATCTTTATTCTGTAACATTAGAATCATGTAGTGACTTAATATGGCTTATTAATCTATGCCTATGAAAGAACAGTTGTCCGCAATAGGTGCATCTATTTTTTGGTCGTTTTCCGCATTCTAGTTTCAAGTGTCGATTAAGGGTGTACTTTCCCCTGTACTTTTTTGGACACTGTGGGCAGGGGTACCACTGCAGAGACACTAAAGTTGATTCAAATTTCAGTGCATTGTATGAGAATTTCAGTTTTCCTGAAAATTAAAATCTGTTAGTTGCAATTATTAGGTATTTTGTGAAAATGACACATGAAAATGGATCTTAATTAGATTATTAATAATGCTGAGCTAGGAAACAATAAGCATAAATGTTGAAATCTGAAAAATGTTTCATTTTTAGGAATATGTATTTATTTTACAATTATTTTTACACCTTTTACTAATTATAGATTGGAATTTACTATTTTCTTATAAGTAATTTTCTATTTCATTTACATTATAAAAATATAGGCCGGTCAGTGTGGAATAATTAGTTCAATTATCTATGGCAGGAATCAACCACTTTATTGTATTGGGTCAATAACTCTCTACTCTATATTATTATATTTTCTTATTTTGGCACAAAAACTAGATCTAATTAAACAAGGTGCATTTGCAGATCACTACTGTAAAATTTTCAAATTATCTTGAATTTTTTTGCATTTACAATCGTATATTTCTTGTTGTCAACTTTATTTACATTATTGCTTCAAATTCTTTTTTAAATTAATGCAGCAGCATTTAATAAAACGAAATGTAGGATATCAAATGTGCAAGATAATTTTAAAATATGTGTCACACCCTGTAAAAAATAGTTATTAACTACGTTTTCCTATTAGAAATAAACACAAATATATTAATTATCAAACAATAAAATATATAAAGAAAAACAATTAAACAGTGGGATTTTTAAAACTTCCTGAATATCGAATTTCGTATATTTTCCATAATCAAGTCCCATTATTTGTACTGATAGCTATTAACATACCTAAGAATGTTATGAGTATCAATACAGCCGTAGATGTCTGTTTGAAATCCAAGGATTTTAAGACATCTAAGGCCTGTTATGACTCATAACATCCGTGGTTTGTTCAATAGTTTACCGGTTTCAGAATATGAACACGTTAACGTCATTAATTCTTTTATGAATATCGTCATTGTCATCATTTTAGAAGATGATCAAGTAAGTCTGTATGTTTTTATTTAACGCCATGGTTACAATTGTTTTGTATCTCATATTTATAAATACATTTTTTATTTAAACATCATAACGTGGTCATCTCTAATTTGAAAGACTTTACAATTAATATATATTATGATAAGCAGGAGAAGTAATCTTTGTATGATTGTTGTTTTGAGTTCCGTTTGTATTAATAGTGTTATATTATCATTTTTTTTATTTTCATTTTCTTGACTGTTTTGACAAGTCAGTATGGTAATATTACCGTACAGAATACAGTTATTACTTACTTACCAGCCTACTTTTGTGCATGTAAACATAGGTTTAATATCCTGAAACCGGTAAATTAGATTAATTTTAGAAAAAAATGGTAAATTATTTGTTTTTTACTTTTTATTATGTCAAAAAAAAATATTTCAAAATAATTTAGTAGGTACTAAATAATGTTTGATGCAGAAAATAAACGTTGTCAAATATTCAAGATCTTTTGAAAATCTGGTATATCTATACGAAATTCTTCGTCATTTAAAACCTAATTATTTTAATATTTTATTAGTGTTTTTATTCATCAACTGATTCACCAACAAGAGATACATTTTAAACTTGTAAACATGTAATTTTAATTTGTTTTTATTTATTTAAATTAAGTTTAAAATTTAACTTTTGTTGGTAAAACCGGCCGTAAATCAATTATTATTTAACAGACAGACTCATAAAGCGGATTACCAGTTATACGATTTTTATTTCATTTTTAATTAACTCTTTTTCAAATTCACGAAACAAGTTTATTTTAGCTGACTTAAAAGGGATGTTAACTAGCATCAATTTTCATTCGATTCTTGATCCTGTTTTAATTTGATACAAAGGTATGTATAATATTAAAAGTAGTAAATAAATAAAAAAGACAGAAAGTTAAAATTCCGTATTCAAATCTCTAAAATAATAATTGATTTATTTTGATAAAATATTGCACTAATTGTAGGTAATCATTCACAAGTATATTGATGCACATTAACTAAATGATTTTTAAGACAATACAACCGTTTGAACTTATGTTTACAAATATGGCACTGATATCTGCCCTCCCCACATTCAAGGCGCATATGTCGACTCAAAGTAATTTTTCTAGTATATGTCTTGTCACAATTTGAGCATCTGTATACCCCTCCTTCTTGAAGTAACCCTTTGTTTGAATCCCGATTAGTTTCGAAATCGATTTCTCTGTCCCAGAATTCTCGTAAAGTCGTTGGATAATCTAAAAAAAAATTAATATGTTAGTAGAAGTTCTGAAAAACAAACCTACAATATTTTTATACCTAAAAATAATTTAATATAAAAAGTATTTTGTTAAAAACAAAGTCTTTATTGGTTACAATATTATAAGTACACACTTAATACAATTTATTGAAAATAAGTTCTTCTTGTCGCAGTGAACTTGTTATGAACTTTCCGCAGATGTTGTAGAAGATAGAATCTGTGTTTGGCTTTAAAGTTGCATTCTGTACATTGAAAAGTAGGTTTTTTCCCGCATTCCAATCTGACATGGCGACTTAAACTGTTTTTGCGATGGTATCTCTTTCCGCAACTGCCGCAACTGTATAGATTACCTAAAACAAAATTTATTTCAATAGTAATTACAGAAATTATTTTATAAGACATAATAAAAAACTTTATTGTTATTATAATCACACCTTTCTTTCATTTTGACAATTGTTGAACAAATTGTAGAAAAAAGGGATTTCTGGCATCATATTAATAAACTAAAAAAAGTGTGTGAGGTATTTAAAACACTGATTTTATCACCATAATACAAAACATAGCAACAAATTACAAAAACAGACAAGCGATAGAATTTGCATCTACGAAGCAAGAGTACACGAGTTCAAATCCCAATGATTTCAACTTATTTCAAAAGGTACTTTCTATTATATACAGAAAATTTAAATGAAACAAATTACACATAAAAATATCGTTTATTTTTGTGGCGTCCTAAATTTTCCGTAGCCAATTATTTTATAATCTCCCGTGATTAAAATGCCATTTAACATACTGGTTTCCATGCCATTAAATAACACCTTAATCATAGGTTGACAAATGTGGCTTCGAACATTTTACTCACGGCATGAAGATAACATCTGACGTAATAACCACGAGCTATAGTAGCTTCTTGCATTTGTGATTGTAACTTAACCTTACGTTTCAAATAATTAATAAAACTTTACATTTATTTTGTCTTAATTTGCGCCCGTAGAAAAAATATAGTACAAATAGTATGTGACGTTATTTATAAATTATTTTATACTTGTTTTTTATACCCAAGCTTTACTTTATTCAGCTCGTATCAAAAATACTTTTAAATAAAGAGACGTTTATAAAACTTCTTAGATTATATACTGTTAGAAACAAATACTTCAGAGAAAAAATACAGAGAACTACACTTTCTAACAATTTTTTTTATAAAAAGAACATTTTTTGTAACATAATTAAAACACGTTTATCAACCTGAAATATACGATTGTGAAATTCTATACGAAGTAAATGTCGTCAAATGATGAACACTACAATAAAAAAAAAACTGCTGCAATTATCAAAAATTTATTATAAAATTAACTCAACAGTTTATTCCGCCATATTTTTATTTCATTAAATAATTTGTGTATCAACAAAGATATGTCGAAATATAAAAAGGTTTTGAGTAAATTTATAAATACATATAAATGAACAGCCATAATTTTATTTTCTTTGGCATTACGATACAAATAAGTATACAACAAAATTATTATTCTTAAATTTATAAATATAAATAAAAAAATAAATGGTAACTATTCTACTAAAAATTTATGGCACTATAATTGTAACATGTCTTCTGAAATATCTAACAATTTTTAATACATATTTTTAGTAACAATAATATAATAGAAATAGCAAAAAACAAAAATTTAAATGACCGCTAGGATGAACAACTGAGTAAATGGTGATTAATTTGGAGTTGATTAAATTTATTTTTCTGTCAAATATTCTTAAATTATTTTTGATATAAAAAAATCTTTAAATAGTTCGATTTTCATTGTATTCAAATTACCCCTGTGGCTCTTCCCACCACTATTTTATTCAGGGAATGACTTAATGGTTGCGCACGCCTAAATATATCACTTACTGTCACATCCAGTAATGGCTAAAAGACGTGATGATATATTTATTTTACTTAAAAATAATTTAGGAACAGCTGAAAACAGAAAAATAAAGTTAGTGTTTATTCTCGCGATCAATAAATTTGAAACATTGGTAAGAAAATCAAAAAGAATGATAATTTCGTTTCTTAACTCCTCTTTGTCTAAGTTTGCAAATGTTCATGGAATGTGCAACTCTCAAATGTTTTAACAGTTGGTAACCATGTATAAACAGTTTAGAACATTCTTGACATTTAAATGTGGGATTCTTTCCACATTCTAGCCTCAAATGACGCCCTAGACTTTTCTTTTGGACGTAACTTTTGTCGCATTTTGAGCAAGCATAACGTACAGATGAATCTCCGTATCGAATTTCTAATCGTCTGTAGTCTTCTATTGTTGATGCATACAAAATTAATTCTGAAAAAAAGTATTTATTTTGTTAGCAATTATAATTTTTTATTAATTAAGTAAATGCGACACTAATGCAAGCTCTACTATTGGACAGTTTGAAATTAATACATATTCATTTCATAAGTCACTTTATTTATAAACAATTTGTTACAATTTATATATTTTAGTGCACTTGTTAGAAAACAGCTTTCAATTGCAGATCTCGATAGATTGACGATTGATATTTGATTAATTAAAATAATATATTAATTTGTTGTGAATATTTCGCATATGTCGTTCAAGTGCCCAACATTTTGTAAATTTATTGTTACAAATTTCACAGATATATTTTGTTCTTCCATCTTCTTGTTGCGTTAACTCTGAAACAAAAATATCTTACTGAAGAAACAAGTTTAATTTACTAAATAATTCTGCAAAGTAATTAACAGAATAGTCAATTTATTTTATTATTAATAAAATACAGTGTAAATAACAAGAATATTAGTAGAAGTTTAATTTTTTATATTGCTCTTTATGTCTTCTAAGCATATGTTGTTTTCTGTCATTTCTTCGTCGTAATTTAATTGGACAAAAGTAACACTGAAATCTTGGTTCTTTGCCACAATCAAACGCTACGTGTTGTCTTAAATTTGATCGTTGACTATAGCTTCTTCCGCATGGACAAATATATCTATCGCCAACTCGGAATTGCTCCATAGATGCCGCGGTTACTACTGAAAAGAATTATTTTATTTTACTATACATTCATAAAACGAGTACGCCGCTAACACTGTTTTTGTATCATTTTCAACTCCGTTTCAAATTCAAACAAATTCACAAAATGAGTTAAGATTGTAACTAACATGCTTTTAACTCAAATTAAGTTTTAAACTTGTTTTGTGGATTGAAAATGAAGTTAAAATGAGCTAAAAATGGTGGTAGTGACTAACGCGTTTTGTGAATCTGCTTCTTAACTCAGAAAATGAAATATGAATAAGCAAAAAACTATTAATATTACAGGTCCCGTTCACAAACAAAATTCAAGTACAGTCGTAATGAAATGATTTATTTCTCACATTTTATATTAGTCACAAATTAAATTATATTGCGTTGTTTCAATTTTAAATCATATATTTTCCACTATAAAACTTTTCTCAAGTATTTTAAAGAAATTTAAAATAATTTGGAATCATTTAATAGCATAAAATATACGATGGCAAAGACTCAAAATAATTTTATAATACTGTATGTATATAAAAGTATTTAAAAGAGCTTACAATAAATACTAAACAGATAAAGAATCAAAATAATAAAACAAACTTTTATTAAATTTTACAAAAATATATATATATGGCACTCAACAAAATATCACGCAATGCTAACAAATTATTTCAAGCATCTAATCCAGATTTTAAAAACTGTTCTTTATGCATCGTAAGCATATGTCTTCTCCTTTCATTTCTTCTTCGTATCTTGAAAGGACAGAAGAAACAAGGAAATCTTGGTTCTTTTCCACAATCAAAAGTTATATGTTGTCTTAAATTATATTTTTGGCTATAGTTTCTCCCACAAGGACAGACATACCTATCGCCAGATTTGTATATTTCCATATCTGCGATGGAGGCTGAAAAGAATTATTTATTTTAAAAATTAGGTACTAATTCGGCACAGCTGGAAATTGTTCAAAATTAAACTACAGACAGCGAAATATAAGTAATATTAATATTTCATCGCGCCATTTGTCTATTTCGGAGTTAGTCACTCTGGTTTATCAATTTTTTCTTCGATCACTAAGATATAGAAAGATAGAAATATAGTATATTTTCCACACACATTTTCATATCTCACAGTTACTGTAGGCAACGAAAGATATGAGGTGTATTCTATTTGCCATTTGATCAAATCTAACTTACACTCGTACTGAACCAGATCACTTAGTTATTTGACAGCCTTACTTCACTCAATTTCCTTTCAGAACAAGATTTACTGATTCTGATTTAGCTTGAAGTAATTCACCCCAATAAATACATCGTTTTGCTTAATTCAGTTTAGTTAGTCATGTGGTCTAATTTATCTGAACTGATTTAAGGAAGTCGATTAGCAAATATCATATATCACTGATTGTTTCTAAGAAATAGTCACAGACTTATTATTAAAATATAAATGAATAGGGCAACAATATCGTAGATATAGAAAAATGATATTGATAAATTGCATGCAATGTATATTTCTCACTCGTATAAATTGCAACTCGTGATACAAATTTTTATACATACATAACATCACGCTATATCCCATTAAATGGGGCAGCACGAACCCCTGAAACATTCACTGAGCATCAGTGCACATCAACATTCTCATCCTGACATACGATACTCGTTTCGACCACATTAACACTTCCTCCATACGAACTCTTTCCTTCCTCACAACCAAAAACCTTCATTCACATCCATCTATTCGCTCATGTACACCTGTTTCGTAAATCTTCACTTACGGCCACTTCTCTAACAACGAATCTATAAGAAATGAAGGCAGCATCACCTGCGCTTGTTTAAAAATACATTTAATACAATTGCAGTTACACACTGTATAGTAAAAACTTAAAATGAAGAAAAAAAGATGGGGAAGGAAGGGAGTATCTTCCTGCGTTTGTTTTTGAAACTGAATTCTACACAATTGCAGTTGAACACTATAGTAAAAACAGAAAATGAATCAAAAAGATAAGAAAGGAAGGGAGCATCAAACTTTTATACTCTTGCGAATTAAATATCATTCCAAACTTGTTGTACTATCTTACGCAACTATCAAACAAATTTGACATTTACGCGCACAATTCAACCCTCGAATTAAAATTTTGTTGTAAACAGTCCAACAAAAATTCATTATTGGGCTGTCAGCTATTTTGGCGGACTGTTCTAAACCAATCTCCTTTGTTACACATTCATATTTATAATAACTATCATTTCGAAAATAAGTTTAAATAAATAAATAAATATATCATCACGCCTTTTACCCATTACTGGGTGTGGCACTCTGCCTGAGTAGATTTCGGTAAGTAATATATTTCTTCGCGTGAAGAGCGGTTACCGGCCGTCAAATCACGGCCCCGAAAGATATTAGCCTCAAGGGTAGATTTAATTTGGTGAAAATTGTTTGTCGGCTGTGGGGATAGAACCAGGATTCTCAAGATCCACAAGTCGACTCGATACCACTGAGCCACCTACCCCATAATAAAGTTTTTAAATGAACATAATGCCGTTGCGTGATGATTTGATGGCTCAGAAAATAGTTTGCTTTGGATTTCAGCCTTGGCTGCCGAAGTTTTTCTTCGACTTACACAATCATTTCACGGCCTAGATACACAAATAACACCCTCTAAGCTCCCCTTAAAATTTTAGTGGAGAGGTAGCTATAGTGGTAGTTTTTATATTGTAATAAACAGTAGTCGACTAGGAAATCGAACTCAATTTGTTATATTCACATAGTTATTTTTCCATTCAAACAAAATAGTAACAATATTTCATATATTTATTTACAATTTTTACTTGTACATACGCGAGACATAAGTAAATCAATAGTTATCGATAGCATCTTTAATTAAATACTTAGTGGAAGCGTATTAGTTCCACAATTTTTATTTTGTAAAAAGTCTAATACAATTAACAATAGAATTGTTTGCAGTTGTCGGTATTAATTAAAAACATTATTATTAAATAATAAGTTTTAAATTTCTTTATAGTATAAGAAACAAAACGTAAGCCATAGAAATATGCCGCCCCTTCAGAAATGCCAACTTAACCTTATTGGAAATTCGATCCTTCAGTTTAAAACAAAATATATCCAGTTCTAAATGTGTCAAATAATTAAACATTTCTTTAAAATTATTAGTCAATAAAAGTACAAGAAAATTCCGAATGAACTCTTTTCATATGTCTCTTCATACTAGACTTATGAGTCATTGTCTTGTCGCAAAGAGGACATATTAATCTTGGTTCTTTTCTACATTCATATCTTAAGTGTCGATTAAGGTTGCACTTCCATAGGTATTCCTACAAAATAAATAATTTCAATACAATGTTTCTAACATTTTATATTTTGTTAATAAATACCTTTCCACATTGGTGGCAATAGAGTTTTTCATCATTTGATTGTTCTGCATCAGGTTCATAAACATAATCTTCCAGTTCTAGTTCTGTTAAATCTGAAAGCAAGATATTATAAATGTATTATCAGAATTATTATGCAGTAACTTGAAATAAACATAATAGGATTAATAAAAAATATGTTTATTGAACAATACAGTAAAAAATACAATATGTGTTATTCGAAAGTTGTAACTTTAGAATGAACTCTACCAATATGTCTACTAACAAGTTGTTTGTAAGCAAATTTTTTGTTACAAAATCTGCATGAAAATTGTTTTTGTTTTCCGCATTCGTATTTTTGGTGTCTTGCTAAATTTCCTTTCCAGTTGTAAGATTTTCCACATTTTTCGCAAGCATATTCAAAATATTCTGAAACAATTTTAAGTGTTAGTAAAATATATATATATATATGTTGCATATTTGACATCGTAATATCTAAATAATAAATTGTCCCGCGTGTTAGCCGCGCGGGTTGAGGGCCAGACTCACAACCATAAGGTCGTGGGTTCGGGTCCCGCCCGTGGCGGCCATACAAAGGACATATCGACATATGACCTGAGTAGTTGGTCCGATATGTAAACTAAATTTGTTACCATTATTATTTGATATATTTTTCCTTAAATTAAATTTCAACCGATTACAGTTGAAAATACGCAGTGTCAAATATTTAAAATAATTAAAAAATATTACTAGATAAAAAGTAATTAATAAATGATTAAAGAAATATTTATTTAAACTGTATTACAAATGTAAAAACAAAACATTTATTCACATTACAGATAAAAGAATAAAATAACTAATAGTATAAAATATACGATTAGTAGCCAAAATAAAATTAATCTTGTAAAGCTATATATATATATACTTAAGACGATGGTTTCTTATTTTCGTTATGAGAATATTTTAAATGAAAATTATAATTATTCATTTTATTAAAGCATCTTTCGCAAATGGGGCAAATTAAGTATGTTTCAGCAGTACGAATTGCAGTTGCAGTATATGAAGCTGGAATCTCTTCAAATCGTATGGGTTTTTCAATAGAGGATGATTTTGCTTCTGTTTTTGTAGACACTTCTTTGGAAGATACTTTGCCTTCTTCCTCTAATGTTTTCGATGAACTTGTAGATGCAGTACCAGCAATTGATTTCTCTTCAGCTATCTTTGATGTCTCTTCAAGAATAGATATATCTTTGAGAAGTTGCTTTCGAAATTTCTTTGATGATTTTGTTTTGATAGAAGTACAAGATGTTCCTTCTTGTAAGTTATCATCATTTTTTCCTTTGTTAGATATCTTTTTTGCTTTACTTTCTTTTGATACTGTTCTAGTTGAAACTGGAATCGATATTTCTTCGTCTTCTTCAAAACTAGTTTTAGCCTTAGCCAAAATTCTTCCTTTTGGCGAAAATCCACATGTTTCTTGAGCTTTTTTGCTGATAGCTACTTTACCAGGCATGCCAGGAAGAAATAGTTCTGTAACTTCTTCGCGTGTTTGTTTACAAGATGATTTTTCTTTATTTTCTTCATCAGAATTATTTCCTTTGACCAACTTCACTCGTTTGACAAGAGAAATCCCTTTAGGTCTACCGCTATTACTTGCTATCTCTTCTTTTTCTTCGGGCAGCTGCTTTCGCGACGACTTTTCTACTTTTTGCCTTTTCCCTTTACTTCCTTGTTCCATCGTCACACATTTAGGGAAAGAATTCAACTTTTCTTGTGCTATTTCTTCACTTTCTTCTTGTTCTTTTGAACTGTCTTTATTTTCTTGTTCTGTTTCTTGATGTGGGGACAACAACCTTTTCTTTTTAAAAGAAGTCAATTTGTTAATTCTTCTTTCTTGTTCTTCGCTATGTTTCTTACTTGATTTTTCTTGTGACACATTTTGTGGAAATTCATGAGCAGTTGATTCAGCTAAAGGAAGCGGAATGAAAGCTTCTTTTTCAGTACTATTAGTTGTCAGATCTATTATATTTTCACTAATTTCGCTTATGGGACTTTTAGTTTGTTTGGATCTTTTATTCTGGGCCTCATTTAATTTCTTGTCAATTTTTTTCTGCATTCTTTTTATGCTATCGACCATAGTACGTGGTTGGAAATTTTTCCTTAATTTTTTAGCTCTTTTTATAGTTTCTATATCAACTTTTTTCTCACAAATAACATCATGACGTCTTTTCTTTATATCTCTTTCTGCTTTCGTTTCAGTTTCTGTGAACAGAAATACAGTTTTACTTTGATTACAAAATAAAATACAAAAACTATGCTAAAATATTAATTATTTTACTACAATAATGCGAAAGGGAATATTTAATAATACAACAAATAATATATAAAAAGGAATACGCAATAATACAACAAATAATATAAAAATCAGTTTTATTACAAGAAATACAGTAAACAATAATAAAATTTAAACTTATGTTTGTTTATGAATTGTTTCAAGATGATGTTGAAGCGTCTTTTTATAAGCGTATCTACGTAAACAAATACTACATTCAAACTTTGGTATCACCCCACATTCGTAAGTCCAGTGGCGTACCAAACTATTTTTGCTTTTATATTTTTTGGGGCATCGATGACAAGTAAAACTTTTTTCACATTGAGCTGCCCATTGCTTCTCCAACCACGCCACTGAAAATAAGTCATTTAAAGTTAATTCAGATTTTTTCAGCAAAATGCAGTGGTTAAATGCGCCCTAAAATGCATGCGACATAAAACATTTAGCATGATTGCAGTGCGTCACAAAATAAAATTGGTTTGTTTTGTTTGTAAAATTTTATTGAAAGTTATTTGTACATATTTTACAGGCAATTGTTTTACCTCATAACTTACCATTGAATTTATACAAGAATTAATGTAAAAATAGTAATCCCAATAAAATATCTAATAAAATGTAAATAACCCGTTTAATAATATATCTATATGGCCAAGCAATACATTGGTGTTAGTCTTTGGAATATTTATATCTTAAACTAGTAAAAAAAAACATAATAATTTGGTTTAAACCTGAGAAACTCTTACTTAAATATAACTAAATATCTACCATTTTTCTCAATGGCACATTAATAAAGAAATAATTAATTATGGCACATAGATGCATTAAGATTTCAATTATTTCTGCTGCCTGAAACCTAAAAATATATTTGTACATTTCCTTTGAACAGGTTTCCTAGCGTAAAAATATATATTTTCTAGGAACTGTTATTTTTAAGAACACTTTACACCTAAAATGGTTTAGATAAAAAACAAAATAATTCGATCAGTTAGACTTATCGTAGGTGAAATTATTCTTGGTAAATGGTAAATAATATTTTTATACTGCTTGCCATATAATGTATGTACAATATAAAAAATAAAATTCTTACACTCTAGATTGTTTCCAAGAAGAAATTTTGCTCTAAAAATATTTTTTGGTAATGGTAACATAAGGCAATTCTAGATAATTCAAATATCTAGCAAATTTTATCTAGTACATCTTTGTATCTTGGATGTATTGGGAAGAAGATTTAAATTAGCAAGTTTGCTATTACTTTCTCCTTTTGCTAAATTAAATGACTTAATTAAGGATGAAATAAATTAAAAGATATTATTTGTGGCATCAGCTTTGTAGATGATAATTTGAGGGTTTACTTCAATATCGTATTGTAATTGTACTGTACATCTACTTTTTAAGGTATTTTAAAAATATTTCCACACATTTAACTTTAAAAATGTTCATAAATATTTTTAGAGAAAGATTTTAAGTATTATATTATTGTTCTTTTGAATTGGTTTCTTTAAAATTATTTAGAAACGTTTTTCTGCCGAAAATATGTGATATCAATAGGGTTAAAATGTTTTGAATCCTATATAACTCATCTAATCTAAATAGCATATTTTGTAACTAGTAGGAAAAGTGATCTATTCCAAGATGATCATCAATCCGGAAAGTCCACTTTTCCTACGTGTTATATACACATACTATATTTTCTTCGATCGAATTATATTAAAAAACTTAATTATTTTATATTTCATTTATAAACGTGAAAAATTAATAATTTATTCCCGTATATTATCGTTACTTGTAGTCGTAGCTATAATCAGGGATTATAGCGTGTTTGTATAGAACGCATTTTATTTTTAATTTAATTGTGTGACTAAAATGTCAAACTGAAGACATGTTTACATATCATATAAATTTATGACAACAGTATAACGAAACTTAAATTTGATGTCTAACTTAAAAAAATAAATGCAAATCAAAATAAACTATCATATGAAGAAGTTTACATAGCTTTAAATATTTGATACGATATATTAGTTAATAACAAAGAGTTCCATTGCAGGAAAATTAGCATCGTCACTGTTACATTTTTTGTATGCCACGTAATAGTTATTTACATTGCAAGACCGCTATATAGAAATTTACAGGCGAGCATAGAAAGGTAACGGGCGAGCGCTAGCGAGCCTGTTATTTGTGTGAGCCTGTAAATTTCAGTTAACGGTCGAGCATTGTACAATATTTTATGTGCATTTGAATCGCAATATATGTATATTTAATTAAATTAATTGCAATAGTATAACGCAATAACTAAAATGTTCAATCAAGGTAACTTCGAAAATCTGACAGATTTTGTTTAATTAAAAAATATTTAAGTGTCAAACGTTTAAAATTAGATATGTTGTCATGATAACCAATGTCAACAGCCCGTTATAATTTTTACACGGGCTAGGCACGTTATAAGTCTCGTAACCCCTAGAGACAGAGTTAAGTAAACAGTTCATTATGATTCAAATGTACGTAAATATGTTTTCATTTTAATGTTTTGATTAGCCAATCAGATCAAAATAAAATACATCCTATGCACAGTGTATTTTCTCATAAATCGTTAAGAGAACCAAAGCTAACAGTACAGAAAATTATGCTCGATCTATGCCAGAAAACTGATTTCCGTACTATTATTGACATACCGAAATATTAAATTTTGTAGAAAACAGTAAAAAGGAATTATTTTAAACTATATCTATATTTTATTAATTGTTTCTGTTAAAATTTATATTAGTTAAAATCTCAGTTCAGGGTTATTTAAGAATATAACATGTATTAATATTGTACTTCTTAATTAAATGATTGCAAAATTTCTTCTTGTGAATTTGGTACATTAAAATGAAGTAAATAATATTTGGCACCTGTTTCACTGAGTAGTTCTATGTAATCAAAAACTCATGTTTAACCCTAATATGATATTGCAACGAGGATTTCTGGGTAAACCATTTCCTACAAACATTACACTGAAAGTGCGGTATCCTATCGCATTCATATTTCGTATGCCGAATCAAATTTGGTTTGTGTTTGTACGTTTTTCCACATTTGAAACATTTAAAAGGCCTTTCAGGATCCAAGCTGTCTTCGGAAGGTCCAGTAAATGGAAATAAAGCCGCTAAAACGAAAGTGGAATTAATTTTTGTGTGTTTTTGACTCAAATCGGAATCCCAGATTCAAGCGGTTATTTTGAATTCAAGCATGCACATTTATTAATACTGACACGGAAGCACATTGCCACATAGATGCAAAATGAACAATAGAGATTAGTTTACAATTTTTTATTTATAATTTACACATTTTTTTAATCTAATTTTGCTTAAATATTTGTACGAAACAATTGCTTATTACATATAAAATCATGTTCAATACTTCAGCTTCTATTAACACCGATTAGTGAAACAGTCATCAATGTTTGAGATAAAAACAAATAATTCATCTATCAAATAAATAATAATATCGAATCGAAGTCACTGCACAAATTATACAAATTATTAATAGTCATTTTTATCGATACGATATTTAATTTTCTTATTTAACAGATTAATTGTCCATCATGTAACTCAAGCATGAATACATTTAGTCTTAAAGTGACTAACTTTATTTTATATACACAACTGCTCTTAACTTATTTTAGAGAAAAATATTTCAAACAAAAGATTCAGAATCAAAAAATTTATAACTCATATTTGCAGCATTTTTTTACTTAAATAAGTAGGTTTTACGTTCAACGAATTGCTCCTACTTATATTAAACTGTAATAAATAATTATTAGATTTATGAATGCCGAGATAAAGTTGCATATATTATTATCAGATAAATAAAAAAATATCACATCGAAATTACAGCGTAAGTTGTATAAATTATACCAACTGTCATTTATTCATACGGTATTTTTCTACCGAACCAATGATGTTAAATGGTCAGTTTAACCGCTGCCCCACAAATATTAAATGAAACTTAAGTAAAACAATATAGAATCGAGAAATACAGTAAAATGCTGTCAATAATTCGATTCGATATTTTTTACTTGACACTTAATATTAAAGGGATGCAATGCAAATGGCAGTCACGTTGTATAGGTTTGGACTATTGTTTTTGTATATTATAAACAACGATACTTATTACAAAAATAAATTGACTAGACAAACACTTTTAAGTAAAAAGTTATACAAATTTATTGTTACAATATCTTGTGCACTCTTTTCAAATGAGTATTCAAAAGAAAATTATAAGAAAACTTCTTAGGACAAAGAGTGCATATAAATTGTTTCTCAACACCACATTCATATTTCTGATGTCTTCTTAAAATAAAACAATTTTTGTATTGTTTTTTACATGATGGGCATTGCACCGCAGAATTACACTTCAAATTTGTTTGATAGTGACTCTTGCCTTTTATTTTGTTTTTCTCATTCTGTAATAATAAGTCTTCGCTCAAAATATCTAGAAACAAAAATAGATATAAGTGTTAATAAATACTACAAAAGTTACTAATACTACCTAAGCGTTTCTATAGTAGATAATAAAATATACAATATACATTATTATATTATATTTATTGTTTAATATTCTTACATAATTACAATCTATTATATTTATAAATACAGATGTTGTTTTTTGATATGACGAGTTAAATCAAAATTATGAGCAAATTTTTTCAAACAAAAAGTACATATAAACTGTTTTTCTACACCACATTCATATTTCTGATGTCTTTTTAAAAGGAAAAAGTGTTTGTATTGCTTTTTACATGCTGGGCATTGAACAGTAGTGTTATATTTCAAATCAGTGTGATTGGTAGTACTTCTTAATTTTTTTTGTTCGTTATAGAATAATAATCTTTCGATCATGAAATCTAGAAAAGAAAACATGTATTAATTGACAGAAATGGTTCACTTTATTTATTTCTAATATATAGTTTTTATAGTCGGTTTGATAAATTATTTTATTTTTGCTTAATTTGTTTTAATGTCATTCTTATTGTTTTTCTTATGAAATTGATTGAATATATTTAAAACATTTAAAATTTAAACTTGATTTAATATACGAAAAAATAGATAAATACAATTTTATTTGTAACATAAAGCAAAAATGTAATTGATTTATCGAACCTATTATAAAAATGTTATAAGTATTTTGAATAGAAATATAAATTAGTGAATCATTGTTATAGTTAGTTGGTAATAAAACAAGACAATACGTATTACTTTTATTATATTTATTGATGAATAATATGCTTAAACAATTACAATGTGATAATCTAATCATAATCTATTGCGAGTACAGATTTTTATGTCGTTTTCTCATATGTCTAATTAAATTATAATTATGAGAAAATGTTTTAGGACAAAAAGTACATATAAATTGTTTATCAACACCACATTCATATTTTTGATGTCTTTTTAAAATATAAGCATTTTTATACCGTTTACTACATGATGGACATACAGCACAATTATATTTTATATTTGTGTGATAGTAATTGTAATTTCTACTTCTTAAGTATTTATCATTCTGCAATACTAAGTTTTCAGTCATTAAATCTAGAAAAAAAGAGAAAAAGTCATTAATAGCGGCACTAGAAAAACTACGAACACTAGCTAAACATTTATTTACCTAGACGGTAATAAAAGCAAAACATTATATTTGTTGATGAACATCTATACTAAACAATTACGAATAATAAAAAATATTAAATAAACACTTGGCTATGTTTCACAAAATTCAGCCTCCAAGTCACCTTATGAGGGCATCGTCAGAGGCTGGCCAGCACAGTTAGTAACCATAAACACGTTTCGCTCACTCACTTCTTCACCTAGAACAAAGTTCACGTGAAGAAGCTGGTGACGATGCCCTCATAATGTGACTTGGAGGCTGAATTTTGTGAGACTTTGCCAAGTGTTTATTTAATATTTTTTATTAAACCTAGTTTCACCAAGTGTATGGATGACAATTATTAATTTTATCTTTGTTGTTAATTACGAATAAGCTTACAATAACTTAAAATAATTTATCCCTCCCCCTCAGTCTGCCTCTGGCTAGCTCTAGTTTGGATGACGTGATTTAACATGAGTTTTAAGATCAAAATTGTGCGCAAATCTTCTCTTACAAAACGGACAGACAAACTGCTTTTCCACGCCACATTCGTATTTCTGATGCCGTTTCAAAACAAAGCAATTTTTATACTGTTTGTTGCATACGTTGCATTGTGCAGGAATATTATATTTCATATATGTTGTGTTGCGACTTCTGGCTCTTGGCTCGTTGGATTCAGTAGATTCATTGGACTCATTGCGTAAAAAAAATCTTGCAAAATCTAGAAAAAATCATTGGTATTAGTAGAGGTACTACAAGCAGTACTAATACTACCTAATCATTTTAAAAACAATCATAAATATATCATCACGCCATTTTCATTTTTTACCTATTTTTGAGTATGGCCCTCTGTTATATATCATTTACCGTAAAAATGCATTTATAGCCACAATATTATCCATCATGTCAAATAACTTGACATATATACTTTACAAGAGAAATGATTTTGTAAGTAGGTTTTTTCAAGAAGAAATACTAAATATTATTAGTTGACTACTGTGTTAGTAAATCTCCAAGAATAGATGCGCCTCTATTTTTCAAGAAACATTCTAGAAGAAGAAGAAGAAGAAGTCAACAAGTTTCTTGAAAAGTAGAAGAAATATTTTGTAGAAAGTTACTTCTTCATGCTTTTGCAACAGTAAATATCTCATTTTATAACAAAACGAAATTGAAATTATTAAAAAAAAGTTTATACATTTACTGCAACGTTATTCGTTTGTTGTTACTTACACATATATCAAGTTATTTCACATGTAGCTCAAATTTAACTTCAAAAATTATTAAAATGAAGACAAGTATCAAAACTATTATATAAATGTAATTAGTGACCACTGCATTTTTACGTGAAAAATAGGGTATAGGTAATAAAAATATACATGTATTATTTTTATTATATTTATTACTAATTAACCATTTACAATTTATTCACAATAACTTAACCATTAATGCATGTACAGATTTTTATGTCGTGATCTCATATGTTCATTTAACCGATAATTATGAGAGAACCTTTTAGGACAATATCTACAAACAAATTGTTTTTCGACGCCACACTCATATTTTTGATGTTTTCGTAATATATAAACATTTTTATATTGTTTTCTACATGTTGAGCATTGTACAGCAGTATTGCACTTCGGATTTGTGTAATAACTTGCACTCTTTATTTTCTTTGGGAGGAATAATTCTTCTTCACTGTGATTATTATCTAAAAATAATAATCGTAAATTAATAAGGGAGATTATAGAAAAGAAGAAAAACGATAAAAGTTAAACAGGTCTTATTATAATAATTAAAACAATTATTTGAATTTAAGGTTTTGTATTTTTTATTATTATGAAAATTTCTGCGAAGTTTTCGTTGTTGCTGATTATTTTTAAGTAATTACATAATTTATTTATTTTTATGACAACTATTCACATGTCTAACTAACTGAAATTTGTAATTAAATTTTTTGAAACAAATTGTACAAAGAAACATTTTTTGAACACCGCATTCATATTTTTGATGTCTCTTCAAATTATTTCTATTGGAATAAACTTTTAAACATGTTTCACATTGAAATGGATTGACATCTTTTTGTATATATTGATTTCCATAATTTTCTTGCATGTTATAATTTTGTTGTGGTATATAACCTGGAAAAAAATGTACATTAATACACAAGTATGACACAGAGCATTTCAAATTTAAGTACAATATTTTATAATTTAAAAAATAAATAGAGGAACGTTTGTAATAATATTTTTATTCATATTTCCATAAAAAAATATATTTACACATCTGCAGATGAAATGGTTATATTTCAAATAGAGGAGAAAGCGAAAGCGATAGTGGAAAAGCGCTTTCCTCTTATGCCTATGGCACACTGGTCGATGAGCGTCGATGACCATCAATGAACTCCTCGATGAAACAACAGAACGCACCCGTCATCGACGAAAATTAGAGGCTCCTCTATTTCCATCGATGAAACGAACGTATCTCATTTCACTCGTATCTTTTGTGTCTCATTTCACGTTAGCGTGGGTTTCCATTTCAAAATAACCTCCAAACGTCAATAAACTAGGGAAATATTAATTTGAAAACACACGATATAGGAACATTTTATTGATATTATTACCAACATAACTTTTTTTGTCACAGAGAAATGTATTGTATTTGTCATCGATGAAACTGAAAACCGTGAAAGAAGAGTGCGTTCTGTTGTTTCATCGATGAACTCATCGATGGTCATCGACGCTCATCGACCAGTGTGCCATAGGCATTATATTAGATACATTTTTTTTCATGACATGCTTAAAAAATTGGAAATAATCTAATAGATACATTTTATTGATTTCAATCAAAATTATAAGACAATTGAAAGAAATTACTATTAAAAAGACAATAAAATAATAGATTTTGAAAACTCGCGTCTATGTAACACTGTAATTTGTCACTCTCTAGAGAGGGAAAACTAACTTTCCTCATTATTTCGAGAGAAGTAATATGAATTTTCTACTCATGTCTAAAAAAAAATATAATCTTTTGCAACATTATTGATTAAAGGGCTATATATTTAGTTCCTGTTTTATTTAACCAAGGGATGACCTCAATTCGTGATTACTTAAATATAACCTGAAATAACACAATTAATTTTTTGTCCATAATTTAATAACACAAAACAAAGCTGTCAAATGTCAAATTAAGAACTAATAGCTAATTGCACCACTAAAAGCTACATTTTAAAATTGGTTTAAATGAATAAAAGCAAATCGAATGTTTGAAAGCAATGTCATTTATTCCATATGACATATAATTTCGCTTTTCTTTTATTTATTTAAACCAAGTTTTAAATTTAACTGTTGGCGGTGTAACTAGTTATAAATATTGATATTATAAAGACAGTTCAAATTTAGAAATATTAAACAACAGGATGTTTTTATATTTCGAGAAAAGATTAAGGGTATGTACATATGACGTACTGATATTAGCAATGTCTTCTTGAGGTGAACCATCTTTAATTTGGTAAATTTTGAAATAATTTTTCTTGTTTTATGATCAGTACGTCATATATACATATATATACCGGGTGTTTACTTTTTTTTGTTATATAGGAAATTCAATGGTAAAATTTTCATTACGCCATAAATTAATTTTAGAGCAAAAGTTTAAATACAAAAGTTGTTCAGAATTAAAAACTGCGTCCAACGAGCCTTTATTTATTGATATACCACGATCTTGTGACGAGATACAGATAAATTAAAATTTTCATCTTTAAGCTGTTTACAGAGTGCCATGAAAAATAAAACAAATAATAGTTTTGTTTAATATTCTTTGAATTTGATAGTTTGTGTTCTTTTAATTGTTACTTTGGTTTCATTAAGATTAAAAGAACACAAACTGCCAAATTCAAAGAATACTAAACAATACTATTATTTGTTTTATTTTTCATGGCACTCTGTAAACAGCTTAAAGATGGAAATTTTAATTTACCTGTATCTCGTGACAAGATCGTCGTATATCAATAAATAAGCGCTCGTTGGACGCAGTTTTTAATTCTGAATAACTTTTGTATTTAAACTTTTGCTCTAAAATTAATAGGGAAAAATTTATGGTGTAATGAAAATTTTACCATTTAATTTCCTATATAACAAAAAAAAGTAGACACCTGGTATATATATATTTTTTCCGAAGTATAAATATACTCTGCATTTAAACTACGTTTAAATTTAAACCTGCTTTATACTATCTGCCCTATTGCATGTTAACGGAAAATAATCAACTGGAATAATTGAATACACTGAAAAGTATTTGACATGGACTTAGAATTCTGTTTCTTTTTGTTAAATAACATGAATTTCATTATATTTATAATTTTTACTTTATTTATGACAATTTTTTACATGTCTTACTAAATGAAAATTATGTGAAAAATGTTTAAAACAATACAGACATGTATATCTTTTTTGTACGCCACATTCATATTGTTGGTGTCTTCTTAATGTTTTTCGTGCGGTGTAAGTTTTGTAACATACTTGACATTGCAATGGATTGGCCCTTCCTACTAGCATACTTTGATAATTTTGCTCAGGCAAATCATCTGCAAAAGATATACACTAATAAATAAAAGAACATATATTTGTACATTACAAGTATTGGTAAAGAAATACAATATTATTTTGGTTTTATACTATGTTCAAAGATACTCCGTTATGGCCCTCTCAGCGGGTCTATTGTTAGGAAATTAAGCTTGATTTATAGGGGTGCAAAGACAGGTATGTATTCAGGAGCCTGATTCTGTATCTTGCGTGACTACTTGCGGCACCCATACTAATACAGATATGTCACATACATATAGTAAACCATCTATCGGACATTTAAAGAACTATTGGGTATGACGTCACTTCTTGCGAGACACGCAAATATAGATGCGTGACCTTCGTAGGTCCTGTTTCTTACTTGCGACACTACCTGTCTCATTCTAACATTATGTTTGTCTTTTACTTTCTTGTCATTTTGCGTATGACAAACAATGACATGTGATTGCAACTGACAGTTATAGTTTCAAAACCATTACCAACACTAAACTTGGCGCGAAAACGTAAAGCACGGAATTCCCTATGCTAGACACCAGAAAAGAATCGGTGACGTCATACATTGTACTAACGCAAATTTAATCACGCAACTGCTCACGCAAGATACAGAATCAACCTCCTGTATTTCCCAATTTAATTTTATTTTTATAAATAAAATAAATAAATGAATATATCATCACGCCTTTTACCCATCACTGGGTGTGGCACTCTGCCTAAGCAGATCTCGGTAAGTGATATATTTTTTCGCGTGAAGTGCGGTTACCAGCCGTCAAATCACGGCCTCCAAAGATATAAGTGGTGGAGGAGCCACAGGGGTAGATTTGTTAAATTGGTGAAAATTTGTTTGTCGGCTGTGGGAATCGAACCAGGGTTCTCAAGATCCACAGGCCGACTCGATACCACTGAGCCACCTACCCCATTTTATTTTTATATATATTATAATAATGAAACAGAGAATTTTGTACAAATATTATTATTGATATTGAACCAAAAATTTAATTTTGCGAATTCATTATTATTTCAAGTAAATCTGAAATACGTAATCCGCACAGAGATTAGAGATTTCCGAATTTAAATATTTTGCAATCCTACCCTGAGCTAGAATCTCTTACTGTGTGCGGTTCAACACAGGCTTAGTAAGTTAAAGCCATAACGGAATATCTTTGAACATACTATATACAGTCTTATTTATGAAATCGATTCATGTGTTTAACCAAGTTAAAGTTATAACCAAAGCCTTTGAAACAAATTTGACAAGTAAATCTTTTTTGAACACCACATTCATAATTCTGATGTCTTCTCAAATTATTTTTTATAGTATAGGTTTTGAAGCATCTTTGACATTGCAATGGGTTAAAAGTATTATCTGATCTTCGGCGTAATTGATTTCCGTAATTTTCTTCATAACTTTCGTTTGGTAAAAAATCTGAAAAAAAATGTACGTTAATAAGTATACAAGAAATACTTGTAATACAGAAGTTTCGACAAAAACGCGCAAGGTAAAAGACGTGGCGACATTAACGCGGAAAATAAACGCACCGTATAGTATATAAATATTTATTCAATACATATATTTAATAATCATCATTTACATATAATTTATAAATAACTTAAATTATATTTGGAATTAAAATCTGATTTTATTTCAATTTACCTCTTTATTTTGTCATATGTCATAAGCAGTCTCAATTCCACGACTGTTTCATAACTAAAATATTTCATAGGAAAGTCATTAACAGTGACACTATTAATTAAGACGATAAGCAACGTCGTATATTTCATAGCTGAAATTTAGAATAGTTGTTGCATAGAAACGATCAACTAAGTGTCAAAATGACAATTAGATTTAAGTGTATTTTTTAACAAGAGTTTGTGTTCCTACGCAGGATTTATAAGAAATGTTACCAAATAAATTCATGACTCGAGTTATATTCAGTTGATTATTTTGTGAATTCTCGTTTTAAATTATTGTGCAAACGTAAAAAAAAAATCAACAAACGGTTGCCTAAGATATGGTACAGATTTTATTAACAAATTTTCACTGTAAAATCGTCCTCTTGGTACAAATGAAGCATTCTGATTGAATTGTAATGTAATTAAGGAAATAATCAATTAAAAATTTAATGCAATGCGAATATCTAACATTAAATAAATATCTACTTACCTTATTGTTTTGTAAATTATAATTATGTAAAAAATAACCCCTTAAAGCTTTTTAACATAGTCATTGTTTTTATCGTTTGCCCATAACCTTTAAATATTTAACATACCTAATAACGTCACATTATTCCTAATTACAGTTTTAATCTTTGTCTTAAGAATACACATAAAAGTTGCAAACTCCAAACTTTTTTCTTTCTTTTGTGTTTGTTTTAAACAAAAATAGTTTGTTTTTTAAATTTTATTTCTTTCATTATAGATTAACTAAAATAGTTGCAAACTATAAAAACCAATTAAAACTGTTTACTAATATTCTATATATTAAAAATGGATTTTATATAATTTTGTATACAGACATATAACAAATATATATATATATATTTTTTATTTCAACAGCTGGTAATGAACTAATCCACTCGACAAAGACAAAACTAGTGACTATGTTAAGATCTGTTAATGAGACTTATTAGACAAAATATTTATATATAGAGGTGCTGATAAGAAATGTGTATATAGATGTCCAGTTAGGATAAAAAGTTTAACAAAACACATTTTATTTGTAAATACTTTTATTAATAATAATCAATAATATGTCAATTTATTTGATAAATTCATTGCAATTATTTTTAGATAAACACCAAATGTTACAAAGCAGCAGATTTGTACTAAAATCTACAATTTTTTATTTAGACGTGTACATTTTGTTGTCAAACACCATAAAAAATCTTTTAAATGAGTTTGATATTGTCTTACTCTTACTGAGAATATTTTATACGCTTGTAAACTGATAGATTATGCCAGTCCACTTTCTGTCAGAAAGAATTATGCTAGGTTTTTACTGCTGGTCCTTGGCAGATTATTAAAGACTAATGTTCCAAATTTTGCTTTATAATTTAACCAAAATAATAGCTCTTACAGTTCTCGAGTCCCCAATAGTGCCTTTCGTATAGGAAACAGCTAACAGTAACTTATAAACTTATATAACTTGATAAATTTAGTTGATATACTTTCCAAGATGAACATTGCTGAATACGAATTACGGTGACTATCTTTGATGCTTCATTGCGACCGGGTTCCGAACATGGTTATGTCTATTGATAATGATTACCTCACCAGTATTTTGTTTCTTCATACGACCACGACAATAACGTTTTGTACATCTCCAAATAGTACTTCCATCATCCAAAGTTCTGTCTTCACATAACCGATACCCGCTGTATAATAGATGATCTTTTTCATATTGGGATGTTGTTCTTCCTATTCCTAAATAGGTTTGATGCCTCATTGCGTTCGGGATTCGAGCATGGTTATGTTTGGTGACAACAATGATTTCACCGGTATCTTGTATTCTTATACGACCACGGCAATCACGCTTCGTACATCTCCAGGTTGTTGTTCCATCAATTAAGGTTCTGTCTTGTCGTAGTTTATATCCATTATGGAATAGATGCTCCTTTTCCATTTGTGATGTTAGTCTCACCATTTCTAAAATGGATTTATGGTTTTAATATACTTCATTAAATTAATATCATTGGATGTACCCCATAAATATAATTATATGTAATAAAATATCAAACTAAACACTTGTCTAAGTCTCACAAAATTCAGCCTCCAAGTCAACGTATGAGTTTAGTGTTTAGTTTGATATTTTATTATTAAACCTAGTTTCACCAAGTGAGTATTCAAAGACAATTAATTTTGTCTTTGTTGTTTTTTATTTAAATAATTATATGTATTTGACTTAAGGTTAGCTTTATAGTTTTACGGTTGAAATTAAATAATACAATAAATTCTGAAAACTTACGGATTTTAGCGTCATCCGATTCAACGAATTCTTAAAGAGTTGGCATTTCAAAGTATTTTAACGATAGTTAGATGATACCCATTCATAAATATAAACATCCATATTACGTATACAAATAAATTAATATTTACGAACTAAACCCAAACTATTCCTAACTTATTTCTAAATGTAGCATGTTATAAGTGTAATATCAATCTTATAAAATTATCATAATATGTTTGGAATGCTATTCGTGTCTGCACTTTCGTCGGGGTTGTTTTTATTGAGCGTTTATGTCGCCGCGCTTTTCTATTTGCGCTTTTGTTAAGGTGTATCGTATAAGAATATATTTTTTATTTTAGATTACTCACTGGCTCACTGGTATCGAGTCGGCCTATAGATTTGAGAATTCGGGTTCGATCTCCACAGCCGACAAACAATTTTCATCAAATTAAAGCTACTCCTGTGGCTCCCCGTCCACGAATATCTTTGACGGCAGTGATTTGACGGCTCGTAACCGATTTTTACGCGAAGAAATATATCACTTACCGAGACCTGCTACAGGGAAGTGCCACATGCAGTAAAAGACGTGATGATATATTTATTTATTTTATCACTATTTGAATCTGCACTACCAAAAATAAATAAATATATCTTCACGCCTTTTACCCATTATTGGGTGTGGCACTCTGTCTAAGCAGATCTCGATAAGTGATATATTTTTTCGCGTGAAGTGCGGTGGCCGAGCGTGTTAAGGCACATCTCTTAACATACTGTGACGTCACCCGGGCCAAGGTTCGTCAGTTCGAATCCGCCTGTCGACAATGTGTGATTTGTCGTAAAATATAAAATACAGTTACATGTATGTATCACACTCGGGCTCTATAAATTAGTCACTTATACGCTTTAAATAATGTAGCATTTGACTACGAAAACCGGCAGTACGGCAGTGTAAAAACTGCGGCTCGGTGTGTCCGGTAGGCCCAGGCCCGATTTGGGCTGTAGCGCCACAGATGATGATGATGAAGTGCGGTTACCAGCCGTCAAATCACGGTCCCCAAAGATATTAGTGGAGGGGGAGCCACAGGGGTAGATTTAAATACACTACCATAAGATATATAAAAACGACTAAATTATCAAATATCATTACGCATTTTACCCATTAAAGAGTGTGGCATTCTGCTGTAGCAGATTTCGGTAAGTCATATATTTAACACGTGAAGACCAACCGTCAACTCATGGGACATTTTAATGTGAAGTAAAGTTTGTTGAAAGTAGAAATTGAACTCGGGTTCTCAAATCCATACGTCGACACGTTACTACTAAATAAATATGTATTATTACTTTAATGATACTCATTAAATTACAGATTTTTATTATGATCCGACCAATAACAGCACTTCATTAACTATTAACTATAGTTTGGTCAATTGTAATCGTTTTTGTTTTTAACATCAAGGATGACATTGATTATTTTTAAATTAATTTAATTAATTAATAATGGCTATTATGAATTTGTTGCATAATATACTATTATTTAAATCTTGAGATACCAATAGTGATCCAAAATAAAAATACATCATATATTCGTATAAGTAAAATATAGGCGAAAGTAAACGTTTCAGGATAGAAATGTGTTAAATCTGTTTAAAAAAAGGTTCATGCGACCCCATTTAATGGGGTATATCGTGTTATAAAATAGGTAAGGTTTTGATGTATTTCATTTATGATACCGTTTAATATGTCTAATTAAAGAATGTTTGCGTTTGAAATGTTGAAGACAAAATCCACACATATATTTTCCATCAACACCACATTCATATTGCAAGTGTCTATTTAAAGTATATTTTTTTGCATAAGTTCTTAAACATCTATGGCATTGAAATGAATTGATACCTTCATCTTGCATGTTTCTAGACATTTCTTGCGTATTATATTTCTGTTCCTGTTCCGGCATATAATCTGAAAAAATACACATGCATTAATAAATGGACAAAAAAGGGCACATGTCGAATAGAAAGACGACTTCCACATTACTGCTTAAACAAACGAAATACATCATTTGTTTCTTGAAATATACAGAACAAGATAAAAAACTTAAAGGGTATGCTTATTTTTAGGCAAAAATAATTGTTCCAAAATTCAATTTATTCATTATACAACAACAAATAAATGACTATTTGTGTGTTGACCAATGAAATCTTAAAGAACCATACTTTAAATTTTGCAAATTTTGACAAATCTTTTTGGTTGAGAATCAATACATCAAAATGTATAAATTCTCAAAGTTTTTCGTCTTTCTTTAACACCCTGTATGGTAGAAACTAAATGAGTAACGTAAGTCTTGTATTACAAACAAAAGCATCTTCTCACCGGATATGCTCTACAACCAAATATAATTTCTATTGGATAAAATATATTCGCTAAATGAGACGAATTATACATTCAGGTGAGGTGAAAATAGTATGTTAGAATGCGAAGAATTCAAACTAATTCAGATTTTTATAGTTTATTAACTTTATTTATGCCGGCGATTCATATGTCCAATTAAATGAAAATTATATCTAAAATATTTGGAACAAATTGTACATATATATTGTTTTTGCACACCACACTCATATTGTTGATGTCTTCTCAAATTTTTCTTTGCGGTATAACTTTTTGAACATGTTTGACATTTGAAGGGATAATCATTTTCGTTTCTATAATTTACTTGCATGTTATAATTTTGTTGATATGTATAATCTGAAAAAGAATTAAACATTAGAAATGAAATAAAACCAATTTTTAAAATAACAATAAATATTTTATTATTCATTTATTTGTGACAGCGTTTTATATGTTTTACTAAATGAAAATTATATGAAAAATCTTTCAAACAAATTGTACAAACATATTGTTTTTGTACACCACATTCATATTGTTGATGTCTTCTCAAATTTTTCTTTGCGGTATAACTTTTTAAACATGTTTGACATTGGAATGGATACACATTTCCATAATTTGTTTGTAAGTCATATATTTGTTGAGAATGAGATATATAATCTGAAAAAGAACTATAGGTTAATAAAGAACAAATAAATACAAAAATACAGTACAATTACTATTTTATTATTTCTATTTTATTTTGTGACATCGTTTTATATGTTTAACTAAATGAAAATTATATGCAAAATCTTTTAAACATAATCTACAAATATATTGTTTTTGAACACCACATTCATATTGTTGATGTCTTCTTAAACTTTTCTTGACAGTATAAGTTTTTGTACACGTTTGACATTGGAATAGATTTCCATATCCTCTTTGTTCGTACTCGTTTCGATAATTTGTTTCTGTATTATAATTTTCTGGAGGTGTACAATCTGGAAAAGAAATACAGGTTAGTAACAGAATAAAGAAGTAGATTACATAAGTTATTTTTTTAAATAACAATTACCATTTTTATTTTATTCATTTAATTTATGGGTTTTTAAATGTCTAGCTAAATTAAAATTATATGTAAAATCTTTGGAACAAATTCTACAAACATATCTATGTTGACCACCACATTCATATTTTTGATGTCTCCTCAAATTTTTATTAATAGTATAAGTTTTAAAGCATACTGGACATTGAAAAGAGTTTTTAACAACTTTTTCTACTAATAAGTTTTGATATTCATCATTTGTTTGTTGTGGCAAATCATCTGAAAAGAAAATCATACATTAATAAGTAGAATTAGCATCTTTAATACTTTTGAAATAAACAAATGTATGTTCGACTGTACCAGAAATTCTACATTCATTCTGTTGATGTCTTCTTAAATTAGATTTAGAGGAATATATTTTGAGACATGTTTGACATTCCAATGGATTGATATTTTTCCTTTGTCCACAATTGTCATGTATGATATCATTCCGTTGTGTCATATTATCTGGAAAAAAAATGTATTAAAAGATAATATCAAATATATTAATTAAAAATACTACAATATCTAGTAAACTAAAATAGGGACAACATGTCAGAATATTCTAATTAATTGTATAATAAAAGTTTTATTCAGATATTTTTTAATTAAATATTTCTACATATTTAGGGCAATATACAACAAACATTTTTATGTTTGCAAACCTTTTTCATAAAACGAAGAAGGGTGTCCAATAATTTCAAAACAATCTTAATATTTGACATTGTTTAGTTTCCGTTGCAAAATGTTTCAAAATTATTATTGAGAAAAATATTTCACTTATTTTTTCTTTAAAATAATTTAGAAACGTTTCGATTACGGAAAATATAAGATGATTAATAATCAAACTGTTTTCAAAACACTATAATTACATTTGCTCCATTTATTATTACATTAGTAACATGAAAATTATGATTTCGGTAAAACCGCAGTTGACGACCAAACCTGAAGTTGGCTGCGAGTCGCTAGTGACTTCTGGTGAAATCGGCACAAGTCGGACATAGAAAAACCCGGCAAATTTGAATGTCAAGATAATTGGTTGTAAATCTAGTGACTTTTGGAGATTTAACCATGCCTGACCTAGTACAGAACGTATTTTTATGGTAAAAATAACAAACCGCTTGCTTCTTATGTCAAACTTGTACCGTTCGAACTGCCGTTTTCCCCAGAAGTTACTAGCGACCTGCAGCCAACTTCAGGTTTGGCCGTCAAGTACGGTTTAGCCATTATTTCTTCTATACTTTAATGAGTACACCTTTCCATATGTTTCATTAATCGAAAATTATATCTAAAACCTTTGCAACAAATTGTACAAACATATCTATGTTGACCACCACATTCATATTTTTGATGTCTCCTCAAATTTTTTTTAACAGTATAAGTTTTAAAGCATACTGGACATTGAAAAGAGTTTTTAACAACTGTTTCTACTAATAAGTTTTGATATTCATAATTTGTTTGAAAATCATTTTGTTGTGGCAAATAATCTGAAAAGAAAACCATACATTAATAAGTAGAATACTTTTGAAATAAACAAATTTATGTTCGACTGCATCAGAAATACTTTATTTATGACACTGTTTAGTGTCTACAAAATAGCACTTTATTGAACTAATATGTTAAAATAGCAAATTTTTACTCCTGTCAATGTCAAAAATTAAATATCAAAATAATTATTATACCTAATTAATTAATTCCTTTGCATTTAATGTAATTTCTATTACTCATTTTGGGTACTTGTAAAACTTGCGATATTATAAACATATTGTTTTCCATTTTTTTGAAAAAATTGGACAGCTTACTGATTATAAAAAAACATTGTTAAACAAAAGCAACGACAAAGCACACTTTAAGATACAATTAAGTTTTTCACATTATATACAACATAAATAGCAATTATGATCATGATATTTCCGGATGTGGTAATGATGTATTATTATACGTGATGTAACGATACCTGGTGTCAAATCGCAGCCCCTAGAATGCTTATAACAAGAGTAGTTTATTTGTGATGAAAATTTCACTTTTCGGTTGAGAATCAAAGTATTTTTAATTTAATTTTTTGGTTACAATTTACATTTTTAATACTACTTATATTTTTTAATACTACTTATATTATTTAATACTATTTTTGGTACATTTCTTTATTTATGGCAACGTTTCATATGTCTAACTAAATGAAAATTATACTGAAATCTTTTGAAACAAAATGAACAAGTAAATCTTCTTTGAACGCCACAGGCATTTCTTTGGTGTCTTCTTAAATTACGTTTCATAGTATATGTCTTTAGACATGCTTGGCATTGCAATGGATTCACTCTTTTAATTCGTAGTAGACTTCCACAATTTTGTTGATATAAATAATCTGAAAAAAACAAAATAATAATCAGAAGAACATGAACATGAGAGACATTGTTGAATATTTAAAACTCTTATACATATTTTCCGTTGTCAATAGTTCTTAAAATATTTTAGAGAAAAATGCTTTCTAAAAATATATAAATATATCATCACGCCTTTTACCCATTACTAGGTAAGTGATATATTTTTTCGCGTGAAGTGCGGTTATCAGCCGTCAAATCACGGCCCCAAAGATATTAGTGGTGGGGGAGCCACAGGGGTAGATTTAAATTGGTGAAAATTGTTTGTCGGCTGTGGGGATCACACCAGGGTTCTCAAGATCCACAGACCGACTCGATACCACTGAGTCACCTACAATGCTTTAAGTAAAAGATACAGACAATTTCATTTTCTATCTCTTTTATTTGAAACATTTTTCTCTAATATAATTTGAGAGCGTTACGGATATGTATTTTTTTTTAATATATGCTACTCTATCTACTGAATCAAATTACTATAACCTCTAATATGTACTGCGATTAAAGTCGATTAACTAGCAATTAACTAACTTTATTTTTCAACTATTAAATGTTTTATTATAATTAATTAAATATTTATTTATTTACTTGAAACATTTATCAATATAATAATTTAGAAACTTTTTGGCAGCGAAAAATTTAATCAACTGCTAGTTAATCATCAGTAAAGTTGTTCATACTAGCGGCCAATCTTGTAAAAAACCAAAATAAGTTTCTACAAACAAGATTTCAATTATTCTCTTGCAGGAAATAAGTAAAAACCATGTTTGGATAAAGAAATTACATATGTATACACAGCAAATATGTTTGCTTATTATGCACAAGTCTTTAGTTGCTTCATACAATGGAATGATATAGTTATTTGTGTATTAAGAGCGTAAAGTGTCCTCTTACACTATTGCAGCTCTCGCCTTCAGCTCGCGCTGCAATTACCGTGTTCGAGTAACAAAGACACTTTACGCTCGTGATACACACATAATTTTTTTCTAAGATTGCATCTTAAAATTATTAAAAAATGTACGCGTATTGAAAATAAATTGGTTCTGTTAACTGGCAATATGACAAGTTTCTATTTAGTTTGTATCCCTGGTAACTATTGAAATAAGCTCACATTTTATATCTTTTTCGCGCGTTGCCATTGAAGACACGCAAAAAAGATATTTTTCGATTGTTCCACAGAAAACGTCAACTTTACGATGACAAATGAGAGCGTAATTGTCAACTTTACATAGCAATCCTAGAAAAATGGTATTTAAATTTGTTGTAGAAATATTAATTTCAATAATGAGACATATTGATCTACAGAAAATATCCGAAAAAAATCAGATTTTGAAATAAATTCATGCAGATAGTTTATTTCCTAAACATTTATTAATATGAATTATGGGAATTAAATACAACAAATTTCGACTTTTGTCAATATGACAAAATTATGTCTATACTTGAAGAAATGATGTGAAAATTATATGGTGCTACTGCAATTTTAGTACTAGTACTAATAACAATAAGCATTTTGATGATGTATACATTTCATTTATGGCGTCGTCTCATATGACCAACTAAATGAAAATTATAATTAAAATATTTAAAACAAATTGGACACATAAATTTTTTTTGAACACCACATTCGTTTTTTTGATGTCTTCTCAAATTATGTATCATTGTATAAGTTTTAAAACATGCTTGACATTGAAATGGATTGATGCTTTCTAATTGTGCGTTTTGATTTCCATAATCTTGTTGAAAGTTATCTGGAAAAAAAATTCAATTAATAATTAGATATAATGTTTCTAAGACCAAGGCAGAAAGTTGTTGTATGGAAAGTAGGTATTTGCTGCATAGCGTATGGAGAATAAGTACTTTTCACTCTTGTGCAGAAAGTGAGATTTTCTGATAAGAATTAGGGCCGTTATTGAATTTTCCTAATAATATTCCCAATAAGCAATCAAATAGAAAATATAACATTAAAATTATAAGCTACGGTCGCCATGTAATTCCAATCTGATTTTGTTTCAATCTATGTTTCTATTTTTTATGTGTCAACAGCAAAATAGAGAAAAATTGGAATAAAATCAAATATAAATTACATGCCAATTATAGCATCGTTAATTTAAAGCATATATAATGCAATTTGATTTCATCAATTATTAAGTATTTACTTATAAATAACTACTTATATTAACTGTTATTGGGCGATTGAAATCAGGCCGATAAGCCCTTTTTCAGTAGAATTTCAAAATGTCAAAAATAACATATTCATTTTAAGGGGATTTTAAATAGTCGTAGAAAAAATCATTCATACATATCGTACAGAAAGCATTCGTTTCAATAAAGACTACTTTCTACTCTAGGTACACTAATAACTATTTAAATTATGTTTTGATTTGACATCAAAAGTTGGTATTTATTGACAATTGACAGGCAATTTATAGCTATTAACATACCTAGGAATGTTATGAGTATCATTACAGCAGCAACGAGCTCGGATTTTAAGACATCTAAGGCTTGTTATGACTCATAACATCCGTGGTTTGTTCAATAGTTTATCGGTTTCAGAATATAAACACGTGAACGTCATTAATAAATATTATTTTTACATAGCCCTTGCTTAATAAATGAATAACAATATGATGGCTACGTGATGCCGATAATATTTAAAATATTGAAAATAATCACGAAGGTGATATTAATTTCAAATAAACCGCAAAAAAGTATGTGTTTAACACGGCAAAAAACAGTAAATCGGCTACTTTTTCGCCCAGTTAAAGTGATATAAACTGGTCGTAGAAAAAATGTTTTCACCTCAAGCAGAAAGTATCATTATCGCTCTATTCACACAAATAAATAATGTTGTCTTCTGAAAATGACACCAATATTTAGTTTTTGAAATACAATATAATGTATTCCCTTATATCGTTGATGAAATATCTTATTCAATAACACCTTATAACATTAATTGTACCTAGATAATAAAATATTTTTCAATTAATTAAACGAGTTTGCCTAAACAGACAAGTTCGTACCTCAGTACGCTACCGACAGCAGGTCTTAAACACACAATCATTCGGCGTCTTCTACCTGTTTCACTGCAAAATCTGTATCTACATTTGGTGAACAATATATATGCGTCTTATACGTCCAATAAACAATATGAAATAATGTGTTTTTAAAACTATTTTGATATTCAAACAGTGTCAAATATATCTATAACTAGTATTACATTGTATTTGTGTAATTTGATATTACAATAATAATAATAATATACCGCGATTGTAAACAAATCATTAAGTATAGTGTGTGATTAAGTAATTAGTGTTAGCTGGTGTTCAGCAGCTGAATCCAGATTTCAGTATATAGATTAAAAGATCTCCAAGATTGGTGTGGGTGTGTAAATTATATTAAGTATTTGTGTAAATTAAACATAACTAGAAAGAATAAACAAGCTTGTATGAAAGGAATTATGCATGTGATTGAAGCTAAAATAATGTGGTAGATATAGGAATGTTTGACGGAGATTCATTGCAGAATGAATCTTTTAAATGTGATATTATGGCTGGTAGCAGAAGCTCTGTTTTTGGGTGTTTTAACAGCACGGTTTTAACATGTTAGAGATAGCTAAAACACCCAAATACACTGCTATTAAAACAAGCAAAAACAGAGCTTGTGCTACCAGCCTATGTATTTATGTAAATTATTTTGATAGACATTCACAATATTATTTATTTATTTATTTATGTTACGCTGTACAACAGGAACTTAATCCCAATTACAGTACAGGGTCCGCACTCACCGAGCCGCAGTGTAGTAGTTTATATCATTTTTTTTTAGCTTGAGTGAGATTTGAACTCGGGATCTCCGGATTCGAATTCCGTATCGCTATCCACACTTGTATTGTATTAGCATGTAGCTATTTAAAAATAATATTATTTTATTTTCTGTTGTTTCAGATGACAAAAGGAAGCCTGCAAGTTAAAAGGTCAGTTAATATTTTATATACACGTATGGCGTTTTAAAAGTTATAACATTTAAATCTACTTATATAGTATTTTGAAAACAAATTGAACATCCAGCTGTATATATTATTTTTTGCTGTTATGTTTTTTTATACGACCGTGCGAAAAATGAGTGATTATGTACTCATTTTCAGTGCGACAAATGATTGTTTATACATCATTTAATTGCTACAAACTACGTAACCTAAGATAAAAATAAATACTTGTTGACGTTTGGAATGTAATTGGTACAATTATTATTAGATAAAGGTCGTTTGTACAAAAATAGTGTATACAATACATGAATTTTCAACACGCGTGCTATAAGTTATTACGTCGTTAGAGTAGTAAATTCATTTTTACGGGCGAGCTGGAAAGTTATGGGACGAGCAACGAAGGCGCGAGCCGCCATAGTCCAGTGAGTCAATTAAAGATTAAATGCAAGTGTGCCGAGTACAAAATTTTATTTCCACCTTCACACCATTTTTTAAATAAATTTTTATTGATTTTATAAAAAGATACAGTATATTTTGTAATCAAAGGTTGTTGGCGGTAGGACAATTTATAGCTAGACGTTGTCATGGTGTAATGATCGTTATGATGAAAAAACAACTATTGTCGATATCAACAGTTTCGTGAATTCTAGAAATAAATCATTTGAAATAATAGATAGTATAATAATATAAGACGATTTGCTTACAGTTCATAATAACTTTTTGTTAGTTTCTTTTTATAAGCATTGTAAAATTTTTCAGGTGTCTTCTATAAGCCTGTAAAATTTTACAAGGCTACGCGCTGAAATTATTCATTTACTTAGTTACCATAAATAACTATAGTGTTATTTACATCGAAGGTGGAAATAAAATTATTTTAAAGGAAAATAAAAATAAAAGATACGCAGACCTAATAATCCAACAATTTGATTTAAAGCATTTTTCTGTAAAATAAATTAAAAATCATTAACAAAAAAAATAGATTGATATATCATTACGTCTTTTATCTATTACTAAGTGGGGCACTTTGCCAAAGTAGATTTATTAAGTGCGGTTACCAGCCGTCAAAATATACTATACCAAATATTCGGTGTAAGCTTTGAAAATAATAATTTATAATATTTTTGTTGCACAATGATAATATCAATTTTATCAAGGCACAAATAGAATATTTTTTAGTAATTATTAAAAAAAATACGGTGCCTATGTTTTGATAGATCTATTCTGTTCCGATTTAACGTACAGACAGCAAGAGAAATAATAAATTAAAATTAAGTTTATTTATTAAATATATCTCAAAAATACATTGCATTATACAAATAATAATAAAATATAAATTCTGTGCTTATAAAAATATATTAACAAATATATCCCTCGTTAATTATAGCCATAATATTTTGGAATGTTTACTTATATATAATCTACAAATCTGTATTAAAAGGTTCGTGTTTTTTCATCATATGATTCTTCATATCTGACGGATATCGAAATTTCGCCATACATAGAAAGCATTCTAATTTCTTTTCCACTCCGCACTCATATTTCAAATGACGGGTTAGGTGTCCTTTTTGTATGTAGCTTTTCTCGCATTTTGGACAAGGATGTCTGTGGTCAGAATACCGAGTTATCCTTCGACGATTGTAAAGTCCTTTTATACCCGAAGACGCATTTGAAATTAAGAAATGACGCCCTGTTGTATGTCTTCTTCGACCTACAATGTAAATGAAAACAAAAAGTTGTTAATGAAAATAAAAATAAAATAAATGTCATAATTATTTAAGCTTATGTACAAGGGTATGTACAATATTTGTCTGAAAATTTAAATAGTTTTAGGAAAGAAAATTACGGAAGTAAGAACAGACATTTTTTTAATTACATAATATTTGAAAGATATTCTATTAGATTTTTATAATACATAAATTTTAGTATAGGTAGGTATATGTACAGTAATTAAAACATTAAATATCTGAAACCAAAACCAATATTGACATTGTAAATGTATTTCTATATAATAATAATATCTTTCTATATAGGATTATCAAAAGTCCTTGAATATTTCTGCATCATATATTCTTTACTGTCAAATATTTCTAAATTATTTTAGAAAAAATGCTTCACATAAAAATGATAACAATTTAATATATCTTTCTTATGAATACTGATCATGAAACATTTTTCAATTCAACTCTTTTAAATCGTGGAAAAAAGTACTACATTCCCATTGGTTTAATTTTACTTTGGCGATCAAACTCATTTTAAATTTTCATCTCCGTAAAATCATACTAATATCACGTAAGAAAAGCATTGCTTTCATTAATAGTTATACAATAGTTACTTGTGTATTAAGAGCGTAAAGTGATTCTTTACTACTCGAATACGGTAATCGCAGCGCGAGCCGAAGGCGAGAGCTGCAATAGTGTAAGAAGAACAAAGACACTTTTTCTACGATTGCTATGAAAAGATGACAATTACGCTCTCATTTGTCATCGTAAAGTTGACGTTTTCTGTGGACCAATCGAAAAATATCTTTTTTGCGCGTCTCCAATGGCAACGCGCGAAAAAGACGTTAAATTCGCGCGTTTCCAATGGCAACGCGCGAAAAAGATTATTTCAATAGTTACCAGGGATACAAACAAAACAGAAACTTGTCATATTTACAGTTAACAAAACGAATTTAGTTTTAGACGTATACCTACGTTTTTTAATAACTTTAAGATGCAATCGTACAAAAAATTATGTGTGTATCACGAGCGTAAAGTGTCTTTGTTCCTCTTGCACTATTGCAGCTCTCGCCTTCGGCTCGCGCTGCAATTACCGTGCTCGAGTAACAAAGAATCACTTTACGCTCTTAATACACAAATAACTATTACGCTCGTGATACACACATATAAAAAACGTATACGTACTGAAAATAAATTCGTTCTATCAACTGACAATATGACAAGTTTCTGTGTTGTTTGTATCCCTGGTAACTATTGAAATAAGCGCGTCTTTAACATCTTTTTCGATAGTTCCACAGAAAACGTCAACTTTACGATGACAAATGAGAGCGTAATTGTCAAGTTTTCATAGCAATCGTAGAAAAATAACTATATTTAAAATTTGATAATATAAAATATACGAAGTCAAAATACCTTGAACATTACGTTAGAAAAAATGCTTCAAATAAAACTGGTAAGAAATTAAATTCAATTTATGAAGCACTTTTCTCTACAATCATTTAGAAACTCTTTGGCAGCAGAAAATATGCAGATCGAGATCTTTTGAAACTCCTAACTTGTATCTTTTCCTAAAATAACAATTATTATTATTACCGGTATGGTCTTTGAAAATACTGTACATAAATGTCTGAAAAATTATCTGAAAATAATATTTAATATCCATGAAAAAAAATAATTAATAAGTAGTAAATAGAATTCTGAATGACATATAATAATCTTATTTTATTTCATCTTGCACAATACATATTTCTTACATTTAATTTTCATATAATATACTGATTTAATAAAAATAAAAAATATTTTATAAATGTTTTTGGTTAATTTTTGGTTTAAATTTAAAAGGCTTAATTAGTATATTCAGTACAACTTCAAAACGAATTATGTACTAAACATACTTTATAAATAAAATACCTATTCTAGGACCACGATTTAAATATAAATCTTTAAACATTAAAATTACTTTAAGATTTCATGACTACCATTCTTGAATGTCTAATATGCAAATGTCTTATCAACGAACTCTTGTCAGGAAAATTCAAACTGCACATGTGGCAGACAGTCGAAACAGCAGCTTCATATCGTATATGTCTCTTCAAATTCCTGCTGTTTTTATACACTCGATTAGGGCTCCTCGGACAGAAATATTTCCTATCAGATCGCACACAATCCCTGAAATCTAGATATCTAGGAAGACCTCCAGTATCTTCAGTGTTGATGTTCATAGATAACAACATTTGTTTCCAAGGTGCATCTGGAAACAAAAAAAGTGTTAAACAAAAGAAAAAACTAGGAAGTACTATTTATTTAAACTTACACAAGAACAAATAGACATACATGCAAAAACAAAGTCACTGAAAAGCAAAACAGGAATGGTTGACTCTTTTTTGTTTAACTTTGATTTTATTTTCTTCATATTTTTTTTTATTAACATCTATGTTTTAAGTATTATATTGTATCATTAATTTGATATAATTTAATATAACCTTAACCCAATATTAGTTCATATAAAAAACATGGTAACAAAAATGTTACGAACATATTTTGAGTAGGTATAAGTAAGATTATATATTTATTTATTATTACACAAAAATTAATACAAGTAATACACCTTATAACTAATGATTAATATTATGAACGATTATATTTTTATAAGTAACTTTTTTTAAACAATGTATGCAAATTTTCCCCTCTACTTACAATTACTATCTCAATAATTGCATTTGTTGTCCATCGATAAATTAGTGACAACTCATCAAAATAATTTATTGTTATTACTATTTTTAATTCTATGCACTTTCAGTTATAAGAAGCTGTCCGTATTCAAATGTTACTTTTAACCATATTTTTTACGAAACTAACAGTAAGATGTTATTATAATTTTCTTTATAGTAATATGCAGACTGCATTAAATAAAATAACATAAAGATATCAGGATACATAATTCTAAAATTGTGATAACCGTATTATTAAATAGAAAAAGTTGTCATTAAGATATCGATCGAGTAAACATTCAGCCAGTTATAGAATAGAGGAGATCGTGTTTTACAAAAGTGATGAATAATTGTATTTTTGACAATTAAAACGCATTGATCAACAAGTAATGCAATAGTGTAAATATTGTGTCAATTAATTTTCACCGTAAGGTGGCTTAAATTTAAGTAAAAGTAAAGAAAGTTTCAAAAATAGTAATTTCTGAAAACCATTAAGTCAAAAATTATGGCGGAATTATGTGTAAATCCATAAATTATATAGATCCATATATCTAAAAATGATGAACAAAATCGCAACGATAGTTGTGACTTTATGAAATATTTTGTACTTATCAACGACTATTGATGTTATTTTGTTCATTATTTCCAAATTGCTGGATCTATAAACTTATAGATTTATCACAAAATTCCACAATTATTTGTATAGTATTTTCAGATAAACTTGATAATTACGTATTTAAAATGTGGTTCTCAAACGTACCAAAATTATTTGTGAATGCAAGAAAAATACGCAGATATCATTGTCAAATTCTTCCAAAAATATTATACCTAATTATATGAAAACAAATATATAAGAGAAATTATGAAAAAAAGATTAATAATAATAATAAAAAAATAAGCAATTTTCTTTCTGAATATCAACTTTAGAAACCCTTAAAATTAAGTAATGAATGAAAAATATATGTAAGTATAATATTGTGGGCCTCAACTATAGTGTGTTCATAGGCCCGAAAGTTTTTTAATACGACACTGTCCTCCATACTGTATAATTATTTTCATCGTACAAATTTAATTAATAATATATTTATTAATTAGTATAGAGAAGCAATACATCTTATGAATCAACATTATGAAGAGTCTGGCAATGCTTCTTCAAAGTAGTGTCTCTAGTAAATCTTTTGCCGCAATGCATACAAAGAAATTTCTTTTGAACCCCACATTCGAGCTCAAGATGCCTAACAAGATGATGTCGCCGCTTGTAAGTACATCCACATTGTCGGCAAGGATAACGGCCTGTTTCGTCTGGTAGAATGTGACAATACTTAGTCAAAGGCTTTTTATCGAATGTTTTATTAGTTTCTTCGTAAAAATTTTGCACAAATAAATCTGAAACAAATAAAGGTGTTACAAAAAGGAATTTGTTTTGAAGTGTTTCAAGATGCATTGTACATTCATGTTAGTTGAATTAATTACTTTAAAAAAAGGGTAATATGTACAAGAAGAAAAACGAGTGTTTAGTTTTGATAAAAATATATTCATTTAATCATAAACTTTAAATCTTGATAAATGTTTCTTAATGAAAGTAAAAATAAAATATATTTAATAACAACAAATATATTAACCAGCAAAATAAACCTTATTAATAAATTATAAATAACAAGTTTATAAATATATTGTAGAAAAGTGTCTAAATTGAAAGAACATAAATTATAAAATAAATACAAATTTTCTAATGGCCTTTCAACACATGAATTGCATACTATTTGTCCAACGACAATTTATCATTTTACACTACAACAAATTATTTAATTTTCTTTTTCTCAGATAATATCAATAATTATTGCGGATTCATTGTTTTACTGTCATTTTCTGTATTTAAACAACCGAAAACAATATTGTTATTCTGTTGACACAACAGTGCAAAAAATAATCACATTCCGCACGCAAATTAAAAAGAAAAATAATCAGGCTTTTTAATCAATACTTGAAAATAATATTATTATTCCATTTCTCAAAATGGGCACTTGACAATTTTGAGAGAAAACAATCAAAAGTGTATATTTACATATTTTATTTTCTATGAAAATTGTCGATTTCGAATAGACTACTAATTTACAATATTTATAATTCTACAGAATTATTTTATAATTTCCCTTCTAACTGCTTTTAAGAAATGAAATTTTTAAATCATTTTCCATTATTATTTGCACATAAATGTAATGTTTTCGGCCTTACTTATAAAGTATGCGCAACATATTATTTGTAATTTTAATAAAATCTTATTTCAAAACGTTCTTGTGTTAACTTAAGACCTAATTTCACGCATGATTCGCTGTAAGTGATGAGAAATCCAAATATGAGATTTCTTGGATTCTTATTTCTACAATCGAATGAAATATCATTCTAATATTTATTTTGTATAATATAAAATCTTTTAATTCAAACACTTTTCTACATGATGTAATAGAATGATTTCTATTTATTATAAATAATCTCTAAGTAAAATATAGTGTACAAAATTACAGTTTTTCTGCTTTCATTTAATATTCCTCACTTTTTACACTCTTTTAAATGCAATATTACAGAAATGTACCAATTTAAAATGAATTATTCATGTTGTATAAAAACCTCAAAATTGTGAATATTTTATAATTAAATTTAGCTAAAAAAATAATTATATACATAAAATAAAATATTCAAACGTGGCCCAGCTATATCGTTTCAAGTTTCAGTACCTATTGATTTTTTTAAAGATGATGTATCTTTGCCATTTTACTTTTTAAATTTTATATCGTTCACGTTAAAAAAATATCTTTATGAATTACCTCACAAAAATTGTACTAATTTATACAAAAAAATAATAAAATCTTTTATTATATAAGTATTAACACCTAATAAGTTCGTTTATTAAATAATAAATAATATTTTTTATAACAATTGCAATTGCTTTCAAACTGTATTGAGTTGACTTTAATTTCAATAATTGCAGTTATGAAGTTACAATTTTTTAACAGTATCGTATATTTTCTGCCATCAATTATTTCTAAATTATCTTGAAGAAAAATACTTCAAATAAAATATAAATAAATCTAAATAAAACTAAATATTCTACCCTTTTTATATGGAACATTTTTCTATAAGTTAACTTAGAAACGTTTAGTAACAGAAAATATAATATTCCGAAATATATCCTATATAACTTGCACTTATATGCAGGTCAATATCTTACTGTATAACTGTTTAGTATCTAGTTATACAGTAGAATATTTAACATCTGGTACATAGTTTATGGTTCATTTATGGCGCGAGTATTTAATTGACTTCGTATTGTTAAAAAAGTACCTCAAACAAATAAAAAAAGTCAACCCTATAAAATTTAAAATGTTCGTTGTCTACAAATGGATTCCAACCTGCAAGAATTGCTTATGAACATATTTAACATGCGTTTGTAAATGCACATTTTGTTTAAATCTTTTTCCACAAAACGCACACGCAAATTTCCTCTCTACACCACATTCATACTTCAAATGTCTCAACAAATGAGTTCTTCGCTTATAAGATGCATTGCATCGTGGACATGGAAACCTGCCTTCTCTGTTGGCCTCAATAACAGGGTATCTGTATCTTCCTTTTTGGGGTAAATTTAGCGAAAGTACTTGATTTAGAAATTGTTCTCCAAGACCTGAAACATGAAGCTTATTTAACATAAATATTTTTCCGGCTATAATTGAGATATGTTACATACTGTGTTAATGTTATTTTTTGTTATTTTTATTACATATTTACAATATACATTTTTATATAACAACAAAGACAAAATTAATTGTCATCCATACACTTGGTGAAACTAGGTTTAATAAAAAATATAAAATAAACACTTGGCTAAGTCTCACAAAATTCAGCCTCCAAGTCACCTTATGAAGGCATCATCATGATGAGCTCTAATAAGAGACTTAGCCAAGTGTTTATTTTATATATTTTTTTTTAATATACATTTTTCTTATTTTCAATTGGACAATGTTAGAAATAAGGAATTCATATTATAATAATTTAATTCAGATAATATTTGATACAAAATTTAATACATTTTGTAATATACAATGAAATTAATATATTATAACGCATTTTAGTATTTTCTGGCAGTTGTAGCTAATTGATTAGCACGCTCACTTCGTAAGCGATTCATAACTAAAAACTAAAAATACAACTGCATTCATGTGGTTAGAAATCATGTTCAGTTGTGCAACGAATTAAATACATTTTCGGGAGTTATACGTCACTTATTTAGACTCTCAAATGTTAATGCAGGGCACATTTTAAATAATAAATATTTTATATTTAAACTAAGTTTAAAAAGGTAACTATAAAACTGATGTCATATTTGAATGATTTTAAATATTTCAAAAATATCTTCCACAATCATAACATATTTTCTGTTCTCAAACTTTTGTAAAAAGTTTTAACGCGAAATACTTCAAATACAAGTTACGAATTATTAAATTTTGCAACACTTTAATTTCAAGAATTTTTCTTTAAAAACAATTTACAAAAGTTTGACATCAAAAATTATACCAAATGTTCGAGATATTTTCATCAAAGCTTCAACAAAATCATACAAGTATAACACTAATTTTAGACTAGACTCTAATTTGGCATTATTTATTTTTTGTATTCCTCTATCGGACCAACTTCTTTATTTGGTACTTATAAGATGTATTCCAATTGCCATTTACCCTCACTTACCAGATTACTTACTTATTTTACTAAATTACTTCACTCACTTTATTTCCAGTATTAGAATTACTCATTTCAATTTAGTTAAAATAATACATGTCAATAAGTATATCAATACGCTTAATTCAGTTTTTTTATGATTAGTTGCATCGCCAAAAGTTAAATTTTAAAATAAAAAATAAATAAATATATCATCACGTCTTTTACTCATTAGTGGGTGTGGCACTCTGCCCACGCAGATCTCGGTAAGTGATATATTTTTTCGCGGGAAGTGCGGTTACCAGCCGGCAAATCACGGCCCTGATAGATATTAGTGGAGAAGGAGCCACAGGGGTAGATTTTAAATTGGTGAAAATTGTTTGTCGGCTGTGGGGATCGAATCAGGGTTAAATTTTAAATGGAATAAATAAATATATCATCACGCCTTTTACCCAATAATGAGTGTGGCATTCTGTTGTAGCAGATCTTGGTTAATTATATATTTATGCGCGTGAAGTACAGTTACCAGTCATAAAATCACGACCCCCAAAGGTGTTAGTGGAGGGAAATTGTTTGTCGGCTATGGAAATCGGGTGCTCAAATCCACAGTCCGACTCGATACAACTGACACATCTATCCCATAAACTTAGTTTAAATAAATAAAAGCCTATCGAATGTTATGGGGTAGGTGGCTCAGTTGTATCGAGTAGACCCTTGGATCTTGAGAACCCTGGTTCGATACCCACAGCCAATAAACAATTTTCTCCAATTTAAATCTACCTCTGTGGCTCCCCCTCCACTTACATCTTTGGAGGCCGTGATTTAACGGCTGATAACCGCACTTCACGCGAAGAAATATATCACTTACCGAAATCTGCTTACGCAGAGTGCCAGACCCAGCAATGGGTAAAAGGCGTGATGATATATTTATTTATTTTATTTAACAACAATGCCAATTGACAAGCAAGCTCGCTTTATTTTTATTTATTTAAACCCAAGTTTCTAATTTAATTTTGGTGGTTCAACTGGTGATCGTGTCTATTATATTTGAACTTATTTAAATGAACCAAGTGGCAAATGGAATACAGCTATAGCCTATAGTCAACATAATAATGCAGGTTTCTTTGAACGACCAAATATTCCCTGCTTGCAATGTTAGTTAACTCGAGTGAGTTATGCTATGACCGTTGACATTTGACTGTTATTATAATAAACAAAATATGTTGGTAATTAGTTGAGTGGTAGTACATATATTTCTGAACTATGATATTTGATATAATGATTTTTAAGTTCATATTTTCTTCTTCCACGAAATCTGCAAAATTTGCAAGCAAACTGTGGTTCAATACCACATTCGTATTTCAAATGTCTTATTAAAATAAATCTGTGTTTGTATAACTTATGGCATCTTGGGCATTGAAATCGTTGAATATCTCGACCTGAAAAAACAATTTTGTTACGAAAAATTACAAAAAACATTTAAGAAAATAGTTCTGTTACAACATCACGTAGCAATTCCGAAAATCAACAACTTGTTTTTCAAAATTACTTGATTTGCTCATTTCACTATGAAAAAATATTTGATGTGACATCATACTACTTGGTGAAACGAACAAACTTTCTGTCACTACTACCAAATAAATTAAACAAAAGTTAGATAAAATGATTTATTATTCACTAACATTTAAAAATATAAAATCATACAATTTCTAAAACTTATAAAGTACGAATCTCATATGTATCACATTTTGTACGAATACTGTTTTTTTTATGTTTCTAATACTTATGATGCCTGCTCAAATGTAATCCTAAATTATATTTTCTGTTACTTGAAAACGGACAACATGGGCACTTAAATTGTCTTGGATTTAAGCACTGAAATTTAAAATGGCGTATCATTGATGGTTTATTCATGTAGACTTTTCCACATTTTGGACATGGATATGTAAACGAATTTGAAAATAGATTATTTGCGTCCAAGAAAGAGTAACCTAAAACCAAAAAGTATATTAATAGAATATACAACATATTTCTGGAAATTTTAGGTGAGAGATTGTGGAAATACTTATTTTAATATTTTTATTTTTTATTTAAAGACACACATATTACATCGAAAGATAGAGAGCATTTAGGATTAAAAATAAATTGAATTTTCACAAATACACACTTAACTTACAATAAATTACAATATAATATAAACACAGATTCTTAAACGGGTGTTTGGGCTATTCCAGCCCTGGTCAGTCATATTTCTTACGAATATTCAACTGACTAGATTATTCATCTTAGTATTAGGTAATAATTTTCTGCCAAAGCAAATTTGTGTGCAGTTTTTATGAAAAATTGTTTTTTGATAAGAACTAAATACACACTTATTTTAGTTATAGTATTATCATTTTAAACTGGAGGGATCGGCATAAAACAATTAAACGCCCCTGTCCCATATAACTACAATGAAATCTATTAGTGCGGCTACCACAAATCGCTTAACGATGGTCACAACAGGTCAATTTTTAAGGATCATATTCAGCCTAAAATTATTCTTGTTTTTTTCCTATGATTGACCATTTAAAAATTACTAATTTGGATTAAATTATCCAATAAACAGTTATGTTACTCAAAAAGAAGATTAAATATCCTGTACTGAATCAAACTGAGTAAGGTAGGTAAATGTTTAGATTATGTTTGTATATAATATTTATAATATATTATACTTGTATCATATGAATAAGGAAATATACTTATTTAAAGATTGTAATTTTTTTTGTTTTTATTATACACGTACCGGTGAATGGGGCTGTACAACCCTGTGCGAACCTAGTGACACCAGTTATAACGGCTCATATTTTAAGTTCCTTTGTAAACACAATTGCGGTGCATTTAATTGTTTTATGCCGATCCCTCCAGTTTAAAATGAAAATAGTATATATTATAAACTGGTAGAGATATAAATATGTGTATTTTTGTTGTAGAAAGTAATCTTTGACTAGATATTATTTTAATATAGCGTAAACAATTCCATAACAGACTATATTTTTCACTAACAATTGTTCTTTAAATATTTTTTAGTAAATGTTTTAAATAAATACGATACAAAATTCACTTCTCTGCAGCTTTTATTTGAAACATTGTTGTTTAAAATAATTTAGAAACAATTGACAATGGAAAATTATAATCAGGCAACTATTAATTGGTCATTAGTGCCTTTTTAATACTAGTGGCCATAGGTATTTAGCTCCATTGAGTATTGGTTTAAACTTTATACAATTAAAACATTTATTTGAGTTAATCAGAAATGTGTTAATAGTCAATATTGTAGACGACCTAACAATAAATAACTGAATTAAATATGCAAAATGAAGGAAATAAAACAAGCTTATATTAAGATTAATTGCAGAAAAAGTTTTAGCTAATCCTGAATTTTGGATTAACTAATCTTATTCTAGTCCGATTTTAAACAGTTCAAAAGACTTTCTGAAAACCAAATGGTAACAAGATTATATTACAGTTTATTTAAACTTTGTTGATCTCAATTTGACTAGTCCAAAATTCAGGATTAGCTTTAACTATTTTGAGAATTACACTATAAATGTTTTAAAGTTTCGTGTAAAATAATACAAACAAATAATAATAAATACTTCTTAAGCTGCCGTTTACAAACCAATTTTGGTTTCTTAATTTTTATATATTTATTTATTTGCGCTATTCTGTAAACCGGAGCTTAATCCCAACTATAATGCGAGCTCACCGAACTGCAGTGTGGTAGTTCATGTATCATGTTTAGCTTGAGTGCGATTCGAACTCGAGATTCTCCAATTCGAATGCCGTCAAGGTAACCACCAGATTGTCAATACTTTAACCCAAATAATTGATTTAATTATTATAAATATATGTATTGAAATAATAAATTAAGATTCATTATTTATTTGATACATTTTTGTGAGATTCTCAATAATTTAAAAAAAATATCCTGAAAAATGTATGTCAATATAAATTAGTAAACTACAAAAAAAAATACATTTTCGTAACACATGCACAAGAAACACGTTCCTATGCCCTAATTTTAGAGAGAAACACTGCTTTTCTCCCATAGGGAGAGAAACATTATGTTTCTCTCCCTAGAGACTACGATTATTAGCTGTTTGCGGTGTTTCCTAGGTAACTAGTTACGCAACCCATATTTGACATTTGTCCCGATAAGACAGTAATTTTTGTGCACTTGTTACGAAAAGTATAATATGCTTCACACGCGGGAATAATCGCTTGTTTTCCTCCCTTGATGCATAACATACTAGTTTCACATAAATATATGTGAAAAATTAAAACACAAAAGGTAAAATAGATAAAAATGTTTACAACAATTGAAGTCGATGCTGTAAATGCATATGAGACCTCAAGTTATCTTTTCTGTTACATCTATAAATACAAACAGAGCATTTGAACTGACGTGCATTTGTACATTGGAATCTATAATGTCGCAGCATAGATTTCCTCGTGGTATACTCTTTACCACATTTCGGACAAGTAGTTTCATTTAAAATTCTTCCGCGTCTTCCCTTGCGATGCTTATCGGGTACAAAGTATATGGGTGTGATTATTAAACCTGAAACAAATTATAAAATTATTAAGGTTCCAAAAAGGTAGGATTGGAAAAAAATGCAGACTACTATACCTACAACAAAATACAAATACTGAAATTCATGCAAGTAATTTCAAATAGTATTTTTGAATTATTTTTATTAGTATAAAGATTACATATTTTAAATCTTTGGACAAATCAGTTCAGAATATGTTGCTCAAAAATAGATCTAGAAAAAAGAACTTATTCGAAAGTAAAAATAATCTTATGATTAAAATACTATTAGTAAAATGGCAAAATGTCTTATTAAATAATAACTTATTTATTAAGCTACGAAGCATAAATATAAAATACTTGCGCTACAATCGATTATATCAAAAGATAACCTAAGTTGTTGACTATCTATTTTCAGCTGTAAAACGCTCAACTTTTTTAAAGGAAAAAAACACTATGATTTTTTTTCTAAAATAATTTACTAAGGTAACACACGAATCTTAGTCAGCAGCGCATATATTCTTAGTAAATAAAAGTATATAGTATATAATAATTGTTTGTATCTAGCCCGCTGTTAAATGTTCCTAAATTATTTTTTGTGCAACGATCAAAATTTTATTTTATTGTACTACATTATTTTATCGGACGTTACCAATAGCAGCATTCATTGATAGTTATTTGTACAATGTTGGTTTAATTTGCCCTTTTTGTTTCATTATTTTTATTTAGAGATCATTTAAAAAATTTTCTACATAGGATACAATTTTAACATGTATCAAAACAATTTTTATCTTCATCAAATCTAGTATCTAAATATGCACAAAAATAGCAAAAAAAGCATATTTTTTCAGTCATTTCATTGATACAATCCGGTTTTCCATGAAAAAGGTATTGCTTTCATTACGTGTTGCACACCTATGTTTGTGCATATTTAGATAAACATTATTTTGGCACATGTCAAAATTTCGTCCCATGTTGAAAAATTTTAAATGACGTCCAAAGAGATAAAAATAAATAAATAAATGTATCATCACTCCTTTTATCCATTACTGGGTGTGGCACTCTGCCGTAGCAGATCTCGGTAAGTCAAATCACGGCCCCTAAAGATGTTAGTAAAGGGGGATCCATCAAGCCAGATTTAATTTGATGAAAAAGATAAATAAATAAAACGGCAAATTAAACCAACGTCCGTTCAAACTGCAAAACTATCAAATATTTGTTGGAAATAAATAATATTGTTTCCTTGGTTACATATATTTGTAACAATGTTTAAATTGATAATAAATTATGCATCTTTTTAAGAACCAGTTGCATAAAAATATTGTGCACATCTCATCCGTGAAATGTGTTTGATGTACTTAGACTATCGTCTGCCTCAGCCGCCAAGTTTAGTCTCCGATACATCAGTTATTTCACGGCCTTGTACAAATAGCTATTAGTGGAAAATACAAAATAAAATATAGTCCTCAATATCTTTTGCCCGAAATACTTTTGTCTAAAATAATTCAGAAACGTTTAACAGGGAATTTGTTATCGCATAATCAAAATGTTTTGAAAATATATGAGATCTTCAGTATTACAACTAAACAAACTATTATTAAAATAGTAAAAAGGCACAAAATGATACATTAATTATTGTTAACAATATTAACACCATGTTTGTTCATGAGATGTCGCACCAAATGGTACTTTCTCCTAAAGAACGCCATGCAAAACTGGCACTGAAATCTTGGCAAAACATCAATGCATTCTTCTTTCATATGACGATACAAGTGACGCTTATTTTTGTAACTTCGGTCACATTTTTCGCAAGGAAATCTCTTCTGTTCACCAAAGTTTTCTTTCCTAACCAACAGTTTGGACTTTGGGGGCATTCTGGGCATCATTGGTGGAACGGTCTTTCGGCGATATCGTCTAATGATTTGTTTATCGAAATCGTCATGGAACACAGGGGTTATTATCATACCTGTAAGGAAAATTGTTGTATTAGAAAGATAAACGAATATTCATAAGAAACTATTGTTCGCAATTTCTACAAACTTATCAAATAAAAATAACAAAATTATTTTATTTTAAAATAACTATTACACTACCTGTATGAAACTACGAATCTGTAACATTTAGAAATTAATTCATTTAGCATTAAAATGGATTTTCTACAATGGTGCGAAAAATGAGCCATTATGGACTCATTTTCAGTGCAAATAGTCATTTTTCTACAATTGCTATAAAAAGTTGACAATTACACTCTCATTTGTCATCGTAAAGTTGACGTTTTCTGTGGAACAATCGAAAAATATCTTTTTTGCGCGTCTCCCATGGCAACGCGCGAAAAAGACGTTAAATGTGCGCGTTTCCAATGGCAATGCGCGAAAAAGATTTTAAATGTGCGTTTATTTCAATAGTTACCAGGGATACAAACAAAATAGAAACTTGTCATATTGCCAGTTGACAGAACGAATTTATTTTCAGTACGTATACGTTTTTTAATAATTTGAAGATGCAATCGTAGAAAAATTATGTGTGTACCACGAGCGTAAAGTGTCTTTGTTCCTCTTACACTATTATAGCTCTCGCCTTCGGCTCGCGCTGCAATTACCGTGTTCGAGTAACAAAGAATCACTTTACGCTCTTAATACATAAATAACTATTGTGTATCAAGAGCATAAAGTGATTGCAATAGTGTAACAGAAACAAAGACACTTTACACTCGTGATACACACATAATATTTTCTACGATTGCATCTTAAATTACTGAAAATAAACTCGTTTTGTCAATGTGACAAGTTTTTGTTTTGTTTGTATATCTGGTAGTCTTTGGTAAAGGATGCTTTTAATATCTTTTTCGTGCGTTGTTATTGGAGACGCACAACAAATTTATTTTTCGATTGTTCCACAGAAAACGTTTACTTTACAATGACAAATCCGAGCATAATTTTCAACTTTTCATAGCAATCATAGAAAAACGTGTTTGTTTATTGCACAGCGGATATGGTATCCCAGTTGCGCAATAAAGTTATACTTTTAACGCTAGTTGCATAAATAACATAATAATATAGGATGTAATAAATAAAGCAGGTAATTAAAATTAATGCTCTATATTATTAAAAACTAAATAATTAAAATTACAGTTTACTAGTATGACTAGTATATCTCTTTGTTTAAAATTATAAATAAAATGGTATTTGATATTGCATTTTTTGACATATTCTTAAGTCTAGCTTGTAAAATATATGTCGTAACCTGGTTACACTTATAATACTTATAAACTTAATTTTTTGTTATTTTTCCGACACCCAGCATAAGTTTTGTAAGTACAACTAGTCGTGTAGTAGTATTTTCAAATTATTTTGAACATTTGCAAACGCATATTTTTCGCTATCAAACTAATTAATAAAAGAGAAATATTTTAATTTGATTCATTTTTCTCTAAAATAAATTAGAAACCTGTAAAAGCAGAAAATATATTTTCGTAACACATGCACAAGAAACACGTTCTTATTCCCTAATTTTAGAGAGAGAAACACTGCTTTTCTCCCGTAGGGAGAGAAACATTATGTTTCTCTCCCTAGGTAGCATGTTTCTCTCCCTAGAGACTACGATTATTAGTTGTTTGTGGCGTTTCCTAGGTAACTAGTTACGCAACCCATATTTGACAATTGTCCCGATAAGACAGTAATTTTTGTGCACTTATTACGAAAAGTATAATATGCCTCACATGAGGGCGCGATTATCCCTTGTGTGAAGTCTCGGTTTGCTAACTTCACACGCGGGAATAATCGCTTGTTTCCCTCCCTTGATGCATAACATACTATATTACAAATGTGGAAATATAATTAGAAAATACTTAATATGGTGTATACATAAATATTATTTTAAAACACAGTAATATAATAATTCAGTACTTTTCACTCAAAACTAATCTATGCGGAAGCCATATATTACACATAATATGCGTATAAAATTATTTGTATTTGTTGAACCAGGATTGATTCGGATTATCGTCCAAGGAATGAATTTTAAACATATGTTTCCTTAAACTATCCTTATATTTGGCTTTATACGGACAATATGAACATTGAAACGTTGGTTCTTTGCCACATTCGATTTTAATATGACGTCGTAAATGTCTTGGCGTTTTGTATGTTCTCTGGCATTTTAAACAACTGTATCGGACATGATCAGGATTTGTTTCCAAAAAACTGTAGCTCATCTGAAGAGATGATGAAACACCTGAAATAAAAATAATAGTTAATAAAAAGACATTGAAACTACAGGTTTCAAAAACAGCTACTCACAGCAAACCTACTTTCAAGAAAAAAAAGCAAAAGGATTACAAATAATTCAAAAGTTATTATGTATTTTTTGTAACAATAAATAATAATTACCTATCTGTATACCTAGACCATGAAATGATTGTTTGGTGTATCAAATAATGAGGCAGACGACATTCTGAGTACATCAAACACATTTCACGGATGAGGTGTACACAATATTTATTATGCATCTTAATAAAAATGCAAAATTAAATTTTAAAATCGTTTTATAATTCTGTAACTAATCAAACGTTAAATTTCTTCAAATTTTATTTCCAAAATTTAACAGCTTTATTAGACGTTGTCAGTAGCAGTGGGCGTTTAAATATTTTAACAGCCTTGACGAATAGCAATGTAAAATAATAATGTAATATTGTACAAAATAGATGAACTTCATGGCAGAATAGCTTACGTATTTTTTTTTACAGTTGCATAAAAATACATAATATAAACAAAAACAAAAGTTTCGTATTCAATATGTCATTTTAAAGCCCGTTAGTATACTGGGATAAAAAGATAAATAATCGAGTACAAATGAAAAAATATTGCATCGAAATCATAGCAATAATTGTCCAAAATTATCTATCATTTATTGATACGATATTTTTTCTATTCTCTGATTATTATCCATTATTTTATCTCAGTACAGGTAAAACAGGTTTGGAGCTTTCAAAGTTCTGTAAAAAATATGCTGTAAAAAAATTAGATTCTGGATCACCTTTTATGATAAAATAATTAAAAATATTACGATATCGTAAACGTAAGGAATAATAAAAATTATAAGAAATGATGCACCAATCTGAACTAATTTACAACTTTATTGTTTATTTAATAGGATGCAATGCAGAAATATGTTTCGACAGACTCTCTTTATATTTAGTTCTATGGTTACAGAAGGGACATTGAAACTTTGGTTCCTTCCCGCATTCGACTTCAATATGTCTTTTTAAATGGTGCTTATGTTTATAAGAATTTCCACAGTTGGTACAGGCGAATTGCTTAAGACGGACTTTTTGAATTTGGTCGGAATCAGAATTGATAATAATTCCGAAATTTTGAGCATTTGGATACCACAGCATATCTACGGCAAATACACATATATTAGTTGAAATTTGTCATTTGTTGTGTACTACGAATATTTTGAAATAAAAGAAAATTTATTAAACAATGAAAGGTTTATTGACAAGATTGACTTACAATAAAATTTATTATATTACAATAAAGTGAACACATTCCACCAAATATTACACCTAGATATTGTTTTAAATTTTATAATAACTAAATAATAATATTTTTAAATTATTATTACAATATTGCACCAGGCAAATGAATGAAGAGATTTAAGAAATATATTATAACATTGTATTCTTATTAAAAATAATTATAATATTGATATTTATGAAAATAAATAAGTACTAAAATAAATTTACACTAATAATTTAATTTTAAATTCAATATGAATTTTGATTTTGGAATAATTGAAATTTAACCATTATTATCAATAGGTACAATAATTCTTTGTTATTTTTAACAAATAAATATAAATGAATTTAAATGGTGTCGTTCACTAAATGAATTACAATAATTGCACTGAATACATACAGTAATATTTAAGAATTACTACCAGTAAATAAAAATAAACAAAGGAAGTTTTGTTTAGTACTAGTGCCATAATATATATCCTTCGCAACATGTTTCTAAATTATTTTGGAGAAAAATTCTTGAAATAAAAAACACGCGTAACTTAATACTCTACAATTTTTATTTGAAGAATTTTTTTGTATAATAATTTATAAACGTTTGACAGCTGAAAATATATATTAAGTACCTCATTTTTTTTTAAACTGGTATCACATTTGTACAATTCTGTTCAAAATATGCCCCCCACCCCCCGCATCGTTTTCTAACTCGGTCATTATCTGTTCCTTGTCGATAAATTAATGGCAAACTTTATTTTTCATAAAATTTCATTATATAGATTATTATCATTTCTGCATACATAAATATATCATCACACCTTTTACACATTACTGAATGTGGTACTTCACCGTAGCAGATCTCGGGAAGTGATATATTTTTCTCGTGAAGTACGATTACCAACCATCAAATAATGGACTCTAAATTTGTTAGTAGAGAAGGAATTATTGACTAAAAGCATTATTTTATTCCTATTTTACTTTTGAGCACTTTGTTCATATTCGAAGCTGCTAGTATAGAAATATTACTTTTAACCAGTGTTTATTATTTTTATAATAACAGCTACGTACATAAGCCAGCTAAATTGTGATAACCTATAAAATAATCATGAAATATAAAATGATATCATCAATATATCAGTTGATTACAGATAATGATATGACAGAATAAATGGTAGGAGGAATACCAACTTTATTTATACAAAAAATTATGTGTGTATCACGAGCGTAAAGTGTCTTTGTTCCTATTACACTATTATAGATCTCGCTTTCGGTTCGCGCTGCAATTACCGTGTTCGAGTAACAAAGAATCACTTTACGCTCTTGATACACAAATAACTATTGCGTTGTTATCAGTACATTAAATCATATACAGGGTGTAACAGCGAAACCAACCACCGCCTATATTTTCTTTATTATTATAGTTACAAAAAAATATTATAAACCAAAGTTATAGAAGACCAAGGGAGACATCTGCTTAAAGAATAAAATATTTTTTTAAACCAGTGGTTCTCAAGTTACAACACAAAGTTATATTTTTTCAAATGGGATTATACATATTTTGTAAGCCTATTCGATAGAGTATTTTTTTCTGAATTCAACCATGTAATCATTTTATATCCTTACATAACAAAAATATTGAGAACATTCAATTTAAAGTTTCGATCAATTTTATTTAACATGACACAAAACAGTAGGCTATGATCAATAACAAAACAAAATAAGTTCGTAGTTATTTATAATAACTAGTTGCGATTGTTGTTTTTATTGAGAAGATAAATTATGAGTATTGTATTAGATAATTAAATGTTTTTGGTTTATAATCATTATGTTTATTGATTTGTTATTGATCATAGCCTACTGTTTTGTGTCATGTTAAATAAAATTTATCGAAACTTTAAATTGAATTTTCTCAATATTTTTGTTGTGTAAGGATATAAAATGATTACATGGTTGAATTCAGAAAAAAATACTCTTTCGAATAGGCTTACAAAATATGTATAATCCCATTTGAAAAAATATAACTTTGTGATGTAACTTGAGAACCACTGGTTTAAAAAATTATTTTATTCTTTAAGCAGATGTCCCCCTTGGTCTTCTATAACTTTTCTTTATAATATTTTTTTGTAACTATAATAATAAAGAAAATATAGGCGGTGGTTGGTTTCGCTGTTACACCCTGTATACCTTTAAATATTTGTTTTTGAACACAAAACAGAATTATTAATAGATGTGATACCAGCTTATTATTAATGGTGAACGACCCCATTGCAAAAATAATCTTGATGAACAATTCTATTCGTAGTTATCATTTAAATAAATAAATTTCTTGCCACACTCATGCCTCAAATGTCTGATAACATGGGACTTATTTTTATAATTTCGATCGCAGTGCAGGCAATGATATCTTTCATCTTTTCCAACTCTATAATGCAATGCAAATTTCTTGGCGTAAGTTTTCGTTGTTATGAGACCCAAGGGATCTGCAACAGAAAATATTGTCAAAAAATATTATTCTTTCAGGTTAAAACTTTTTGTCACTAAAATATAAATATATGTACAACATATACAAAAAGTTAGTGTATAATCTTTGGTTATTTATTTGTACAATTATTAACAATATTTTTACATGTTTTGTATACAATATTTATTCAACGCTTCTTTGGGGACTCCGTGTATCATAGCCATATGTTTCATTAAATTGTATTTGAGATGAGATTTTTTTGGACACAACATGCATTGGAATTTTTTTTCTTTGCCGCATTGAAAAGTTAGATGTCTTTTTAAACCTCGTTTGTATACATAACTTCTCAAACATGTTGGACATGTATATTTTCTTTGTCCGTCAAAGCTAGTACCTATAAAAAAATATAAATGTTAAAAGCTGATACAATTAAAAACAGAAAACAAATATGTACAAATAAAAAAACATTATAACAATTGAATCAAAATTATATTTTCGGTAAAAAAAACTACAAAGTACAATTAAGAAACTAAACAACAGTGGTGCTTTTATGTACATTATTCATATGCATTTTCATATTAAATTTTCTATGGGTTCTATAACTGCAGTAGATGCAATTATATTTAGGGGTAATTCCGCATTCATGGGTAGCATGATAATTTACATAATGTCTATTTTTGTAAATTTTGTTACATTTTAGACATCGATATCTTTCTTTTCCTTGGTACTTCTCCGTTATTACCAAACTGTGAGTGCCTTCTTCAAAAAGTAAAATATCTGAAACAAAATATTGTATCAAAAAAGTACGTACTTCCAAATTCAATAATAAGCATTTAACTGGTCAGGGAATTCTAGAAATTTACAATAACTTCATATCACAAATGTCAACTTTTTTTTAAACTATCACAAATTCAATGACGTTATTATCAAGCTATTTGATATGACATATATTTATTTATCTCTTTAATTTTGTGATAACTTAATTGTAACCTAATACCTTACGTCTTACGCAACCCCCATTCCATTGTAAATGAATTCGCAGCTCGATTCAGTTGTGTGTATCACATTTTAATGATAACATGTAGTGGATTTTGACGTTTTATGTGAGTGAGTGCTGTGCAATCTAACCAGAATTCCCTGTCGATCTTGATCAATGGTTGTAGGACTTTATTATGAAAGGTATATATGTATGATACAGCGTTTGGATTATTTCTTATAAGACAGGAATAAATTATTAAAAATTTGGTAGATGAACGAAAGATGAAAGACATTATAATTTAGGATAAAGCGAAGATGGTATGTTAGGATAAGAATTTTAAACGGCGATGAATGTAATTAATAAATGTTCAGTGAAGGTTTCGAGAGATGTGCTGCGCAAATCACATTTCCTTCACTAAATTTAGTTGCGATAATAACCGTTTTCCTCTCTAGTGATGAAAGGAAATTACTTTTCTCACTAGTAAGGAAAACGATTACTAACACAACTAAATTGTGTGAGGAATATTTTATTTCACATGGTGATCAAGTTAATGTGCATTTACAAATACAACTCCTTTAATTTACATATTTAGTTTATTGTAATACTAGTAAGGTAAGGGTTTAATTGCAAAACTAGTACGAAAGTGGCCCTTTCCCAGGTGTGTGACATAGGTACTATTTTTTCAATATTAAACGTGAAAATTATATTTTTACGTTTGCGATACAAGATATTTAATAATTATTTTATATAAATCAAAGGAGTTGTATTTGCAAATGCATATCACGTTTCCTTGGTCATCATGTCAAATGACATTTCCCTCACTCAATTTAGTTGTTTGCCGTTTGCCTCACTAGCGAAGAAAGTTATTTACTTTCATCACTAGTGAGGGAAACAGTTACTAAATTGAGTGAGAGAAATGTTATTTTCACTCAATTTAGTTGTGGTAGTAACTGTTTCCCTTACTATCGCAACTAAATTATGAGAAGAAAATATCATTTTTAAAAGTAATGTTGAAAAAAATAATTATTAAAATTCTTGTATCGCAAACGTAATTTTCACATCTAATGTTGAAACGGACTATTGCAAAATTACTATTGGAGCACGAGTGACTTTCGTACTCATTTTGAAATGAAACGCTTTTCTCACTAGTATTACAATATACTATTACGTTTCTTGATTTCTCAACCGGTATAAAATAACGATTATTTTCTATGCTGTTTTATACTAAAAATTTAATTTTCTATTTGCAGATGACGGAGATAAATGGCGTGTTCCGGAAACCGGTTGCAAGTGGAGGTATCATCTAATGTAAGTTTTATTTGATTCATTTATTTAAACGAATTACAACAGTTTGCAAAAAAGAGATTTGGCAACAATTTCTTACATTAAAATTAAGACGTGTATGGGGAATTTCTAGTAGTTTCAGAATGTCCCTCATATTAAAAATATGTTAATAACAACAAAGACAAACTTAATTGTCATCCAACACTTGGTGAAACAAGGTTTAATAAAAAATATAAAATAAACACTTGGCTATGTTTCACAAAATTCAGCCTCCAAGTCACCTTATCGTCAGAGGCTGGCCAGCACAGTTAGTAACCGCTCTTATTAGAGCTCATCAGTATGGTATAACTCACTTCTTCACCTAGAACAAAGTTCACGTGAAGAAGCTGGTGACGAAGAACTGTGCCAGCAGAGAATAAGATCTCTAACAAAATAAAAATATGTTATTTTATATAAACAAGATTTTGGTTCATTTCACACATTTAATACGTAGGAAATTTGTACACTTTATTTTACTATTTAACTGTTGATAAAAATAAAATTATTTCAAACAAAATAAATTAATAAAAGACACTTAAAATAAGATAAAATACAAGTTTTATGAAACAACTTCGTGTTTCGCTCTCATGTGAGTTTTTACATTAAAAGTTCGATGCGATTTATAATCGCAGTACGGACAACAAAATTTAGGCTCTTTGCCACATTCATAAGAAGCGTGATACTTATAACTACGTTTGTTTTTATACATTTTTCTACATTTGAAACAAGCATATCTCTTATCTGATACTACATCGTCTGTTGGTATTAACAATTCACCTTGGTAGGAACCTAAAATAAAAAAAAACAATCATTAGTTAATAAAATATAAATTATAATACAATGTTAGTAAATGCTACTACATACTAAGACCAGTATTCATAGTCAAATCTTCAGATTGTTTTATCTCCATGGACTTATTTATTTATGCTACTCTGTGCAACTGGAACATAATCCCAATTACAGTACAGGATCCGGACTCACCGAGCCGCAGGATGGTAGTTCATATATATGTTTAGCTTGAGTAGGATTCGAAATCGAAATATTCTTATTACACTTATTGGACAATGACAATGAATATTGTCCTTAGATAATTGTAATGTTTGAATACAACATTAATTCAATAATAAACGAAGCTTAAGCCATATTATCAATTGCTTTAATGTACAAAATTTATTCATCACAATATCACAGAATAAAATAAAATGTAATTCTGAAATTAATAACAAAAATAGTGCGTATTAATTTTCAAAATATAAGCATGATATAAAGAACAATTTTATATACTCGTAATACTGAATAGACTATGTCAAATGGATAAACAACAAATGAAAAACGATATTGTTTTATTTTCTCCAGAGATGAAATGAATAACATATATTTAATAACGTAATTATTGTCGTCCCATTTGCCATAACCTAACATATTTTCTTTTTGTCTCTCAACTACAATAATAATTAAAACATTCAAAACTCACATTTTTACTAATTTAAATTGTTTCAATTGGTTCTGTATATTTCAATACAAAAAAACATTTCGATAGAGCTGTGTCTTCAACAGAACAACAAAAATGATATATTTTTAAAACAATAGCTATTATGAAACTAGTAAGGAAATGAAGGTTATTACCTTACGCATGTGAAATTTGCAGAACGAGGCGTAGCCGAGTTATGTAAAGACATAAGTAAAGTAATAACCGAGTTTTCTTACGTGTTACATACAATATTTTTTCTACTTCCGTTCTAATAAATACGAAAGAGCGTTTTTGAAATTATGAAATTTTGACATATTAATGACAGTTATAAATTAAAAAAATAAATAATAACACATCAGAATTCGTCTACCAAGATATCTGTTGCTATGTTACCTCATTATTTCACTAGTTAAATAATGCAGTTCATTACCTAACTCAAATAAGTAAAATAAAACGTCTATTTCCTAACAGAAGTAGAAAATATATTATAATTGTCAATCTTCCGTTTTTTTTTATTGTACCCACTGAAATATATACTACATGGAACAAGCATTATGTATTACAAAAATTAAAAATAATTAAATGTCTATAGTTGGGGGCTATTGTGATGTTTCGTGTTTGGGTGGTATTCGGTTCGGTTCGATTCAGACATTACTTCATTCCGTGATCATAGTGCAAGTTTTTAAATAAATTTCTTGTGATTTTTATACATTTCAAACATGATAATACAATTTTTGTAAAAACAGTCAACAGAGAAATTCAAAACAAACCTACTTCAAATATAGCGTACACGGTCAGGTTCATCTCAATAATGTTACCCGAAAGACACCAGTCATTGCTATTCAATAAACCTTTAGTGTATGTAGATAGATAGTGTATACGAGTTCCATACAGTATATATTTCAGTGATTCTATCACATTTATTATGCCTATGGCACACTGGTCGAAGAGCGTGGAAGAGCTCTTCGATGAAACAACAGAACGCACCTGTCATCGACGAAAATTAGAGGCTCCTCTATTTCCATCGAAGAGCTCATCGATGAAACGAACGTATCTCATTTCACTCGTATCTTTTGTGTCTCATTTCACGTTAGCATATTTTTGAAATTGAGTTTTTCTTTCTCAACTTTAGAAGCTTTTATTTTTCGTCAATGACGGGTGCGTTCTGTTGTTTCATCGAAGAGCTTCGACCAGTGTGCCATTGGCATTAGATATTATATTTATCTTGGCAAAAGATTACATCATTATTGTTAAACTAACGAAGAAGGTATAGCACCACCGCTGTGTTTTTTTTATTTAAAATATACACATTTGTTATCTGTTAATAATTAAAACCTTTAAAACATTCATTTCAATAAAGGTTTCCCTTTATGTTTAAAGTTAATATGCATATTAATATTAAATTTCCGATGGGTTCTATGCTGACAATACGGACAAGAAAATTTTGGTACTTGTCCACACTCTTTAAGATGGCTTTTTAAATGGTTAAACCATTTATATCTTGTACCACATCTTCCACAAGGGTATGGGTTTAATTCAGACGATTTTCTGCCACTTCTTCGTCTACTTATTAGGAAAGGTAATGTTATTGAGTTCACTAGAAAAAAGTAAACTCAGTTAGTAAGAGTAAATTGTTACTGGAAAACAAAAATTGAGAACTACTTCTGATTCATACTATTCAACATAAATTTGTACTTTATTGCAATGTCCAAAGGTTTAAATACATTTACATTATTTTGTACATTCTGTAATAACTACAACAATACAGTTGTTACACCATAAAAGGAAACATATTTTTTACTTGATTAGTACTTCCGTTTAACTAAATTAGATCATGCGCAGTAATTATTGTGATAGGTTAGTTGGAGTTGGAGTTGTTATACTATTAGTGATAAAACTGCTGTTATTGGAATCAAATTCTAACCAAATTACTTAAAATCAAGCAACACTATTTATGAATGGATCGAGGTATCAAATAGTTATTTACGTAAAGAGTCAGGAAAGTGTTCAATTACAGGATGAGTAGATAGTTTCATGCCGAGCGATGAAACAGCTTACGAATCCTGTACGACGCTTTACTGACGTGTTACGTATAACATTTTATCTGAAACTTATAAACAAATAATACATATTTGAAATTAATTGAAATTAAAAGAAATATTTGACTTACATATTCAGTCAGTATTTTATGTTGCTAAGTAACTAGACACTCACGTTTCTTTCATTACCTGTCTAGGCAGGCAATATGTTATTTTCCTGACTAGACATGCAAAGCAAAGCTTTCTTGGGTCTTAAAGGTCAGGCAAATGTTTAGTTTCCTGTCAGTTTCAGATAAATAATTTTATTTAAATAGTATTTAGTGTAGTTAAATGACAGAATGCCACAAAGACAAAAGAGCCACTTACAAATTAACATGGAAAATCAGTTTCTCTATTCTCGTTGTTTTTTTTTTTTCTTTAATTCTTTTAGTTATGATATTTGCTACCATGAAGTACTATACCAAATTATATTTCTTATTCATATGTATTAATTCCAATATAAACAATATTAAATAGATCACAGTAAAAATGAAGATATCGTAGTTTAATAAAACAATGATTTAATTATTTTTATGTTTTCTTCTTATATGTTTATTCATATCGAATTTATATCTACACATATAACTACATTTACTGCAAGCAACTTGTCTATCCTTTCCACACTCTGTATTCAAATGTCTTTTTAGAGAACACTGGTTTTTGTAAGTATTCCGACAATTTTTACATTCAAATCTTTGTGGTTCTTTTAGTAGATTTTGTGGGGAACCCATACAAAGATGATTGGAAAATATCCAAGAATTTTCAAATTGCATCTTGCAACAAACACAAACTATATAGTTTTCATCGTGTTTATTTGGATCTGAAAATAAAAAAAATATATGTTGTTAATTATTGAGGTATAATTAAAAGTTATATTTGAGGTTTACCTCTAAAGATTATGCTGAACTTATATTTAAAATGAATTACAGAATAATTTGTCAAATTTTTATTTAAGTTCACAGACAATAAAATAGAAGACATTATTAAAAATACACAAGACAGTTAAATAGAACATTATTTTACGCTGATAAACTCAAATTATTTTTTGAAAAAATGGTTCTACATAATTTATTTGAATCATTTTTCTCTAAAATAATTTAGAAACATTTAACAGCGGAAAATAAGGATCTTCTACAAAATTTAAAGATAATTTCTTCAAAAATTTTAATTGTTAAACTTATATTCTTTGTGTCTTCTACTCATATGCTTATTCATAACATATTTGTATCTACACATGTATTTGCATTTTGTGCAAGCAATTTGTCTCTCTTTGCCACATTCTGTATTAACATGTCTTTTCAGTGAACACAAGTTTTTGTAAGTATTTTCACAGTTTTGACATTTAAATCTTCCATTTTCCACGTAACTTTCTCCTACAGCAAGACATTCATGTTGGGAGAATAACATTGAATTTTCAAATCCTGTTTTACAATAAAAACAAACTATGTTATCTGTATTTGGTTTAAGTGGACCTGAAAAAAGAAAAAAAATGTTACTGAAATATAATTAAAAATGCTATTTGTTGTTTACCTCTACAAAGCAAAAGCTATGGTGTACACAAAATAAAATAAAACATATACAAATTTGAAATTAATTTAATACATAATATTTATTTATATTTAATAATACATTTTGAACACAGTATATAAAATATTTTGTGATATTTCATTGCGATATTATACAAATAATTTTAAATTCAATATTATCTTTTTAATTCAACATATTTACATTAAATATTTTAATAAACCATTAACCATAATCAATAATTATTGCAAAATACTGTCGTTATTATATTTGTTATTCAGTATCGCAAAATTAGTTACTTTTGATTGGGAGTTTCAAACTAAACATAGTACAAGATATACCGCTATAATATCCTACCCTCATAATTAAGTAACACAAACTTTACTTTAAATAACGAAATCAAAGATGAAAGTAAAAAAAAACATGGTCCTTTCCAAAATAGTTTGTTTTTCTAGTAGGTACCAGCTCTTATTTTGATATAATAAATTATGTTATTACATAGTTTGAAATAAATAAATTTAAATATAATTATTTTTAAATGTAAGTGAATGTTAGTCAAATAGCACCCTTTTAATAAAATAGTGACTATCAATTTGATTTCAATTAGGGCGCATTTATCGTTTATCAGTAGATACTGAGATAAAGTGATTGATAATTTATCTATTAGATAAGTAAAAATCGTAACGATTAGTGTTTTTACCATTTGATAAAATGATATTTGGAGAGAGAAGCATTTCTTCTTCTGTCATACATCTTGATTCAACTTTTGTTGTTTTGACAAATCGAGGGAACAATATTAAATTCAGGTTCAAGTTTTCACTATGATTATTTAATTATAATTTCAATTAGTATTATCTGTTTGCCTATTTGTTTGTTTGTATCAACGATCTTCGAATCAGCTTTCTCGATTTTGATGAAACTTGATATTCTAATGTTTTTTTGGCATTATAAAACGATCTCATCCTCTGCAAAATTAATTTAATACGTCATTTTAAAAGAAAATTCATGAACATTTAGTTATTCATAAAATGATTGAGATAGATACCAACTGTTTTCGATAAAAAAAATCCAAAGAAAATTGAGGGAATTTTTATTATTTTAAACTTCTCGTGTTCTATTATTCCCCGAGCGAAGCTCGGTCTTCTAGTTATTATAACTTTAACTGCACATTAAATGTTGAAAAATTAAAAGAATTATCGTCTGACACATATCAAATTGAATAATTTGATTGACAGATTAATTACTTGTCACTTTATGCCAACACTGATAAACGATAAACGTGCCCTTCGAAGACAATGTTCATATGACGTCAGAAAACAACAATTCACTTAGAAAACAATATAGAAAATAAAATACACTTTAAAGAATAATTTCTTCATTGACATGCAAAAGTTTCGAGTGTTGCTGAAGTTCTCTTTTATAATACGATGTATAATCACAATGCATGCACTGATATCTAGCAGGTTTAGAACATTCGTATTTCATATGTCTTTGCAAATGGCGCTTATGGACATACGATCGTGGACAATCAGGACACTGGAATTTTCTTTCCCTTCTTTCTGCATAGGTCGGTATGTAATACACTTCTGAAAAGGATAAATTAAATCAATAAAATAAAATTATATTTATTAATTGTTGTATTTCTAAAATAAAGCAGTTTTATACACGCTCTTTACAATATGTTATGTCTCTTTACATGTTTTATTAGATCGTGTTTGTAAAAAGTTTTATATGTACAATAACCACAAGTAAATTTAGGCTCTTTGCCACATTCGATGTTTATATGTCGACGTAAATTTGTTTTGTGTACATATCCCCTCTTGCATATTTGACAATAAAAAGGAAAACTTGGTCTTGCGTAAATTAAATCCAAGTTTTGTCGATAATTTATTTGATTACTCGAATAAGCTGAAACAAAAATTATTCTGAGTACATTTATTTTTTGTAACAAAATAACACTCAAATATTCATAAATTATAGAGTAAATACGTTGATCGAGTGTTTAAATAATGAAATTGGATCAGTCTAATTTATTTTAAAAATATTATCGCCGATATGTCATAATTGTAACATTTTAAAAATAAATTAAACTGATATTCCCAATTATCTAAGTTTCTTCATTCATAAATTATGTTTGTAAAACATTCAAATTGTATTTTTTTCAACATTACTTGTAAAAATTACATTTCTCTCACTCAATTTAGTTGTCATAGTAACTGAAAGTAAATAACTTTCCTCACTGGTGAGGCAAACGGTTACTATCACAATTAAATTGAGTGAGGAAAATGTCAATTTGATATGGTGACTAAGGAAACGTGATGAGCATTAGCAAATACAACCCTTTTGATTTATATAAAATAATTAGTAAATTTCTTGTATCGCAAACGTAAAACTGTAATTTTCACGTTTAATGATGAAAAACTAGTATGTAATTATACTATTCTTTAATGCAGAAAATTGACAGTAGAACAATCAGTCATCCTTAATGAAAATTCATAACTGGTAGTCACTATTTTGTTCTTATTATCTTTTGACAAAAAGAATGGATAACCATTAATCATCTAATAGAGTTTCTAACAAATTTTTCGTCTAAGAACAAAAAATAGCACATCAAAAAAATAACAATTAATATAATTTTCATAATTTGAACTATTAGTTCGTTATTGTTTTTCGTTTGTTTGACAAATTGGATTGAATTAAATATTTAAAAATTGTTTAAAATATATTATAAATGTATTGGCAGTTCAAAGTAGAGATACAAATTAAGTGAAATATTTAATGAAAGAAACAACACATTAGTACGTCAGTATTTACGAAACAATTTTATTACTATTATACAAATTGTATATTTAATTATTTTTCAGTGTATGTTTGTGGACAAACTTTTCATGTGTACCCAAATTGTGTTTTCGATGACATTTGTAATTGCAGAAAGCACATTTGAAAGCTTTTTCTTTTCCACATTCATATTTTAGATGACGCTCTAGACTTCTTTTATATTTATAAGGTCTTCCACATTGAAAACAGTAGAATAGTTCATCTGCAACAAATTTATTTATTTGTTGGATAATATAATAATAAACCTAATCAATTTATTCCATCCATTTCATTTCGTCAGACATATGTTACTCATTTTGTTTCTATTATTTCCATTTGTTCCTATGACGTAACTGTTTTCCGAAATGAAATAGACTGTAGCTATGAAGTTCCACTACAAGAAAAATAAAAGATTTCGACAGTAACATTTATTTATAATAATCAATTTACATTATTTAACAAAACATAGGAACAATTCTGTGGATGTCTATCACACTAATAAAAAACTCATTTGTACAGGGGGTACCATAAGTGCTAGTGCCAGCTTTTTGTTCGTATATTATGTGCACATAATGAATAAATATTAAGAAAACCTCTAACAATAGTATTAATTTATGATTAATTACATCATTTTGCCTTAATTTTAAAGATGGTTTAAATATAAATATTTCCCTGTAATATTTGATACTATTTCTCAATTTATTATTGTTTACTAATAATAAACAGTGTAATTGACCATTAAAAACAACAAAAAACATGTTTTCACAATTCAAATAACAACAGTTCAATGAAATAAAATCTGTTTCCTACATTACCTAGGTTACTAGTCATGATTTGTCAAATATTGAGCCTAATTCTAATGGCTGGTTGCACCGCTAAAAATTAAATTTTAATTTGGTTTAAATAAATAAAAGCAAATAGAATAGAACTTCGGCTTGCTTTTATTTATTTATTCAAACAAAGTTTAAATCTCAACTTTTGGCGGGGCAACTGACAATAAATCAAATATCAAGTTGATATCTATCTCATGTTAATTTTAATCTTTCTATAGTTTCAAATTGATATTTGACTGAAAATAGAGCTAATAATTTAGTTCGAATTCACTCCGGTATTGTTTCCGGATTGCAGTTCTTCTTGGCGGCATTGTTGTATCGTTTATGTGCACATTTGAAAATATGTTTGACCAAATTACCTTTAAAATGACTCTTATAACCGCACAATTTACAAGTAAATGATTTTTCTTTACCACACTCATATCGTATATGGTTCAATAGATTGCTTTTATGACTGTACTTTCTTCCACAGTCGCAGTAATATTTATGTGGTACAATATCTGAAACAATTTTTAGTTCGATCAGGAATATATTGCATCCAATATCTAAGTTACACTAAATATTATAGACGATTGCAGTGCACAAGGTTAATTTGATTTAAAAGCCACCTGTATAAATAAATACTTAAATAAGAATATGAAAAATATATTAATTTGTGTTAAGGCTTTTTTCACTACTCTCGCAGAAATTAAAATTTTCTTCCTACAATTGGAAGGAGTGATACTTTTCATCCCTAAGGACGAAAAATATACTTTGTTCCCTAGGGAATTAAAGGAACTGGAAAACTACGGTACGATCTGACATTAGTAACATGCAGGGGACATTTATTATTTCTGAAAATTTTACTTTCTGATACTGTAGTGAAAAAAAAACAACATTTTCGTAACATATGCACAAGAAACACGTTCTTATTCCCTAATTTTAGAGAGAGAAACACTGCTTTTTCTCCCCTAGAGAGAGAAACACTGCTTTTCTTCCCTAGAGAGAGAAACACTGCTTTTCTTCCCTAGGGAGAGAAACACTGCTTTTCTCCCCTATGGAGAGAAACACTGCTTTTCTCCCCTAGGGAGAGAAACATTGTTTCTTTCTCTAGGTAGGATGTTTCTCTCCCTAGAGACTACGATTATTAGCTGTTTGCCACGTTTCCTAGGTAACTAGTTACGTAACCCATATTTGACATTTGTCCCGATAAGACAGTAATTTTTGTGCACTTGTTACGAAAAGTATAATATGCTTCACGAGAGGGCGCGATTATCCCTTGTGTAAAGTTGGCAAACCTCGACTTCAGCTCGAACCTTCGGCCCTCGCTTACGTCTCGGTTTGGCAACTTCACACGCGGAAATAATCGCTGGTTTCCCTTCCTTGATGCATAACATACTATCTTCCATCCGGTGCTTTATGAAACAGTTTCTCCGAGAGAAGAAAGGTCTCATTTTCTCCCCGTGATATACAAATAACTATTAATAGGGTAATTTATGCACGGCTATATTTTTTATTGTATCTTAGAAACTTATTGTTGAAAGAAAAGATTATATATCGTAAAAGAAATTTATTACATGAAATAAAATACAAAATACATTGTGACAGATCAGTTAATGCTTATTTAAATGAGTAGCAAACAGGTTTAAATATTTAGTACTTAGCCATTTAAGGAGTAAGGCCACTCTAGACAAGGAAAAAAAGAGTAATTTTCTAGATTTTTTTAACGAAATCTAAACGTGATGCTTAAGAACTGTTTTTGGATCTTTATTTAGTGCTCTTTAAACTTTATTTCAAAAATTTTTTTAAAGAAAATATTCAAAATTGTCTTTAGAAATTTAAAAAAATGGCGACTTCTCTCGGCGCGTAGGGCAAATCGGGCGAAAACATTCCAGGAACAGTAATGGACTTGGAACAAAAAGGGATATGTTTTCTTAATCTCTGATGTATACTCTAAAAAACTACGGGCTGGATTTTGAAAAAAAAAGTTCATTATTCAGGACTAAATTTCTGCATAAAAACGACCATAAAAAACGAATGAAGCACTTTAAAAAAAAGCTTCCGTAGTTTTTGAGTATTTTATATCTAGAATAAGAAATAAAAAGATTCAGCACGATCCATCAATTAGTATTTCAGATTTCTTTTCGCCCGATTTTGAAAATATGATTTCGAGAAAAACGCGTTTAAAGTTTCGAGTCATATATACATATATATACTAGTACTAATAGATATATGTTTTTTTCCCTCTGAAATACTTCCGCGCGACATTTAAATTAATTGTCCCTTATTCCTAAAGGTTTAAACTATAATTTAAGTAAATATAAAAAAAATGCATTTTTTAAAAACTTTAGAGTGGCCTTACCCCTTAATCTGAAATTGTATTTCTGTGTTTCTTAAACATGTGTGTAGCCAAATTGCACTTAATATGACACTTGTAATCGCATAATTCACAAGCAAATGATTTCTCTTTACCACATTGGTATCGAAGATGACTTAGCACATTTCTTTTGTACTTATAACTTCTTCCGCAGTAGTTGCAATAATATTGGTTAACATATTGCGAAAATGAATATGGTGATATATCATCATCTGAAACAATATTAGTTGATCAGATACATGTAAGAGAATAAGGACAAATTAAATTATATGTTTACTTTTTAATAATTGGTACGTTTAATATTGTAAATTTTTTTTTATTCTTCTTATGAGACTTTCTTCCTTTTTTACGTTCAAATATTTTGAATAAACCTGAAAATATAAAGAAAATTTCATTTTGAGACCAATACTGCAAAAATAAGAAAGATTTGAATAATAAATAAGTCTTTGTTTTGTTTTGTCTAGAATGTTTATTATTTTTATAAGGAGATAATAAATTGAAGTTTGTGTTTGATACAATATAAATGAAACATGTTATTTTTTATACATGTTTTTAAAGTTAACGGTTGATCTTAGTTTAATGAAAACGCTATAAATGGGCGAGAAGAAATTAAAAAAATATATATTTGCTCGTGTTTATAAATATAGTAATATATGCTATAATAAATTGTAATGAAAAAAAAAATTAATAATAATAGTTATTTGTGTATCTTGCACTATTACAGCTCTCGCCTTCGGCTCGCGCTGCAATTACCGTGCTCAAGTAACAAAGAATCACTTTACGCTCGTGATACAACATAATTTTTTTTATGATTGCTATGAAAAGTTGACAATTACGCTCTCATTTGTCATCGTAAAGTTGACGTTTTGTGTGGATCAATCGAAAAATATCTTTTTGGCAACGCGCGAAAAAGACGTTAAATACGCGCGTTTCCAATGGCAACGCGCGAAAAAGATTAAACGCGCGCTTATTTCAATAGTTACCAGAGATACAAACAGAACAGAAACTTGTCATATTGACAGTTGACAGAACGAATTTATTTTCAATACGTATATGTTTTGAATAATTTTAAGATGCAATCGTAGAAAAAATAGTTTTTGAGTATTTTTTCTCTCATAATTTCCAACAAACCATGAATGAAAAAGTATCCATAAGGTCAAAGGTCTATGTTATACTATATATGTATATATGCGTTCTGACTATACATAAATGAATCCACATTGTGATTTTTCAATACTCTTTAAAAGGATTTGAAAAATTAATTTTCGAGTAAATATTGACATTTCTAATTTTATTTATGGTAAATATTTAAATAAATCATGAAATAAAAACAGTTATTACATAAAAAATACATTTGATAATGTATAAGATTATTACATATTATAATGTATTTGATTAAAACAAGAAATGCATAAAATACGATCACAATCTCTACAATAAGTTCTGACTTTTGAAAGATTTCTTGCTTGTCTCCATCCTTTCGTTTTTTTCGTTGTTTCATAACAATTCCAACACACTTTTCGATCTTTTAGTGGTTTCTTTTCTATTTCGTGTCTCTTTCGCTGTAGTCGTCCTGTAGATATTGACGGCGAATTTTCTATTTGCTGCACTGGAAATATTATCTTATTAAACTTTCATGAACGAGATTTAGGTTCAAATTTTCTATTTAATTTCTAAAAACTGATGGAGAAGGGCGGTATAATTAAACAATCAGTATATGTATATAGTATGTTCAAAGATATTCCGTTATGACTTTAACTTACTAAGCCTGTGCTGAACCGCACACAGTAAGAGATTCTACCTGTTGGCGCTCAAGGTAGGATTGCAAAATATTTAAATTCGGAAATCTCTCATCTCTGTGCGGATTACGTATTTCAGATTTACTTGAAATAATATACAATGATACTTTCATGTAACATTTTTTTTTTTTTGCTTCTTTATCAATAATAATATTTGTACAAAATTCTGTTTCATTATTATAATATATATAAAAATAAAATTAAATTGGGAAATACTGAATACATACCTGTCCTTGCACCCCTATAAATCAAGCTTAAATCCCTAACAATAGACCCGCTGAGAGGGCCTTAACGGAGTATCTTTGAACATAGTATAAATAAAGTGAATTTGTACCTGGGATTATTTGTATTTCATTTGAATTTGACAATTTTAAGAGGATAAAAATTGTTAGTTTCAAGTGGAATACAAATTTACTGCGATATTTATAAATATACTGACTTAAATTGCTTGCTAAAATTCAAATTTTATTTTTAAATATTTTAACAAAACATAAAACAAAAGTAAATTATATAAAAATATTTTTTTTAAAAGTACAAAATGGAAAATATTACTCGGACATATTATGTATTTTCTGGAAACAAGAAATACATAATATACGATTACAATCTTTACAATAAGTTCTAATTTTTGAGAGATTTACTGCTTTTCTCCATCCTTCTTTCTTTTTCATTGTCTCATAGCAATTCCAACAGGGTTTTCGTTCGTTAAATGGTTTCTTTTCTATTATATGTCTCTTTTCGAGTCGTCCTCTTGTCGATATATAATCACATAATTTACAAGCAAAATTTGTGTCTCTGCCACATTCATATCGTATATGGCTTATACAACTTTTTTCGAGCTCGTAACTTCTTCCACAATTCTTGCAGTAATACTTTTCAGAAACTTGTGAAAATGCATACTGTGATAGAATATCTGAAACAATATTAAGTGATCAGAATTCTTGAAAAATTTACGAATTCAACTAATTTGTTAGTACCTTTTAAAAGTAAAAACTTATCAGTTAATTACAACAAATTAATTATCATTTTAGAGAAAATCATTCGGTCGATGCAGGGATTTGATCCCGGGTTTTTGTTTAGCTTAATTTAAGTTCTAATCGGATTTGAAACCTAATATTTTTTGTGTGTAATTATAGTAAGTTCACATTTTGTTAATATTATAATAGTATATTTTTCAATGAGAAAGTAATATAAGCTATTATTCAAGAGAATGAAGTTTGCAACACGAGCCGAAGGTGAGTGCGAATAGAATACTATACTTTATCTACGACTATATGTTATTATGTAATAAGATTTTACAATTATTTTTTTTATGTTACATTATGAATAAGTCAGATTGCTTAACTTTTTGTTTTTATTTTTATTTAATAAATATTAACATTACTTAACAGGGAATAAGTAGCCCATAATGACGATGATATATATTTATTAAAACTCACATGTATAATCACACAAATTACAGTATTATTGTAAACAAAAACGTTTCAAACTAATTTTGACAGATAATTAACAATAGCGCGCTTCACTGTTTCATAGCATACTTAACGCGCGGCAATTATCGTTATTTTTTGATTGGCTATCAAAGTGTTAAGTAATGAAAATTCAGACGTGTGATTAGTCGTGAAATGTTGAGTAATGAATTATAACTTAACACTGTCAATAATGATTAGTATTACTTATCATAAATTTCATAAGTAAGGAATACATGATTTAAAAAGAGTAGATAAATTATTTTAAATATGCCTGAAAACAATAAAAAAATCCGTTTTTGGTGTAAATGTTTTATACCAATAAAAATACACATTAACAAAAAGAACAAATTTTATTTATTTTTTAACAAAATGATTTATAAATTATAAACAATACTTCTATTGTTTGGTCAACAATGTTTAAAAACTTTATACATATTTAGCTTCTACATTCGATGTTTTTTTTTTTAAGTTAAACTTATATAACTGACTTGCCATAAGGGATTCAGTTTAAAAATATATAAAATTTAATATATATCCACTTATAATCAGTTTTCTTGAATAACTGATTGACACTTGCATGAATTTAACAATGCAATAAAAATTTTTCGATACAATATTTTTTTCTACGATCAGCAAAAAAAGTAGACGTTCTATTGGCAACGGTCTGTAAACTATTTTCCAGGCCACAAAAGTCATTTTTGTTTTGTTTATATTTTGTCCTAGTAACCACCGTTATTTTTTTTTTAAATACAGTTAAATTCCGATCGTAGAAAAAATATTGTGTACATCTCTGGATAAAAGTATCTTTGCAGATCTCGATTAGTTGCATACCTTGCTACTTTCTCTAGTCTCGGTTCGCAAACCGCTACTTTCAATCCTTTATATAAAAATAGCTATCCACATTATGTGATAGATACATTACCTATCACTTTTCCCCCTTAGTCAAAGAAACAATCATAGTTAATTTGAAATTGAATTTACGAACATTTAATCATTTTCCTGTATGCTTCTTAACAATGTGCGTTGCCAAATTGCCTTTTACATGGCTTTTGTAATCACATAAATTGCAAGCAAATGATTTTTCTTTGCCACATTCATATCTTAGATGACTAACGCAACTTCTTTTATTCTTATAACTTCTTCCACAGTTGATGCAGTAAAATTTATTATCAAATTTAGATACTGCTGGTTCATAATCTGAAACAATTTTAGTTGATCAGAAAATCTTGCTGAGGAATTAAACAAATTTAATTAATATGTTTACTTTTTGATAATTAGTGTTCTTCGTAAGTGAGCTTTATTCTTATTTATGATATTCAAGTCTTTGCATGAATCTGAAAACATAATAGATTTGTTTGTTATATTTACGGTGCGCGTGGATCATAAATAAAAATTTGGTAGTAATTTATGTACGCAGACAATATTAATTACAATGTATTTTGCATATTATTTCAAATCAAAACAAAAACATCTACAGTGGTTAAAAACCGTAAGTGTCAAGAAATAAAACGTACAAACCTAACACAATAAATTAATAAATATTTTAAAAGTATAGGATTGCTTATAGTATTAAAGTATTATCAATAAAACTTCACATCAACATAAAAACTAATTTTATTATTTGTTCAACATTTATGGCACTGTAGTTGTATTACACGTATTATTTATAAATTAAAATAACAAGAATGCTATTGCTTAATCAAGAACAGTTATTAGTTACTTTTTCAATCATGGCTTGCATAACTTGTCTAATTTTGCCAAATTTAGCTGCAAAATATAATTTTTTAATTATGGGAAAAAAATATTTCACCTATCGCACGCTTTTAGTAAATACCATGTATATTCTAAATTCTAAAATGCCAACACTTTTTTTTAACTAATGGAGAACAGTAAGTCAAAACTTACTAATTTATTTTTTTACGATTGCTATGAAAAGTGCTCTCATTTGTCATCGTGAAGTTGACGTTTTCTGTGGAACAATCAAAAAATATATTAAATGCGCGCTTATTTCAATAGTTACTAAGGATACAAACAAAACAGAAACTTGTCATATTGACAATTGACAGAACGAATTTATTTTCAGTACGTACGCATTTTTTAATAATTTAAGATGCAATCATTGTAAAAATTATGTGTGTATCACGAGCGTAATGTATCTTTGTTCCTCTTACACTATTGCAGCTCTCGCATTCGGCTCGCGCTGCAATTACCCTGTTCGAGTAACAAAGAATCACTTTATGCTCTTAATACGCAAATAACTATTGTGTGTCTAGAGTAGAAAGAAGTCAGTGAGAGCAGCTACCATACAAGAGCAACAAAGACACTTTCTGCTCAAGATGTACATTTTTTATTATTTATTTAAATGGACAATAGTTATTTGTGTATTAAGAGCGTAAAGTGATTCTTTGTTACTCGAGCACGGTAATTGCAGCGCAAGCCGAAGGCGAGAGCTGCAATAGTGTAAGAGGAACAAAGACACTTTACGCTCGTGATACACACATAATTTTTTCTACGATTGCATCTTAAAATTATTGGAGACGCACAAAAAAGATATTTTTAGATTGTTCCACAGAAAACGTCAACTTTACGCTGACAAATGAGAGCGTAATTGTCAACTTTTCATAGCAATCGTAGAAAAAATTATTAATTATTTAACGAATGCTAAAATGTTACTTTATAGCACAATTGAGAAGTTTGCAGCACAAGTTGCATGTGAATGTTACAAACTCATGAGTGCAATACAAGATACTTTTAAACACAAGTTGCATACACTATTTTTTCCACGATCACCCGCTAATTATTCGTACTTGTTTTTCTAATTACATTTCAAAAGTCAAAAACATTTATTGCATACATCATCTTGTTACGCAGCTACTAATTTATTATAACACTGTGCGATAAATAATCACATTTTCTACTCCCTTTATTGCATAATTATATAAAAAGATATCGTAATAAAATATTTTATGTTCGACTGCATCATATTACCTTGTTTTACAACACTGTTTACTGTCCATAAACGGGTACTTTATTGGACTAGTACGATAAAATGCAAAA